>CM029525.1:34851602-35370973 GCA_017140615.1 Eucalyptus cladocalyx
CGCCCACCGCGCCCCTAGGGGAGGGGGGGGTTTCTCAACTAGACGATGTACCTGTGTCATTGGTGGGCGGTGTCGTGCAGAATGACGAACACAAGCAGCAGCACAAGCGATCATCCAAGTCAATTCCTCGGTATCGTAGTCCTTGTTCAATTTTGGATCAACAATAGCATCGAATTTGTCACCTTCTAACGCTTGTGTGAGCAAAGGCCTTGCCTAAAATTTCATTAGAGGATTCAATTTATATGATGGCATTCATGGTGGAAAGAGGGAAAGGATAAATAACATGAAGTGGAGGAGGGTATGAATGCTCAAAGTCTTGAAATCGGTTCTTTAACCTATTAGATAAGATCACTAACAATGATAGGCCGCAAGTAAATATGTTGTAAATAGACTACTAACCCAATCAACCAGGCTATCCTCATCAAAGGTTCAAGTTCTGTTCACTGGACGACGCCCAGTTATCAACTCTAGAAGCACTACGCCAAAAGAAAAGACATCTGATTTCTCAGTGAGATACCCACTTGAGGCATATTCTGGAGCCAGGTAGCTGCACTAGGTAGACTAAAATTAGCAAAAGATGATACAACCAATATATGCTCGGAGAGTAAATAAATAAACTCAACCATCATTGGTGTTGAGAGTATATCTGGAGTTTTAACCCGTAAAGGAAACCTAATCCAAGTAGATTTCTTAGTTTGAGTAAATTTCCTAGTCTGAGTGATTTTTCTAATTTTAGTCGATTGAAGGGCATTTGCTACTTTGTCTGTGTGTACAAAAGAGGTGAGTTTTGGTTTTAGCAGACTAGAGTAAGTAGAGAAGCTTTTGGCCTCAACACAAAGAACGGGAATGGTAAGAAATTAGAGTCAAGCCTACTAATGATATTGTTGCAATAGCTTATAATAACTCGAATAGTGCAGATTATGTCATGATTGTCATTGAGGATTCGTCATTTAATAAGTATGTTATGGATTCTAGTTGCTCATTTAATGCTACATGAAACACTAACAGGTTTACTTCTTATTAGTGCATGGATGTTAAGGAATAATGCTAAGTGTGATGTTGTGAGTGTTGGCGTTGCTAAAATCAAAATTTACTTGAGTGAGATGCGTCCAAAATTGAAGCAAACATGATTTTCTTATGTGTCCTAAATTTAGCTAGGTGTCGATGTACTTCAAAAAGCATAGTTTTTGAAGGTTGTTCGAGGTACTTTGGTAATAATAAAAGGAATAAAGCACTATGGCTTGCATGAGATCAAGGGGAGATAGTAATGCATTGGATGCATTTGTTCGAGATTATGAATAGTGTCATATGCATTGAAGGAACACTGCAAAGAGAAGCTTAAAGGTTATGAGTAAAAGAAATTTGATTTATGGTTATGTAGCTGAGAGACTGAATGTATGTAGGTGTTATGGCCTAGGCAAATGGTAGAAACCACATTTCTGTATGACTGTAAAGAAACCATGGAGATTGCAAAATTAATTCATTCAAATATGTGCAAGCAGTTGTAGTTTCCTTTTAGGAAGAGTAGCAGTTTATATTGACAATTGTGGACTAATCGAGGAAGATCTAAATGTTTGTGCTAAGATAAAAGTTGGATATTATTGTCAAAGTCAAACGGTTAAGAGCCCTAAGTGAAACGGAAACTGGTAAGACGATTAAATACATGCGGGATGATAGTGGCATGGAGTTTTGCTCATAATAGTTAAACGGATTATGCATGAAAGAAGGTACAATGAGACACCATATTAGTGTGACTGAAAAAAAAAAAAAAACAGGTTGCCGAGTTAATGAAGAGAAATTCCTTGTGGATGTGCTTAATTCGCAAACTATTCGGTAAACAGATTCCATTAACTACTATTTCATACCAGACTCCCAAAAAAGTGTGGTCAAATAAATATTAACAGAGAAATTATATTTGACGAGTATCTAATACTACTAGGTATGAGAAATTGTGGCAGTATTTATATGAATTTGGATGATGTTTAGCTCAATGTAGATTTGCAACAAGAAACTCCTGAGGTGGCAATTATTTTTGCGAACAAGGCAAAGCTTGTAGAGGCTACAATTGTTGTAATTGCTGAGTTTGACAAGTTGCGTGTTCAATCTCCTAGCATATATATAAATACAACAGTGGTTTAGTTTTATTTGTGGTTGAGGAGGTTATATCAAAATGTTCTCATGGAGTAATTAAAGTTGCAGATAGAGCTGGTGTCTTGATGAGGTCACTGAATGAAGCTCGAGTGTGGCTCAGGCTTGGAAGATACCTATGACGGGTGAGCCCATGATTGGTTGTGGGAGAGTAACGATGGTCAATTTCCATCAAAGTGGTTCTAATTTAGCTCAAGTCTCAAGCAAAGATGGATATTGTTGAGAATAAGTCACAAGTTTGAGCCTATATATTAAAGTTGTTCCAAGTAGTCTCCTAATTTAAGTAGGTTTCCTAGTTTGAGTGATTTCTAGCTTGAGTAGGTTTCCTAGTTTGAGTTGGTTAAAAGGGTTTTTCTAGTTTGGATTCAAATATATGTAAGGTAGATTTTGGCTTTAGCATGCCGTGATAATCAATTGCACAGCGTGCTTGTGAATTACATCCTAAAGAAATTGCAAGTGTTGTGAAGTCAATAGATCTTATGGTAAGATTTGTGATCCCCTTGTGAGATTGAGATGTCGTTTTTTCAAGGGTGTTTAAGTGACTCAAGTATACTTGTAATTACTGTTGTATCATTTGTTTTATAGTGGAATTCTATTATGCTCTCCCTAGAGAGTAGGTCCCCCAACTGAATTGAACCATGTAAAGTCAATATCCGATTTATTTACTTATTCTATTTATTATTGTGTTTTTTTTTTTTTTTTGGTTAGTCCTATTCTATTCCTACTCTACACTCACTCTTAGACTTTTGCCATGCCTCTTGCAAGGCGTGGGAGTCGAAGCCCACTCCTGAAACTTACACGTCCCCACTTCTTCAAATAATTAATACCAATTTAGACGAACTATATGCAAAACAGCCTTACCCAAAAGTTCCCATTACTCGAGTAGATACATGAGTATCTACATCAGAAGCAAACTTTGCAAGTCCAAAATCTGCAACCTGTCAATATGTTGGTTTTTATGATTCACATCAAAATAGTAGATTATGTATCAAAAATTCAAAAATAGCTGCAAGACGATAGTTTTCCATATGATATCATCAAGAAACCCTCTTTTGCAGCCTAAAGATCTTTAAGCTTCGGCTTACATAGAGGATGTTGGAGGGTTGCAAATTGCTTTCTGAGATATGAAGTAAATCACTAGCTTGAGGAGCTAACCAAATAATGTGATTAGTGAATTTCGTAAACAGCCTAAATGACTGATATTATCATGTAATGGCTAAACGGTTGCGAATCATACCTTTGCCTCAAAATTGGATTCCAAAAGAATATTAGTAGCCTTGATGTCACGGTGAATGATTATGGGATTACCTAAGAACTGAATCCAATAAAGATAAACCGCAAAACTTACTAAAATGATAAGGTTTAAAAGAGCAATCTTACATTCCTCATGCAGATAGGCCAACCCTTTTGCTGAACCTAAAGCAATTTTCATCCTTATAGGCCAAGTCATAGTTGGTTGATCCTTTCCTGCAATAATATTTGCCAGTTATAACAACGAGTGTGTTCTCGATCAGCTTTTGAGCTCCAAAATGATCTTACGTCTTATGTTGCCTATGGATGCGTTCTGCAGTGGAGATCAAGTTAGCTTATTATTATGGGATTTCATCCAAAATCTCCTGATATCCCTTTTTTTTCCAATTTTTAGTGGATTTTTGCCACACACGTAGAAAAGGCGAGGCGGTTGTCGATGTCATGGACAACAACATTCGAAAACAATGATAACAATTTGATTAATCGAAAATGAAAATTAACAAAATCCCAGCGTATTGCCAATTTGTTAGATAAGCGGCTTTGTGATATAAGTCGCTTGTTCCAGAATGGTGGGAGCATATAATCGAGTCCACTATTCAAGCAGCACTTAAAAAAGGCATTAACCACAGAATATCAAAGTTGATAGTAGTCAGAATCCATCCATACCGACAAAAGTTCAAGTCTGAACTTGGAAAAAGGGTAACGGAGAGAGAAGATGATCGATGTTAGAAAGGGCATCATCTTATGAAAGATACACATGTATTACTCCGAAGTCATACTCACCGTGCAAATGAAATTCCAACGTGCTATTTGGCACAAACTCATATACCAGAATTCTATGAGCACCAGAAATGCAGTAACCAACGAGAGAAACAAGGTGTCTGTGATGTATGCGACTGATTATCTCGATCTCTGCTTGAAATTCCCTCTCCCCTTGTCTGCTTCCAGCTTTTAACTGTTTGATTGCAACTACTTTCCCGCACGAAAGCACTCCTCTATGAACGTAGCCAAAATCACCTTGACCAAGTAAGTTGAGATTGGAGAAATGATCTGTTGCTATTTTTATCTCTTTGTACGTGAATTTGTTCTGTGAAAAGCCTAATTCCATGCCTGGAGATGGTACGGAGAAAGGTCTTACTAAACACGTTTTTGTTATTGAGAATGCCTCAGAAGGAGTCGGACCTTGGTAACTGGACACGATAAAATTACGAAGAATTTACGAACTTTAAGAACCCGCATTCAAGCCTAAAAATCTCACCTCTAGGCCCCTGTGGAGGGCAACTCCCCGAATCAAGCCGCGTCCTTTTCCTTCGATAAAGAATCACGAATATGCACACCCCAACCAGCACGATGAGCCCCCCAATCCCAATCCCCACTATCAGCGCCAGCTTCCACGGCGGCAAGCCCCCATTCAGAGACGCCGGTGGAGGAGATGTGGAGTCAGTCGACGGAGTGGGGGAGTTTGATGACGGGGGAGGACTCGCCATCGGGGCGTTGCCTGGGGGAGGCACTGGAGGCGCCGGAGTCACCGGTGGGGGAGGAGTAGGGGAGCACCATGCATTGGAGGCATCCCTCAGCGGCCCGGCGCAATCCGGCCTCAAGGACACCATCAGAGGCCCTCGAGTTCGATGCGTACGATGTTGCTCGGAGTGGGATGAAAATTGTTTTCAAATATTTTTGGGGTAATTTAGGACGGATGTATTTCGAGTGGATGAGTGAGAGCTGGAAAATTCAGTGAGAGAGCTGGAAGGAGCATTCCATATATATTATGTATGAACATTTTCTTAAAGTTTTCTTATTTTTGCAAAATCAAATTGTAGGATGGTATGATTTTAATATTTCTTTTTTTCTGTGCTTTTTTGGGGTCTCACGGCTACCCTCGCTGGCCATGGAGGCCTTGCCCACGGCGGATCTCCCGTGGCCAGTGGGGCCATTGGGAGTAAGGTGGTTTTTTGCCCAGATCTAGCGACAGACACCTCACCTTCGCCCGTGGCTGGTGGGCTTGCGAAGACTATGATGACCCAATATAGCACAGAAAAAAAAAAGAAAAAAAAATTGATGAATTATTGAAATATGATTAAAAATAGTCCATGTTAGTGTTGACTATTTAAGTTAACGATTTTTGGCCAACATTGACAATTTCTGATCTAAATTTGCCAAGTAGGTTCAATTGGCAAAATATGAAAATGTTTATACTCAATTGAAAAAATAAAAAAAGTTAGGATTAAATTGGCAATAAGTTAAAGAAATTTTAGATAATTTTCACATGAATTCCTTTTTGAGATTGGGTAATTAAGTTTCATGAGAAATCGTGAGGACCAAACAATGGAATTGGGGACTGAGAAATACCAAGAGCATTTGGCTGATTAAAGTACGATTTTAATGTCCATTTTATTACTCAATCAATAGTAGAATCATGTGGTACCCTTCTTGTGGAATCAGTTATACTAATCGAATCACTTAATCTAGTGTTCTATTTGTTCTTTTATTTATTTATTTTATTATTTGATTACTGACACGCAAATTATATTTAATGTTTGTCGTAACTAATGGTTAACGTAGAACCAATTTCTGGAACTAAGCTAACATTATATTAAATTTGTACTCTCTAACGTAAAATGAACCAAGCTGTTGTCTGGTCAACGACGACCGCCGTGTTCTGCACTCAGTTTTTCAAAAGCCACTTTTTTTCTTCACTACTTCTTCGGACAATAGGAAAACGTGTGTCGTAGGCCATGGAAAATCAAGACTTTCTAACGTGGACCACGGGAGCGCCGGTCATCAAGAATCGGTTCATTTTGTGAATGTGAACATGATCATATTTCTCCCAGTCCAGCTCAGTTGAGGTCACAAGACAATCTTGATGGATCAGCCGATCCTAATCAAATTCCGTTTGTTTGCAAAAAGTGAAGAATTTAGAAATTTTTTTCCTAAAAAATGATTATTTATATCACTTATAAAAATTAAAAAATGAAAAAAAATTCATAGACATTAATTATAGGCAATAATAATAAAAAATTACTAATTATTTCAAGTAATATAAATTACTATTTTTAGTAAAATATTTTTTAAATTATTTATTTTCTATTGAACGAGCGGAGTATAGAATCAAATCTTACCTATGCTGTTAATATGTGCATATGGAGAGAAATGGTCGGCATTGATCATTCAAAATGCATTTGGCTTCAAGGATTTTGCCTCAAACCTCGATTTGGTTTGGCATCTTGGAAAGTAGATTGTGAATTACTTGACTAGCCCGATTATTGCTCTCTTTGTTTATGGTTGTGAATTTAACAAAACTTTCGGCCCCCAGCAAGAAAAAACGTACTTTATTGGACGAGAACGTTATCTAGTTCTGTGCCAAGAATTTTTGTTCAGATAGACAAATCAAGAAACATTGTGTCACTATTTTTATATATCTTTAAACTTTACTTTTAAAGATGTGTTATAGTGTAGATCTAGTTTTTAAATCATTCAATTTCCATAAAACAAACAGAATTTGTGAAAAAAAAATGGTTACAATTTGATTGTAAATTTCATATGTCAAGTTACGTAATGTCTAATCGTAATTTCATCCATTATCCTGGTTTCTTGTCAAGTCTTTTTTTTTCTTTTCTTTTTTTAATGATTATGTCAGGATCGTGGCATTTTGTATATTAACAACAATTGCGTGTGAATAATAAAATGCTGATTTTGTAATTTCATGGGCTTATTTTTTTTGTTCTTAGCAAAAATGTGGAAAAATGTCGAACATGAGTCGTTCCAATCGACCTTTTAGCGAGAAAGGAGGGTCATTTCGGCTGTTTTCTGAAGTTTGCTGGAGAGATTTAACTGTTCTTGTTTTTTGGGCGTGTAGAATGCTCTTTCCTAATAGAAGACCGGAAAATGATCGAAGGATAACAGTTAGCAGGTAAAAATTTCTAAAATTATTACCGTGGCATTGTTTATTTCACCCTCTTTTTAAACTTCATTACGTAATATATTGGTGATGCTATAAAATAATTTTGGCAACATATTACGATATTTTCTATATCATAAAGGTAAAAAATCACTACTCTTTTGATCAGTTAACATTAACAAACCCCATTATGATAATCAATTATTAAAGCAGAAAATAAAATACATTGGTACAGATAAGAATTATGCAGAAGAGTGTCAAAATAATATCCAAAGGCTGCGGATTTGTTGAAGGATAGCTGCGAGTGGTGATAAAGGCGACCGGTGTGGCTGAGGTTGCTACGACCATCAAGGGATAGGCCCGTTGGGCGCTTTTCAGATAACAAAAGCTCCGCTACTAAATTAGAAAATTTAATCCAAAAGTTTAAATTGATAATTGAAAGAATATAAAGAGCGTATAAATCTCATTGTCAAGCTTAAGCCGTGTAGTTGCTATGATAGAAAGGCAATTAGTATTTGACATGTGTAGGAATATCCAAATATAGGATGAGAGGACCATCACTCTTAACGCAAACAATAATAAATTGAGTGCTGGAACAATATCATAAGTCCGATTGTCACCAGAAGAAAAAACAGATGGATAAATGACGATGCTTCTCTGCTGATGTCAATAGAACTTGGATAATGTATGACGTACAGCGACCACGAAGAACACCGTAAGCAGGAAGCTTGCCAATATATTTTGCTTATAAGCGATGGAGACTTAACTTTTAGCACTTGGATATGAAATGAAAGCAAGAACAACAACCCCCCGAGCGCACGTAAATGTTGTGTTACGATAAAAAAAAAAAAAAAAAAGTGCGTCGTCGTCGAGACCATATTTTCCGCCATGGAAAACGAGAGCGTGGGCCATCAAGCATCACAGGTCATGTTGGGAAGGCGATGTTGATTTCATTCCTGCCCTCCAAGCCCGGCATAATCGACTTCACCAGTCGTCTGAGGAAGCGTCAATCAATCATCACTTGAGAGATCATCCAAGCCAATGGACCACCTTCTTGTAGATTGATCGATAATACAGAAGATTCGAAACACCATTAAAACACCGATACCCCCTATCCTTGAGCTACTGGAGAGTGATGAAACCGAGGCAATGATCTTATTAAGACATAAGAATCTGCTATGGTTGGTCCGATCCATGAAAGCTAAACTGTACTTTATTAGAGCATGCCATAATCGTAAAACACGGCAAATACATAAAGACGGCAACAATTTGTCCTAAAGAGCTTCAAACTAGAGATAACCTAGTCGCTAAAATCTCAATCTGAGTGCCGGGCCGGTTTAGTCCGATTTGTCCTCAGGAACAAAGAACCGGACCAATTATTCCCGATTTTAAAGATTTGAAACTATGAATTGAACCAATTATTCCCGCAGGAACCACCTAGAACCAGCCAGTTTGGTCTGGTTTCCAGTTCAACCTCGAGGCCAGTGCTCGCCCCTAGTTTTTACCATATGGAAATTATTTATTCTAGTTGGACTGTCACACCCCGATCCTCAAACGCGTGTCCATCCCTCATATGGTTGATTAATAGTGATGTCCCATGATGCATCGCTGAATCTTTTATTGTAATACGCAAGCAGAATCATATAAATAATCCTCAGACAATAAAACAATGGGATAGAAAAGTATGGCCATATTTTTCACAACTGAAAAATCACAACCACACTTTTATACAAAGCAAACTTCATAGTATGTTCAAGCCCTTCAGGGACAGCCTTTTAGCAGAAAACCACTCAGCCCTTTAGTTCAGAGCCTAGAGACACCCAAAAATTTCAGAATGGAAACGTTTCTAACCTACCCAAGCTGCATTTCTCGAAGGATCCTACCAGGCTAGAGAAGAAGAGGAATTTAGAAAGCCATGGAGAATTTTTCACAAAGCACACACTTTACTTCAAGGGACTCTGCCCAACACAATACATCCTCCTGGCCTTATATAGGCAAATGAGGTCATAAAGAAACAAACAAGGACCAAGCTCATGGGTCCGGGTACAAACAGGGGGCAACGGGAATTATTCGCACACTATGAACAGTAACTGTACTGTGAACAGTACATTCCCTAGCCTAGTGCTACAGTAAAAGTGAACAGTGACCTTGCTACAGTGAAAGTGTACGGACTCAACGGTCTCTTCCGTCGCGGGCATTGTAGCTGAGCTGTCTTCTAAGATATAAGCTTCGTACTTCTGCTGGAGGGCTTCAAGATCTTCTGGTGAGAGAATCTGATTTAGCCTTCTTGATGATGATGCTTGTTCATGAGCCCAATTTGTTTCTTCGCTTGTGGGTCGTCTAGCAGGAATGCTTGGCTGAGGCCAGTTTGATGCCTGTGCATAGTACGATGTGTCCATGTTTTGGGATGAGGACGAAGGTCCTTGTTCGTAGGGATTCGGGACGAGGACCTCCAAAGCGTGCATAGGGATCTTGAGTAGACTGGACAATGTCATCTTCGTTTGTCATTTCATGCTCTTGGGACGATGCAGCTTGTCTGTATTGCATGAGTGCTTCCTTAGCTTCAGGTGCTAGGTCATAATGATCCCACGTAGTGGGTGCATTATTCCAAATATCTTCAGGAATGGTTTTGTTTTCTTGGCATAGGATTCTCTGGAGTTCTCGATATTCGTTTTCACAAAATCTGACAGATCTTGGATAAGATCTGTAAATCCTAGCTTCTCGATTGTTCAAGTTAGGTTTATAGGATGTGGTTCCTATTTCAAGTGGTGCATCAAGAATACTACCATTATTTCGGCAAAAATTCCATGGACGTCGAAAAAACAGGATGGTATGAACTTCAGGATTTGGTGTCATGGTTCTCAATTCTTTTTCCAAGTCTTGTTTCCAGCATGTAGGATGATAAAACCAATTTAGAAAATCTAAAAGATTTCTATCACATTCTTTTTCGATGTTTCTTCCGAGCAAGAATATCCTGGTGAGATTAGCAACGAATCTTCGGTGGGGATTTCAAAAGCTATTAAGTACTTATTAGTCAAGTACCATAACAGATTTTGAGCTGGTCGGGAAATCATCTTCTTTCCAGATTAGAGGATGAATGAAAGGATAATTCAGATTTAACCCGAAAGGATAAAGAATCGAACCTCCATTGAATCTGAATAGGTCTGTGTGACATTGCCACATGAGGTTCTCCAGATTTTCGGCAAGACTGTCATTCTGGATTTGCTGGATAATTTCTTCGGGATATTTCCAGCTTGGCAAATCTCTGATCTTCTCAATCTTGTATTTCACTCCATGATTTAGCATATGGAAAGCAGGCCTTTTGATGTACATGTTGATTTCAGTTTGTTGCTTTGGGTCTTGACAAGAAGTCAGCAAGTACATTCTTTTTCCCCGGAATATGTTTGGTTTCAAAAGAGTATTTTGAAAACCATTCAGCCCATCGTAGCAATTGAGAATTTGGAATTTGCTTTTGTTTAAACTTGGTCATCTGTGGAAAAGATGCCATGTCTAATTCTACTAGGAAATGATGGCCAATGAGATGAAACTCAAATTTCTTGATTCCCTTTTTTGCTAAGATTTCTTTGAAAGTGGAATGGTAGTGCATTTCAGCTTGAGAAAACTTCCCACTTTTGTGAGCACAAGGAAGTCTCTTACCATCAATTTCTTCGAACAGAACGGCTGCCCAGTATTCATCACTGGCGTCGGTCTGGAGAATCCTTTGCCTCGTTGATGGTATTTGCAATGGTGGGAGATTTTGCATAATCTCCTTGAGTTCAGCGACTGCTTTGGTTTGAATATTTCCCCAAGGTGGGGAATTCTTCTTCAGCATGGATTGCAAAGGAATCAGAAGTTTTGCAATATTAGGGACAAAGTCTCTGAGATAATTGATTATCCCTAGAAATTGCTGAACTTGTTTTGTCGTGAAGTTATCCACAGAAACTTCAATAATTCTTGAGCAATATGTGGCCCTGGATAGTATGTTCCTTTGTTGAGGTGCATACCAAGAAATTCAATTTCTGTCTGGGCAATATTCATTTTTCTTTGAGAAAGCATAATGCCATGCTTTCTTACTATTTCTGAGAACTGCTCAAGAAGTTGACAGTGTGACTGCTCATCAGGACTGTAGAGCAGAATATCGTCGATGTATACTGCTGCATTTGGTAAGATTGGTTGGAAAATTCGACACATGGCCTTTTGGAACAAGGATGGGGCTACCTTTAGGCCGAAAGGAAGAACTTTCCACTGGAAGTGCTGGTTCGGGATACAGAATCCTGTTTTGGGTCTATCTTCAGGATGGATACCCAATTGCCAAAATCCGGCTTTGAGGTCGAATTTGGAATAGATGTGGGCTTTGATTAAACCAAGAAAGAGAGAATCTCGGATGGTAAAGGGAATTTGTCATCTTGGAGAAAAAGGTTGAGGGGTTGATAATTAATTACCAATCTCATTTTCCCTCTATTTTGCTCAAAGACGTTTATTAACATAAAAAGCTTCACGGGCCCATTGAGAATCGAGGTTTCAATGAGGCCTTGCATAATAAATCGAGCATTCCCTTTGAGCTAGAACCAAATGTTCGGGTTCATTCCCGTATGACTCGCCTTGGTTGGATTGATATCTTCATTTTTCTTGAAGGGAAGGCGGACAAAGAACTCAGGATTTTTCCATAAGGGATGAGAACATTTTTGAGTGAATTCGAATGGGATTCGAACAAGATTCTAGCAACTTTTGCATGATTGGATCTAATAAACTCATCTCAATGGAAAAGAGTCTCTGAATATTGACAAACTCAGAGAATTGGTCTTTATATCTGAGACCTTTTCCAGGAATAATGCGAAGCTGAGGGATTTGAGTCATGACATCCCACCCAATTATCAGATCTTTATTGGGAAGGTTTGATCCAAAAATCTTTGTCGTCATGGAACACGAGGAAAAAACTGGATGGTGACTTGGAGTGGTTCGACATTTGTGGAGAAAGTGTCTCCCGAAGCGACTGAAATATCGATGTAGGGAGTCCAGAATTCTTCAGGTAGAATTTTAGTATCTAAAATCGAACAACTTGCTCCAGTATCAATAAGAGCAATGACATTGATTGGTTTAGCAAACTTCGAGGTAAAAATTTTCACAGGAAAATGGGGACAGTGAGTATGACTTGAGAATATGTCGGGATTTGGTTCGAAGATGTGGGAGATATATGAAAAATGTCTTGATTCGAGTCGACTCGGTTTCCGGAAGTTTGATAAAAAGGGATAACACAAAGTGTTTGTTCGGTTGGTTCGTCATCGCAGAGAATAAAGATTCAATATCATCATTTTCAAGTGAAAAACCTGTTTCATTTTCTATGAGATGATTCTCGACCTTTTTTTCGCCTGAGGACAATTTTTGGCGAAATGTCCTTTCTTGTTGCAGATGTAGCAACGGCTTGATTTCTTATGGCCTGTGCGATCCTTTCTTTTGCGTAGGTATCGCCATTTCTTCTTTCTCCGGAAATGTTTAGGGCCATGTCTGGATTTCTTTACGGAATACTTCTTGTAGTGCTTTTTCTTCCGTGAATACTGGCCGCAAGTACCATCACAATCTTGTCTCGGAGCATTTGATTTTTAGCTTCGATGATAACAAGCGGTTTCAAGTCGCTTGTCATCTCGTGATGTATGTTTGGACCATTCGGCGCTTCAAGCATAATTCTTCAAGACATAGATGGACTTCTTGCTAGATTTCTCCCATGGGAACGTCTTGTATCCTTCTTTGCTTTCCAAAGAAAGATCTTTCAACCATCTCGTGATAACTCTTTAGGGATAGAAGTAAGGAAAACATGCTTAAGATTTGGATCTGCGCCAATTTGGTAAAAGAGCTGAAGCATTAGTCTATAATGCTTATCAAGATGCTTTTTCTGAAGGGAACAGCATCTTCTTTCAAAGAACTCTCTTTTTTTGAGCTCTTTGAGATCTCCAGGTGTTCCCACTTTAAAGAGCTGGAACAGTTTTTGTAACTTTGTATCCAAATTTCAATATCGCTCTATCAGACCCCCAGCTACTTTCTTTCTTGAAAGTCCAAGTCCAGCTCACTGGAGCTCCTCAAACTGCTGAATCTGTAGCCGCAACCCTACATTACCAGATGGTTTATCGAGTACAGAACCACGCCCTCGATCTCAACTTCAACAATGGTAATGAAGATGCGTTATTCATCTCTATGCAGAACGACCAGGCGTCTTGCATCCATGTTCCCATGATTCCAAAGGATACATTGGCCAAGCTTCTTCCGAAACTTGGATCACCAACTATGAAAAGCTACATCAAAGACAATAAGCCTTTCCGTCCTCTCGACTCGAGTTTGTACGGAAAAAAGATGGAACTGTTTCCATCAAATTTGGCAAAGAAAAGGAAGAAAGTCCTTCTATCTTCCGCACCCTCTTCATGATTGAACCATGCGTTCCAGAATCTATCTCGAACCCGAGATCCAAAAAGCATATTCGACATTTCAATGGTGATGGACATCCTGTTCATTACTATAAAGACAATTATGGTCATTGTTTTTGGGATCCTTTTTGCCGTGTTCTCACTTTGCATAAACTCTCCGACGAGGTAGATCCTCTTGCAAGATCTCCACCTCGACGGAAAAAGCCAAAGAATAAGATGTACCAAAGGTACTTGAACGGAGATTCCTCCGTTGATACTCTTGGTGAGTGTGACAAATACCAATTCATGGTATCAGAGCCAGTGGTTTCGTTTTTAATATTACCCATTCCATGCGCTTGATAGGTGAATCCAGTGCTGAGAAGATCTTTTCTCAACATGTCTACACAACCAGAAATTCTCGAAGCGCCGGTTTCTCTTGCACCCTCCTCTTCATCTTCAACCCCTCCGAATTTCGAGTTTCAAATGCTTCCAAGATAGATTATCTTTATGAAGTTTCTCTTAGTGATGAAACTAAAATCTCGAAACTCAACTTCCTCTGATGAACCCCTACTCAGCTTTTGCCAAACCCACCTCGTCATTTTCACCCATCCGATCCATTCGCCAACTGATCCACCAAACTCCAAAGCAAGTGAAGGAGTATGTCCAGTCCTCCAAATTTGACCAGCATCCTATTCCTGCCACAGAAAAAGAGTACTTTGTTACTCTTCAGATCCCTCCAGAATTTCCCAGACAATGGGTTCAACAGGGATATTCTCATGTCCATTATGGAGCTGTTCGTCTTGCTCTTACCTTTCATGGTCGGAAAGGTTTGCCCGTTGTGGCAAGGATAGCATTATTGGATACCAGGTTTTTGCAATACCAGCATGCATGTATAGGCACTGTTCAAACCACTTTAAATGCAGGAAACTTACTCTCCTTCCCTGGTTTTTGTGGGAACACCTCCACCACCAGAGTTCAGTACTATGTCCCAAGCCCCACAAGATCCACCAAAATCACCTCCACCTTCTCCTCCTCAGAAAAAACAAGCTCTTTCTCCATTCTATAAGCCAATCCTCAAATGGGCCAAGAAACATTCTTACCCGCTTGAAATCCCAACAGAAGTACCACCCACTTCTTCTATTGCCATGTTTCACAATACTGACTTCCCTCCACTTGTTAAGGAAAGTTCTAAACTCTCATTCCCAGCCATTGAAGAGTTTATTGATCCACATGGTAGATACCGCCATGTTCCTAAAATTCCTACCCCCACTGATGTGCTATTCATAGAAGTTTGATCTATTATACAACAGTTCAAGACCCGGGGTTTGAAAAATAGGGTGAGGTCTCAATCCTCATCTGGGTCATACTCGGGATCACCCTCTGGATCCTCCTCTTCCGATTCTTCTTTTGGTTCCTCCTCTTCAGGCTTCTTCTTCTTCGGGCTCCTAAGCTAGGTCTTCCATATTAAGATCCTCCTTTGGTTCCTCCTTCATAGGCTCCTCCTCAAGCTCTTCCCACTCCTGATCCTCCTCCGATCCCTCAACTTGCTCAACTATCTCCAATTCTTCTTCACTCCAGTTATCACCCCCGACTGAGTATACTGGTGTCTCAGGATCGCCCCCGAGCTTGGGATCCTTGGCCTCTATTACCGACCCATTCTTATGGTCTGCCGTACCTTCTCCGAACGCCTCTTCCAGGACTTACATAGGCACATCACTTTCTGGTATGGGACTCTCTCTTTGCCCATCGTGGTAGTGATAGTACCATGATCGATACTAATGGGGCCTTAGGGCGTCTTGACCCACGTTAACTTAGACAGTGGACTTAACCAGCACATACTCTAGTCCTTCTGGGTGAGAGTGTACATGGAAGTGGTATGCTATCTCTGAGATCTCTTTGGGGATGCTAAAATGCATAGGGGGACGAGGGGGTGGAGGTGCTACAATTTAGAGATCTGAAATGTTGTCCCACAACGGGGTGAGACTACATCTTAGTGAGTTCTACCCTCCTAAGACCCGATTAGAAAACTAATACACTATGGGCTGCTTAAGCACAAATGGGTCAGAGGACTTACCTTGGCCTTAGTTTTCTTCCTACAAGTTAGTACATTTGAAAAATACAACAATCACATCAATTCACTCAATTGGATCTAACCATCGATTAATCAATCTAGTTGATTACATGTCAAATAGACCATTCCCCGGTCATTTCAAACCATACTATACGATCTCCAAGATAGTATATTTAGTCACCGAGCCACATGCATTCTCTAAGGCGACATACTTCGTCACCGAGTCACGTGCATTCTTTAAGGCGACATGTCTAATCACCCAGCCTCGTGCATTCTCTAAGGTGACGTACTTAATTACCGAGCCACGTGCATTCTCAAAGGCGATATATCAAATCACCGAGCCACGTACATTCTCTGAGACGACGTACTAATCACCGAGCCACGTACTATTCAAAGGTGATGTATTTAATTAACAAGTCACGTGCATTTTCCAGGATGACACTTTGGTCTCTGAGCCACGTATCTTCAAGCTATACGCATTCTCTAGGATGACACTTTTGGTCTCCGAGCCACGTACATTCTTTGACGCAGTACCACAATTTTCCATAATTAGAATAATTACCCACCATCACAATTTCATTCAATTTGCACAATCAGGTACTTGAATAAATATACAAAGAGCACCACGACAATCAATCAGCATGAAATTCCGACGTCGGCTATCCCAGTCTAATTTTCGGAAAATAAATAAATAAATGATTAATTACAAAAATTAATTATTAAATAGCAATAAATCCAACTTAGGCCCGTAATGCCTAATTGGACTCTGAAACGAACCTGGAAAAATTCCGAGGTTCGTGCAATAAATATTATAGCCTATTTTCTTGTTAATTACACTAATCATTTGCCTAACATGTATAGGTACATCCCTAATTTAATTATTTAATATAATCTATCCACCTAATTGCACTTAATTAAATCTAATCAACCCCTAAGCATCATTAGCAAACTAAGCAAGGATTAGTGAGTAAAACTCACCCGTTTAACAAACGGTTTGGATCGAAACGTCGGGAATGCGATGGGGACCAATTCTCCTCAAAGCGGGCCTAGGTTTTGAGGCTTAGAACCACCTCAAATCGAGCCTAGAAACCTGCGGGAAACCCACAAAATTCTCCTCTGTTCTAGCTGCAAAATAGAAGGAGTTAAAGCTGGTTTGGTGTTGGTTAAGGCGGTAATGGACCGGGATGAGTTGAGGAGGCCAAACCGGGGCAAACCGGCGGTGATGGGAGCTCCGACGGTGGCTTGGGTTGCTCAGAGGGACTGCTGAGACACACGGCAGAAGGTTGGGATGGCGTGAGTCGCACGGTGGAGGCGGAGTAGCAACAGGCCGGCGAGAGGCAGCGAGCGGCGAGGCGGTGGCGTGACTGGCGGCTTGCTAGCTGCTCCGATGGTCTTTCTTATTGCTGGTCGTTCGAAAATGGAGAGGAAGGGGAGAGAAGAAGCTGCCAATTGAGGTGAGGGAGAGAGGATAGAGATGAGTGGGACCAAGGGGTGCCACTTGCCCTTATCTTCCACATAATTGTCTCCTTTGACCATCCTAGGCCATGCATACTCCCTTGGCCTCCATTAGGCCACTAAGGCTTCTTCTTGGACATGTCAAATGGTCCAAAATGGCTAGGGGCAAGGGGGCACACGAATTTGAGGGGCTTTGGCTTCAATTGGACTTGATTTGTTACTAAATTCAATTTCACTTTGCCTAAAAAATTTCAATTGACCCTCCATCGATCAAATCGATATTTTTCCTTACCCATATATCCATCATGCTTCCCAAATTTGCGATAAAAAATAATCCTCGACTTTTTCAGCACAAAAACGGTTATGTGACGACTTTTTCCCAAAAAGTCTCGGGTTTCAGAAAAATCTTCTGAGACTGAGTCGACAATCCTAGAATTTATTGTGACATGACATAAACTTTAATTTTTGAAATCGAATTTGAATTCGCAGTTAATTTCCATTTGGCCCATTTTTTATGTGACCTAGGCTACCGGGTAACTTTAAGAAATTTTTAAGTGCAAATGACCCGTGATTGATTTTCTTCGAGCCACAATAAACCCACTCGACTCATTGGCGACTTTCATTTGTCGTGAAAATCCCGAGGACTCATATACCGACACAGGGTACCAAAACAATAAGAAAATCAGTCTCATGTCGGCTGACGAGAATTTTCCAATTTAGCAGTGTCACCCATGATTGGTCACATATCTCAGTCAAACCGACTTATCTCTAATCTTAAATTGATTTTTAACTGTGCTGTAATGACCTCTAAAGTTGAACACGGTTGAGAAGCCGATTCTTAGTCAAATTCACAAGTCTATTGCATTAGAATTTCTTAATGGTTTTCCCATATAGTTTAGTCTTCTCAAGAATGATCAGCTTTAGAATAACCCTATTGGCGCGTTAATGAAATACCCGATTTATTCAGTAGAAAACAGGACTGAAAATCTGGAATGCCACATGGACAAGAGGACTATTTGCATTTCCTTGGCATAATTCTAGTAATGAATGGCGATGATCATACTGTAAGGGCAAAAATGTGGGAACATATCTGGATAAATGATGATTGTCTAATCATAAGATCAACAACATATTTGGATTTGGGCATGCACACAGGAGGACGAAGCTCATTTTTTTTTATGTACTTTAATATCATGGATCGAGGAGATATTAGATCCTGTAGAATCAATCACATCGCACAAAAGCCACATTCCATTAGGGAATGGAGAAAGTAATAAAAAATGACGGAACATCACCGAACAAACATACTATACGTAAGAGTATTTCCCTATGTTTGAAATGCACATTCAACACTAAAAGTAACGCAAACATACTATACGTAAACATACTATACATAAGAGTATTTCCCTATGGATCAAAATAAATAACCTACTTGAATGTGCTTAATTTTGCATGAATCATCCATTAGAATTTATCACATAGAAACTAACATAGTGAGAAGACACTGGAAGTGAGTCTACTTAGTTGTGTTTACAATGGAAATACTCTTAGGTTGCGTTTGGCAATCGGGATAAAATTTTGGATAAGATATGATTTATCCTATCTTACGTTTGGTGCTCGCTCAAGACAGGATAAAGTCAAATATAAGGGGGATATAGACAGGACAAAATTATCCCATGGGAAAGGTGAAATAAATGTGAATATGATTTCTAATGTCTACAATAGGAAAGTTATTTTTCTCAAATAACAAACTTATTAAATTAAAAAAATTGAAATTATATTGCAATATAAGTAATATTTGAATTCTAATTTAAGAAATTAAAAATAAAAAAATAAAAAATTATTTTTAATTAATCTTATTTTAATTTATATATTCAACTTTAATTCTACCTTATAATAAACATTCAATCTATAAATTAAATATTTATATTTATTATATATTTTAGGCATTTTTATATTTTAGGTATGTTAGTACAGTTTACTATTTGATAAAATTTTATGAAATAATGATGAAAGGAGAAAAAAGAAAAAAGAAATAAAATAATATAAAAAGGGGAAAAATAAAATAAAAATAAATTAAAGGAATAGTGTTACGAGAGATTTTCACCATCTCCATTTATGAACACTTAGGTTCATTTACAATGATATGCCGTTTATATCAAAAAAATGTACATGATATGATGTGAACATATCCGACTTTAATACTGCAATTCACCAAACAATGGACATGATATAAAAAAAGCCAATGATTTCATATCCTATCATATCCAGTCCTATCCCGATTAGAAATTTGAACAACCAAACATAGCCTTACAGTTAAATGGAAGTTTCACCCCAATTGAAGAAATGATGAATTCAAGAACTCTACTTGAGCGAGATACGAGAATTTGTGATACCTTAGAGGGGGCAAATACACTATACATCCAGGCCGTTCACATAAATTTCGCAAAACACAGGAGTTTTAAGGAAGTCTTTCATAAGAAACTCTACATGTATAAACCACCGCAACCTCAATCCACTTCATAAGCAGTTCAGGAACACAATTCCAAATTAATTACTGCATTGATTTGGACCAGTATGTGAAGGATATGAGCAACCGTCAGTATGTTGGATTACACAAATGTACAGGTTCGTCCTTCAACAAAGTAATGGAAAGAGTACAGGATGATTACAATCATACACCCTCACTGCACCTAGAAAGATTATGTGAGAAACTCTTTTGAGCATGATGCATTGAATCCGAATGACCATTGCTTCCGAACCTTCCAGCCAAAAATTGCAGCAGCCCACCCTTCCTATGAGATCATGAGGAAAAGGTCTTACCTACTTATACTTTCATCTTACCGATCTTACATGTTCTAAAAGTAACAAGTCAAAACATGCAGCCACAGGCCAGAGCACAGCATGAACTCTTATTTCCATATCATGTTACTCATTAGAGCACGGATATTGCACACACAACGTGGAACCGTGGAAGGAGGATCTGACCTCTTGGCTGGCAATAATATTAGGCGCCTTCACTAGCATGACGACCATCTTCTGCCATTTTCCCCATGTCCATCTCTTGACTGGTCTGTTGACCCCCACTACTTGAGTTGTATGGTTGAAGGTCATACTCGCTATAGGGGCAACTGAACTCGCTTGTGGCTTGTTCTTGACTTTCTAGGGTCATCACCCTGAATATCGTTGAATCCTCCTGGTCTTTGTTTGTGCCATACTCTGAGCTCTCACAACGATTATATACTCTGCTATGTGCCGGCATAATTCCTTCTTTCAAATCGCTCAAAGAAAGGTTCCCTTCCAATGCTCGAACTACCTAAATACACAAAACTCATATATTATCCTCACTTGTAGAACAATTTGCATCGATCAATCATGCGAGAAAGTGAGTTGTAGCAAATTAAGACACTGAAAATAGTGTTTTCTTTTTCTTTTTCTTGCTCAAATGAAGCGACACCCCCACAACTTTTCATTTGTAGGTGGAACAAAATCACTAAAGTGTTTCCTTTTTCTTTTTCTTGCTCAAAATGAAGTGACAACCCGCAACTTGTGATTTGTAGGTGGAACAAAATCACTAAATAGAGCATATAATTATGTCTATGACGCCTGCGCTGTCCGCGGGGGAGTGGGGGAAGGTTTCTCAACTAGATGATGTACCTGTGTCATTGGTGGGCGGTGTCGTGCAGAATGACGAACACAAGCAGCAGCACAAGCGATCATCCGAGTTAATTCCTCGGTATTGTAGTCCTTGTTCAATTTTGGATCAACAACGGCATCAAATTTGTCACCTTCTAATGCTTGTGTGAGCAAAGGCCTTGCCTAAAATTTCATTAGAGGATTCTATTTATATGATGGCATTCATGGTGGAAAGAGGGAAAGGATAAATAACATGAAGTGGAGGGGGGTATGAATGCTCAGATGTTTGAAATCGGTTCTTTAGCCTATTAGATAAGATCACTAACTATGATAGGCCGCAAGTAAATATGTTGTAAATAGACTACTAACCCAATCAACCAGGCTATCCTCATCATAGGTTCGAGTTCTATTCACTGGACGACGCCCAGTTATCAACTCTAGAAGTACTACGCCAAAAGAAAAGACATCTGATTTCTCAGTGAGATACCCACTTGAGGCATACTCTGGAGCTAGGTAGCTGCACTAGGTAGACTAAAATTAGCAAAAAATGATACAACCAATATATGCTCAGATAGGAAATAAATAAACTCAACCATCATTGGTGTTGAGAATATATCTTGAGTTGTAACCCATAAAAGAAACCTAATCCAAGTAGATTTCTTAGTTTGAGTAAATTTCCTAGTATGAGTGAGTTTTCTAATCTTAGTCAGTTGAAGGGGATTTGCTACTTTTGATGTGCGCGCATGCACGTGCGCACGTGCACGAGTTTTGGTTTTAGCAAACTAGACTAAATAGAGGAGCTTTTGGCCACAACAATCAATTATATGGAATGCTCGCGAATTACATCCTGAATAAATTGCAAGTATTGTGAAATCAATAAATCTTTTTCGTCTAATTTGTATATTCTTTTGTGAGATTGAGAGACTCTTTTGTGAGAAATTATGTTGGTTAACACTATACGAGCTATTGGATGTAATTGAGGGATAGGTTACATTGAGAGTATTTGAGTGACTTGAGCGTGGTTGTAATCTCTATTATATTGCTTCAACTATGGTCAAATGTTGTTCTATTCTTCCCTTAAAATTGGTCCCATCGACTAAAATAGGTAAATCTGGTTTCTGTTTATTCCATTATTGCATTTATTATTGTGTTTGATTGCTTGTTTTACATAACAATTAGTATCAAAGCTAGGTTTGAATGAGTTGAAGTAAATAGATGACAAATGAAGAAGGAAAAGTAAAAATCAATAGATTTGATGCGAATGATTTTGGTTTTTGAAAAATGCAATTGAGGATTACTTGTATCAAAGGAATCTACTCATCTTCCTTTATGGGGAGGTGAAGCAAACTAATTGCCATTTGCTAGAAAGACAAACGTTAGCTATTATTCGGCTAACATGGGCACATAATATTGAATTTAATATTGTGAAAGAGAAAACAACGGAAAAATTGACTAATGCACTATCAAACATTTACGGAAGCCATTTGCGATCAACAATGTCCACTTGATGCAATATCCATTGCACTTAAAAATAGGCAAATATGCGTCAATTGTCAAACATGTGGTTGCTAGTCAATTGAATCTGGTTGAAATTGACTTTAATGATGGGGAATATAGTTCATCAAAATCGGTACTAATTCTTTTTTTTCAAAGAATTAGTGCCCATTTTGATGAACTATATGCAAAACAACCTTACCCAAAAGTTCCCATTACTCGAGTAGATACATGAGTATCTGCATCAGAAGCAAACTTTGCAAGTCCAAAATCCGCAACCTGTCAATATGTTGGCTTTTACAATTCACATCCAAATAGCTTCAGACTAATATATTAGATTATGTATTAAAAATTCATCACAACTTCAAAAATAGTTGCAAGACGAAAAGCCTATTATTTAGTTCTCCATATGATATCATCAAGAAACCCACTTTTGCAGCCTAAAGATCTTTAAGCTTCGGCTTATACAGAGGACATTGGAGGGATGCAAATTGCTTTTTGAGATATGAAGTAAATCACTAGCTTGAGGAGCTAACCGAATAATGTGATAGTGAATTTCATAAACAGCCTAGATGACTGATATTATCATGTAATGACTAAACAGTTGTGCATCATACCTTTGCCTCAAAATTGGATTCCAAAAGAATATTAGCAGCCTTGATGTCACGGTGAATGATTCTCGGATTACCTAAGAACTGAATCCAATAAAGATAAACTGCAAAACTTATCGAAATGATAAGGTTTAAAAGAGCAATCTTACATTCCTCATGGAGGTACGTCAACCCTTTTGCAGAACCTAAAGCAATTTTCATCCTTATAGGCCAAGTCATAGTTGGCTGATCCTTTCCTGCAATAATATTTGCCAGTCATAACAACGATTGTGTTCTCGATCAGCTTTTGAGCTCCAAAATAATCTTACGTTTTACGTTGCCTACGGATGCGTTCCGCAGTGGAGATCAAGTTAGCTTATTCTCATGGGATTTCACCCAAAATCACCTGAGATTTATCCCTTTTTTTTTTTTTCTAATTTTTAGTGGATTTTTGCCACACACCTAGGAAAGGCTAGGTGGTTGTCGTTGTCATTGACAACAACATTCGAAAACAATGATAACAATTTGATTAATCGAAAATGAAAACCAACAAAATCCCAGCGTATTGCCAATTTGTTAGATTAGCGGCTTTGTTATATAAGTCCCTTGTTCCAGAACGGAGGGAGTATATAATCGAGTCCACTCTTCAAGCAGCATTTTAGAAAGGCATTAACCATTGAATATCAAAGTTGATAGTAGTTAGAATCCATACATATCTGATGAAAGATGTACGTGTATTCCTCTGAAGTCATACTCACCGTGCAAATGACATTCCAACGTGCTATTTGGAACAAACTCATATACCAGAATTCTATGAGCACCAGAAATGCAGTGACCAACGAGAGAAACAAGATGTCTGTGATGGATGCGACTGATGATTTCGATCTCTGCTTGAAATTCCCTCTCCCCTTGTCTGCTTCCAGCTTTTAACTGTTTGATTGCGACTACTTTCCCGTTCGAAAGCACTCCTTTATGGACGTAACCAAAACCACCTTAGTAAGTTGAGATTGGAGAAATCATCTGTTGCTATCTTTATCTCCTTGTACGTGAATTTGTTCTGTGAAAAGCCTAATTCCATGCCTGGAGATGGTCCGGAAAAAGGTCTTACTAAACACGTTATTGTTATCGAGAATGGCTCAGAAGGAGTCGGACCTTGGTAACTCGACACAATAAAATTAGGAAGAATTTACAAACTTTAAGAACTCGCATTCAAGGATAAAAATCTCACCGTTAGGCCCCTGTGGAGGGTAACTCCCCAACTCAAGCCGCCTCCTCTTCCTTCGATAAAAAATCACGAATATGCACACCCCAACCAGCACAGTGAGCCCCCCAATCCCAATCCCCACTATCAGCGCCAGCTTCCATGGCGGCAACCCCCCATTCGGAGACGCCGGTGGAGGAGAGGTGGAGTTGGTCGATGGAGTGGGGGAGTTCGACGATGGGGCATCGCCGGTGGGAGGCTTCGCACTTGGCGGTGGGGGTGGACTTGCCGTTGGGGGAGGTCCTCCCACGATCGGCGGTGGGGGAGGACCCGCCGTTGGGTCAGGAGGAGAAGGGGAACAATTTACGGTGTTAGTATTCACCGGCCGCCGAACGCAATTTGCCATGAGAGGCCCACGAGTTCGATGCGGACGACGTCGCTCGGAGTGGAATGAAAATTGGTTTCAGGTATTTTAGGGAAAGTTTTGGACGGACGTGTTTCGAGTGGATGAGCGAGAGAGCTGGGAGGAGCATGCCATAATGCCATATATATATATAGAAGGAATATGTTCTAGAAGTTTTCCTATTTTTACAAAAATCAAATTTTAGGAATCGTATGATTTAATATATATATATATATATATATATATATATAAATTATTCAATGTTAAAATTGTATTTCACCTCGAAGAGATATGTTTTAAATTAGGCTGCTAGGACGAGAATTTTGCAATATTGCGTACTTTCTTAAGCCGAGCATTGACTGTTTGTGACATGGCTCGTAAAAAATAAAGACGAATCAATCAACTTATGCCTTTGCTAAATCTAATTCCTCGGCTTGTGGCGCTATATGTTTGGGAAAATATAAGTGTGAGGAAGAAAATAAAAGTGGAAAGAATCGAGATTGGATTTCAGGAGCAAAGCATGAGCAGTTTGATTTTGACTATAGTTGTGCTTTGGAAATGCACGGTTGCGGATGGAGATCAATACAATCAATTTTGAAAGGCGAGAAAAAAGGGAATATTAGTGTAGACCGCTGTCCCATACACGAGACTTGACTAACACCATTTCTATCACAAATCGAACCCATAAAATCCAATCTAAGTAGAGATTTCAACTCTAAATAGGAGTTGTGGTTTGACACCCAAAGGAGGAAATTACTGAAATATTTTCCAAATTGGAGTTGATTTCCTAGAGTCGTTTTAAAGGAGTTCTCTACTTGCATCAAAATATTATCCAAATATTTTCCAAATCGGAGTTGATTTTTGCCCGTCGGTGAGTAGAAAAGCTTGTGCTGTAACAATAAATTGTGTTGCACACTAGTGACTTACATAGTGAAGATTTTTGGAAGTTTTTAAGCCAATAAATTTTCTGGCAAGATTTGTGAATTCCAGAAAAATTGTCCAAAAGTTTAAAATTTATCGTATCTTTGTCAATTCAATTCTAAACTTTTTAAATTTGACAATTAAATCTATCTAACCAATTATGATCATAAATCATTGTCGTGAATGTCAATCGTCCTCTGTGGCAAAACTGATGCTAATATTAATAATTTTTAATATTCCTTTTTTCTATGCTTTATTTAGGTCTCACTGGCAACCATTGCTAGCCATGGAGGCCTCACTTGCGGCCACTGTGGCCACAAAGGCCCTAGATGAGGCCCCCGTGGTCCCACTGGCGGTGGGCGAGGAGGCTTTCGCCTAGATCTAGCGAGGGCTGCCTCACCCTTGCCTATGGCTAGTGGGGTTCGAAGCCTTCCCTTAGGACTGTGACCAAAAAAAGCATAGAAGAAAAGGAAAATAAAAAATTCAAAACCAAAATAAAAATTCGATGAAATATTACAATATAAGTTGTCTACGTTAACGCTGACTATTTACATCAATGATTTCTAGCCAAAATTAGCAATTTACAACCAAAATTGACTAGAGATACTCACTTAGCAAAATATGAAAAGGTTTAGACTCAATTAATAAAAATTGAAATATTTATGTTTGAATTGACAAAAGCACAATATATTGAGACTTTTTTGGACAATTTTTGCGTGAATTCCTTCGTGAGATTGGGTGATTAAGTTTAATGAGGAATTGTGAGGACCAAACAATGCAATTGGGGACTGGAAATACCGGGAGCGTTTGGTTGATTTAAAGATGGTTTCAATGTGCATTTTATTGCTCGATCGATAGTAGAATCCTGTGGTACCCTACTCATGGAATCAGTCACACTAATTGAATCACTTAAATTGGGTGTTCTATTATTCTTTTGTTTTGTTTATTTTATTATTTAATCGCCGAAGCACATTTGCCGTGACCAATGGTTAACGTAGAACCAATTTCTGGAACCAAGCTGGATTAAAGTAACATTTGTACTCTCAAACGTGAAATGAACCAAGCTGTTGTCTGGTCAATGACGACCGCCGTGTTATGCACTCACTTTTTCTAAAGCCACTTCTTTTTCTACACCACTTTGTTGGAAGATATGATTAAGTGTGTCACGCACCAAGGAAAATCAAGATTTTCTAACGTGAAACATGTGAGCGAGGGTCATTAAGAATCTCTCCTTTTTGTGAATGTGAACGTGATCATTTTTCTCCAAGTCCAGCTCTGTTGAGGTCCCAAGACAATCATGATTGATCAATCAATCTAATCAAATTCCATTTGTTTCGCAGAAAAATAATATATTCGAAAAATATTTTTTTAAAGAGATAATTATTTATATCGCTTATAATAATAACTGAATAAAAAAAATTCGTAGACATCAACTATAGTTAATAATCAAAATTTCTTTTTATTAATTATTTTTGTTAAATTATATCTCGAGTTTGAGTGTTTGTAAAATACGATTCGCTTTGATAAAATTTTTATTATTTAATTTTGAGATTACATGAAGGATTACAAAAAAGGAAATAATATGATAAAAAAAAGGGGGGTAAAGCCTCTGTTACCTGCAGCGTTCATCTTTGAAGAATGAAGCTGACCGTGGGGCCCAGCACACACAATTTTCGGCCTTGCAAACAAAAGAAAGTAAAGAAGCGTCTCTCCCACGTCAAGCAAAAGGAGGTGGGCCCAAGGTCAAAAGTTTGACCTTGGGCACATATACAAATATAAAGAAAACGTCCAAGGAGGCGCGCGGCTGCAACCCTCGTAATAAGAAAGGCGCCGCACGTCCACGCTGCTTCCGAAGAACACATTATACTTTGAACTTCAACGTGTGGTAATTTCGTGCCATGAGTTTACACTCAAGTGAATTATTTATTTTTAAACACTTTAAATTTGAGATTAAATTTAAGTATGAAAACACTTCGGCGTTTGGCGATTATAAGAAACTATAATTATCGATTATAGTAGATTATTTGTTGTTGGCTCTCCCCGTAAGAAGAAGATACCGATACTCAAACCAAACCATGTAAATTTCTGATGTCATTATTTTTCTCGTTTATTTCTCTAGTGATTTCGCGTTAATGTAAATTGCAATATCCTGTCATTTTCCGCGTATTATATCCCAATAATTTAAAATAATACAAATAATTATTTTTAATAAATTATTTTCAAAATTATTGATTCTCCATGGAACAAATGGAGTGTAGGTAACAAATCCTGGCGAGAGAACCTAGTTTGGGCGATGAAGCACTTCTCGGATAAGAGCTTTTATAACTCTTTGGCTAGGTTTAGCTTTGGAGCCCTTTGCTATATCATTTGGAAGGAGCGCAACAATATTATTTTCAGAAACCAGACTTTATTCCTCCAGGCGATGAAGATGCATCTCCAGAAGGCAATCAAGGATAAGGCGTCGACCTTTAAGCATGTGATAGATACCCCGAAGAACAGAAGACTGCAACAGAGCTGGGACTTGAGTCCTTCTATCTTTCTTTGATGGAGGGTTTTGGTTTTAGCTTAGTCTTTCTTGTTTAGGGTTTCTTTGTTGTCCGTTGGATCCCTTGGCACCCCCTCACTCTTCCTTCACTCTTGTCTCTGTGAGTGATCGTTTTGTTGGTGCCACGCATCCCTCCCTTGTAATTTTGTGCAAAATCTATTACACTTCTTACCTTTACCAAAAAAAAAAAAAAAAAAAAAAAAAAAATGGAGTGTAGGATCAAATCTTTCTTATGCTATTAATATGTGCATATCGACAAAAAGGGTCCACGTTGATTATTCAAAATGCATTTTGTTTAAAGGATTTTGCCTTGAAGCTTGATTTGGTTTGGCTCTTGAAAAGTAAATTGTGAATTGCTTGACGAGCCCGAATATTGCTCTCTATGTTTATGATAATGAATTTGACAAAACTTTCGGGCCCCTAGGAAAAAGATAAGAAAAAACAAAAGAAGCGTACTTTATCGGACAAGAACGCTATCTAATTATGTGCCAAGAATTTTTGTTTAGAGAGACAAATCAACAAACTTTGTTTCACTGTTTTTATATATCTATAAATTTTACTCTTAAAGATGTGTTATAGTGTAGATTAATTAGTCAATTTTCAAATAATATGAGTGATCATTTTCAGAAAATATTTTCTTCAAATCATTCATTTTTTGCAAAATAAACAAAATTTAAGGAAAAATTATAACAATTTGATTGTAAACTTCATACATCAATACATGTAATGTCTAACCTTAATTTCATTTTGACCAAAAAGAGACCGTAATTTCATCAATTATCCTGGTTTCTTGTCATGATTTATTTTTTTGAATGATTATCTTCGGGTTGTGGTGTCTTGTATACTAAGATGTATTGCGTGTGAATAATAAAATATTGATTTTGTAATTTCATGGGTTTGCCTTTTGTTCCTAGTGAAAATGCGGAAAAATGTCGAACATGAGTCGTTACAATCGACCTTTTAGCGAGAAAGGAGTCATTTTGGCCGTTTTTTGTAGTTTTAATCACGAGAAACATCCCTCCTGCTTTGAAATTTTTGGAGTTTCAATCTTGTGTTGGAGAAATCTTCTTGAAATGTTTTGAAGCTGACAAAACGTTTCCATCAGTCTAGTCTGAAGGTTTGCAGACTCTGCTGTTTAAAGTCTGAAGACCTCCGGACAGCCAGACTCAAAATTCAAAGTCTATCCTTATTGACAGTTCTAATCCGTTGAAGAAAGGCTATCCAGAACTGGATGTTTTATTAAGGATATAACTTTATCGACTGGAGAAGATCTCTTGGCTGGATATGACATAACGGAATCCCTTTAATTGATCGAGATTGATTCGATGATCAATGATCCGATAATTGGCGAAATATTCGTGGAAGGTTCTACTTATGGAAACCGAGATCCTGATTGTATGGGCGGACATGATTGATGGGCTATCGACATGTTCCTTTAATAGCTCGAATGATTTTCTTAATCGATTCCGTCCAAAGGATAGATTGGAGGAATTCTTTTGGTAAGTGCCAACGGGTATGATGACGTAAAGGAGTATATAAGGAAGATGTTCTAAGCTGTTCAAAGTGTGCGCGATAGAAGAATTCCAAAGTCTGAAGCTTCTTGTTGTTTAGTCAATTCATTTGAGCGAAAAACTTATATTCAAAAGAGAGTTTATACTTGTGAGAAACTTAAGGAAGTGTGATAGAACATCCACATTGTGGAATCAAGGAAGAACTGTACTATAACATCTCTTTTGTTCATAGTGGAATCCAGCCGATAGGTTGTCAGTGCGGAAGAGTGGACGTAGGCTTTGGATAAGCCGAACCACTATAAACCTTGTGTTTAATCTTCTCTTCCTTACTCTTTACTTTACCTTGATCGTAATTCATTTTGGAAAAGCAAAAGAATACTTCATTTCTATCGTCTGCTTAGTATTGCTATGGTATCTCGAGAAATTATTTTTACACATATTCACCCCCATTTAGGTGCTTATATTAGCTACATCAATTGGTATCAGAGCCTGTGTACTCACTTTGTTTGAAGTGTTTTACTTCAGAGTTAAAGATCCATGGCTAGTATGTTGGCTCTAGGGCTGGTAGAAGGGCAAAGCAATACCAGACCACCTTACTTTGATGGAAATGATTACAACATATGGAAAAACAAAATGAAGGCGTTTCTAAAATCAAATGATCCTCTGGAATGGGATGTTGTAGAAAAAGGAATCACTCCTAAAATTGCACCTGTCTCAGAAAGAGGAAAAGATTATGTGGAGTCTAGCCAAATGACTTAGGAAGAGATAATCAAGAGACAAGCTCTTGATGCAAAAGCAATTTATTCTTTATATTGTGCTTTATCACCTATTGAAAATAACAGAATATCTTCTTGTGTTACAGCTAAAGAAGTTTGGGATATATTACATATTACCTATGAAGGAACTGATCGAGTGAAGGAGACTAGAATCAACATTCTCCTCGGTCAATACGAAGCCTTCAGAATGAAATCAGGAGAATCTATAACTGATATGTTTAGTTGTTTTACAAATATCGTGAATGGTCTTGAAAATCAAGGTCAACCAATTTCTGATCCCATGAAGGTAAACAAGCTACTGCGTGGACTCTCCAAGGATTGGAATCACATAAAGACCTCAATCAGAGAGACCCAAAGAATCATGCCTCTATTTGTTGATGAATTAGTTGGAACTCTTCAGTCTTATGAAGTGGAACGAATCAATGAAGACGAAGACCCTAAAGGTAAGAAATCCATTGCATTAAAATCCAATGATGATTCTGATGTTGCAGATTCTGAAAACGATATGGACGATGAGGAGCCTGCTCTCATGATAAGAAGATTCAGAAAGCTGAATAGAAAATGAAAAAAGATTCAATCCAAGGAAACAAAGTTTTCAAAAGCAACAGACTAAGTCTGTTGAGGATGATGAATCAAACAAAGATGTAGTCTGCTTTGAATGTAAGAAAAATGGACATATCAGACCCAACTGTCCTCTTCTGAGGAAGAAGAAAGGAAAAGCTGAAAAGTATCGAAATGCTCTTAAAGTATAAACCTGGAGTGATACAGAATGTGAAGAAAGTGATGATGATTATGCCAACATATGTCTGATGGCACAATCAGATTCAGATTCAAACTCCGAAACAGACTCAGATTCAGACAATGAATTTGAGGTAAGTAACTTCAAAATCCCTATTAAAGTTTCTAAATACATTGATGAATTGTGTTTTAGTCTTAAGACTTCTCTTAAAAGGATTTCCGAACTCAAAAAGGAAAATTCTGCCTTAAAACAACAAGAAAATGTTTTGAAAGAAAATGTGAAATGCTTAGATATGAATGTTCTTCTCTTAGAGAAAGTGAAGATAATCTTTCAAAAGAAAATGCATTCTTGAAAAATGATATCTCAAATATTTCCAAAAAATTTTCAATAGGATCTGAGAAACTAAAAAAATACTTTCTGTTCAAAGACCTTATTTCAATAAATCTGGTTTGGGAATGACTACTGAAACCATTCCTTTAATTGATTTTTCCAAAGTGAAGGAAAGAATCAAACAAAGACCCTCAAGAGATGCTTATAAAAATCATTTTAAAATGACTTTTGTAAAACCAGTAGGTCGCAATATTCTCAGATGTTCAAAGTGCAATAGTGTAGATCATTTGGAAAAAGAATGTCCTATGGTTTGGAAACTTGTCAATAAAGTATGGGCAAAAACCACATATCATACTAACACAAATGTACCCAAGAAAATATGGGTACCAAATAAAATTTGAGTTTCTTTTTTAAATGTAGGTCACTATCAAGAAAAAGGTAAAATGGTATCTGGATAGTGGATGCTCAAGACACATGACAGGAGACTCAAATTGCTTCATAAAACTTGTTCAAGTAAATTGTGGAAAAGTCTCATTTGGAGGAAACAGCAAATGAAAAATTGTGGGATTTGGAACTGTGAACATTGGAAACCTCACAATAAGCAATATTTCTTTAGTTGAAGGACTCAACTACAATCTGCTCAGTGTTAGTCAACTATTTTCAAAATCTACTTTCAAGAGGGTATATGTTCAGGAACCAGTAAAGACTCTACTAAGTCATTTATGGGACGAAGACATGGAAATATCTACCTCTTAGATGTGAAACCAGATGAATCGCAATGTTGAATTTCAATCCAAGACGAAGCAAGCTTATGGCACAGAAAGCTTGGGCACATCAATATGAAGCAAATAACCAAAATTTCAACAAAGAAGCTTGTTCGTGGTCTGCCCAATTTATCATATCAAGAGTCTGACCTATGTACACCATGCATATTGGGAAAATATGTAAGAAATTCCTTTAAACCAATAAATCAAGTTTCCACTAACCGTGTACTACAGCTTCTGCATATGGATCTCTTTAGACCAACCAGAACACAGAGCATTGGAGGTAAGAATTATTGCCTAGTAATCGTGGATGACTACTCACGATTTACTTGGGTGTATTTCTTGGCAACCAAAAAGTTCAAAACGAAAAATGATATGTTATTTCAAGTATAAGAACATATCATGGAGGTGAATTTGAAAATCAAGATTTTATAAGGTTTTGTGATGAATCTGGTTTTCAGCATTTGTTCTCCTCTCCATATACTCCAGAACAAAATGGAGTTGTGGAAAAAAAGAATAGATTGCTTCAAGAAATGGCTAGAACTCTTCTAATTGAAAGTAACATCTCCTCACGTTTTTGGGCTGAAGCAGTTTTTACAGCATGTTATATTATCAACATAATTTTTCTAAGGCCTATTCTAGAAAAAAAACCCTTATGAATTATTCAAAGAAAAGAAGCCTATTGTTTCATATTTTTATGTGTTTGGATGCAAATGTTTTATACTGAAAAATGCAAATGATCTAGTTGGTAAGTTTGAAAAAAAATTAGATGAAAGCATCTTCCTTGGATACTCAACCACAAGCAAAGCATACAGAGTCTACAACAAAAAGACTCAAACTGTAGAAGAATCAATGAATGTTAAATTCCAGGATTCTATACAAAATGAATCTATTCAGACTCATATTGAAGAGACTGAACCTGCTCCGGACTCTACAAAGTCTAAATCTCAAGAAGCAGCTAAGACTTTAAAGGACCAGCAGTAAGTAACTGTTGAAGATTCAAGTGAAGGAAGTGATCATCATTCTGACAAGTTAACCAGCAACTGGAAGCATAAGTCCAGTCATCCCAAAGATCTTATCATTGGCGACATTAATGAAGGAATTCGCACAAAATCCAAAAAACGCGAAGAGTCTAGTGTTGTGGCTCTTATTTCTGAAATAGAACCCAAAAGCATAGAAGAAGCTTTATCTGATGAAAGCTGGATTGAAGCCATGCAAGAAGAACTCAGGCAATTCAGTATCAATGATGTCTGGGAATTGACTCCAAAACCGAAAGGTAAATCAGTTATTGGAGCTAAATGGGTTTTCAGAAACAAGATGGACGAAAAAGGAAAGGTCGTGAGAAACAAAGCAAGACTCGTGGCCAAGGGATATACGCAAGAAGAAGGGATAGACTATGATGAGACTTACGCACCAGTAGCAAGGTTAGAAGCAATTCGTTTATTACTTACATTTGCTTGTTATAAAAATTTCAGGTTATTTCAAATGGATGTCAAAAGTGCCTTCCTAAATGGATTCATCCATGAGGAAGTCTATGTGGAACAACCACCTGGGTTTGAAGACCCAAGGAAACCAGACTCAGTATTCAGACTCAAAAAGGCCTTATATGGCTTAAAGCAAGCACCTCGAGCTTGGTACGACAGGCTGAGTAAGTTTTTAATTCAAAAAGGTTTTGTGAAAGGTAAAGTAGACACTACTTTGTTTATTAAAAGAGAAAGCAAAAGTTTTGTGCTAGTTCAAATATATGTCGATGATATTATATTCGGATCTCCTAATAAAAGTCTATGAAAGAAATTCTCTAAGACTATGCTGGATGAATTTGAAATGAGCATGATGGGTGAGTTAACTTTCTTTCTCGGGCTTGAAGTGAAACAATTGAAGGAATGAACTTTTATTTATCAAGAAAAATATGCTAATGATCTCATCAAAAAGTTTGGTCTGAACAATTACAAGAAGGCTGAAATACCAATGTCAAGTTCCTTGAAGATAGACAAAGATGAAGAAGGAAAGAAAGTCGACCGGAAGCTATACAGGAGTATCATTGGCTCACTTCTTTATCTCATTTAAATGCTACAAAGCGTATTATTAAATACATTGCTTCAACTTCAAGCATTGGCCTATGGTATCCTAAAAGAGGAAACTTTACTCTTCTTGGATACTCAGAAGCAGATCTAGCCGGTTGCAGAGTTGATAGAAAGAGCACCTCGGGTATCTGTCAACTACTTGGAGGTATGACAGTATCTTGGTTTTCAAGAAAGCAGAGTACAGTAGCTCTCTCTACAACAGAAGCAGAGTATGTTGCTCTTGGAAGCTGCTGTTAACAAATTCTGTGGATAAACAACAGCTAAGAGACTTTGGAATTGAAGATTCATGCACGAAGATTAACTGCGACAACACCAGTGCAATCAATCTTACCAAAAATCTAATTCTTCACTCAAGAGCAAAGCATATAGAGATTTGACATCACTTCATTAGAGATCATGTTCAAAATGGAGAAGTTTCGATTCAGTATGTTGATACAAAGAACCAACTGGCGGATATATTCACAAAGCCTTTGGAGAAAAATCAATTTGAAATTATTCGCTCCAAACTCAACATTTTGAGGTTCGAAGAAGTTAAAGTCTAGAGACTCTCAGACTTAGGCAAACAAGACCTTGACTGTAAGTTATTTAATTAATGTAATTATTGCAACGTTTCCTTTTCGAAAAAGAAGTTATTTTTTGAAATGACTATTCTCGCGTAAAAATGACAGTTATTTTGAAAATGCATCTTTTTATTTTCCTTTGTGACGATTCGTATACCTCTCTGTTTAACCGATCGTGCACTGTTGATTCCTCTTCACTTTACTCTCAAAAACCCTAGAAAGCATCGATCCTCAATTCCTGTTTTCTTCTCTTGCCTAATCTTCGAAAAAGTTGTCATTTTTACTTGGAAAAGTCAAGCAAGGAATCTTTCAAAGAGTGAGAAAGATGTCGTCTTCAAAAAAGTCTTTGAGGATTGCAAGCAGGGGACCACGGCGAATGAGTGAGGGACCTATGCACTTCGATCTCATCGAAGAAGAAGTGTCTCCAGATGAGCAGTATAGCCCACAACATTCTCGGCAGCATCATTCTCCACCATCTAGTCCTCAAAATGTTGGACATCAACAAGAAGAAGATATCATTGAAGACGCAGATCCCGTAAGAGCTCAAAAGCCCGCTTTTATTTATAAGTTGTATCGTGCTTTAAAGGGGAATCGTACTCCTTTGAACTATGTCGATGATTTTCTTAAAGACAAAGGATATGGGAACGAATATATCTTTTTGCGAAAAATGGAAAGTTTGGGAATTGCTCGTAAATGGGTGGCAGAAGAAACCCTTGCGAATATCCCAAGTGATCCTCGTGATTGGGGAGTTAATCCTGTAGATGAGAATGATGATGACAAACTGTACAACCAATTTCAACCGATGATGGGTATTGCAGCGGAAAATCGAGGAAAAAGAGGAGAGATGTTTAGATCGAAAGAACAGAAGGATCTATACTCAAAATTGCTGAAGCGTGGGGTGATAAACCCTAGGAGTGTGGATTTTAATTTTCTGGATGCTGTGAATGTAAAATTGAGGGAAAAGTTCGGTTATCTTCAAGTTGAAAAGTTCTGCACTGACACCACAGAGACCTATGTTGAATTAACTGTTTATTTCTATTCGAATCTCAGTTTCCTAGATGCGTATAGATTCTCTTTCAGCGTCAAAGATCAAGACTTTGTAGTGGATATGGATATGCTGGCAGATGTGTTAGGAGTTGAGAGAGGAATATATCAACTGATCAAAGTTTCTATTGCTTGTGCTACACTGGAACTTGTGAAGGACAGGAGAACAGAGGAAAAGATTTCCTACCTAAGGATGAGTGCATTCAACATTTTGCTTCACAAGATTGTGATCAATTGCCTCAGACCGAAATCAACTTCCAAGACTGATGTTTCAAGTTCAGAGGCAAAGCTGATGTATGGCATTCTCATTGGGAAAAAGTTTTCTCTTCCTCACACTATTATGTTCCACATGTATAAAGCAGTGGTGAAAGACAAATGTCAACTTCCTTATCCAAGTCTTGTGATGAAATTATTCAGACATCTGAACATTCAGCCTCCACAAATTCTTTGTGCTCGATCGTGTGATCATATGGTGGTAGGACTGAAAATGGTAACCAAGATGCGTTTGAAGGAGCTAAGCAAGGCGTTGGAGAAATTTAAGGAGAAGACTCTTGTAAAATCTCATCAAATCTCTTCTACATCAAAAAGAAAAGGAAATGAGCCCATGGTTGCTCCATCCAAGAAAAGGAGAGCTCTCATCGTTGAAGATGAAGATGATGAGGAAGACATCACCATCTCTGCAATGGCGTTGAAACATCTAAGCCGTTCTGCTCCATAACAGAGGACTCGAGAAAGAGAGAAGAAAGAAAGAGGAGAGAAAGAAGCAGAGGAGAAGGAAGCATAGGAAAGAGAAGCAGAAGAAAAGGATGTTGAGGAGGCAAGGGATGAAAAAGAAGAAGAAGAAAGAGCACTTGGCGAAAAAGAAGCATAAGAAGAAAAAGAGAGAATGAATCAAGAGGAAGGAGAGCTTGAAAAACACTCTTCTTCACCTGAAGGCACAGAAACAGGGGGAGATAATGAGGGATTTAGCTGCTCTCCAGCCGACCCAGAAGCCATTCATGCCTCTCATTTTCCAGAAGAAGAACATGATGCTTCATTGCCAAATCTACGCGATTATTCTGATATGCCATCATCTGCAGATCGTGCTGAAGCCAGTACGCAGACCGACAACTTAGCAGATTTTCGCAGAATTATGGATATTCTCTTGGAAATGTGCGGTCAAATCTGTGCTCTGGGATGCAAGGTTCAAAGCTTGCAGAATGCAGGTCAAGTTTCTTCAGTTTCATTGAAAGATCATATCCAAGCCCTCTATATTCAGATTCAGGCCAATGCTAAGGGTGGGGAGATTGCACAACTGAAGGAAGACTTGAAAAGGCTGGAAGGCATCGTTTAGTCTATGGGAGATTTCCATCTTGTTCGCGTTCCCAAGCAATCTTAACTTTATTCCATTTTCTTCTCAACCTTTTTAATGCTGACAAAAATGGGGAGAAAGATTTGAATCAAACTTTGAATTTTTAATCGTTTGGTTTGTTTGATTTGGATTGATGTTTGACTTTAATTTTGTGTCTAGATGTGAATTTGGATTTGACTGCTATTGACTGCTATTGATATCTTATGGATGGCTTTATCATATTCAAGACTAACCTACTTTCTGTTGTTGCAGATTCTAGTGTTATTCATTTAGCCATTTATCTTTATAAAGATATGTATATTTGTTTAAGAACTGTTTTACAGGTCAAAGTTAACCAAATCTGCAGGAAAGTTTTGTCACCATAAAAAATGGGGAGATTGTTGGAGAAATCTTCTTGAAATGTTTTGAAGCTGACAAAACGTTTCCATCAGTCTAGTCTGAAGGTTTGCCGACTCTGCTGTTTAAAGTTTGAAGACCTCCGGACAGCCAGACTCAAAATTCAAAGTCTATCTTCATTGATAGTTCTAATCCGTTGAAGAAAGGCTATCCAAAACTGGATGTTTTATTAAGGATATGACCTTATCAACTGGAGAAGATCTCTTGGCTGGATATGACATAACGAAATCCCTTTAATTGATCGAGATTGATTCGATGATCAAGGATCCGATGATTGGCGAAATATTCGTGGAAAGTTCTACTTATGGAAACCGAGATCCTGATTGTATGGGCGAACATGATTGATGGGCTATCGACATGTTCCTTTAATAGCTCGAATGATCTTCCTAATTGATTCCGTCCAACGGGTAGATTTGAGGAATTCCTTTGGAAAGTGCCAACGGGTATGATGGCGTAAAGGAGTATATAAGGAATACATTCTAAGTTGTTCAGAGTGTGCGTGATAGAATAATTCCAAAGTCTGAAGCTTATTGTTGTTTAGTCAATTCATTTGAGCGAAAAACTTGTACTCAAAAGAGAGTTTATACTTGTGAGAAATCTTGAGGAAGTGTGATAGAACATCCACACTGTGGAATCAAGGAAGAACTGTGCTGTAACATCTCTTTTGTTCATAGTGGAATCTAGCCGATAGGCTGTCAGTGCGGAAGAGTGGACGTAGGCTTGGGATAAGCCGAACCACTATAAACCTTATGTTTAATCTTCTCTTCCCTACTCTTTACTTTACCTTGATCGTAATTCATTTTGGAAAAGCAAAATAGTACTTCCTTTCTATCGTCTGCTTAGTATTACTGTGGTATCTCGAGAAATTATTTTTACACCTATTCACCCCCCTTTAGGTGCTTATATTAGCTACATCATTTTGCACATTACCGAACCAGCGATGACTGTTATTAGAATACGTTAAAACTATACTGCTTAAATCAACAACATACACATAACGAAATCTGATGTTGTTTTTGCCTTTCCCAAATCTAATCCATTTCTATATACAAATAACAAATGCTAACATGTGGCCCCACGTCAAAGCACATGGAACTGTGGAAGTGGGGCTTGTCCTCTCAATTCGTATTAATATTAAGAGCCTCCACTAGTGTGATGACCATCCTCTGCCATATTCGTATTAATAGATGGTTGAAGGCCATCCTCACTGTTGTGGCCACTGAACTCACTTGTGGCTTGTTCTTTGCTTTCCAAGGCCATCATCCCAAATTTCTTTGAATCCTCCTGGTCTTGATTGGTTTCATAATCTAAGCTTTGACAACGACTATATACTCTACTGTGTCCTGGCATAATTCCTTCATTTAAATCATTCAGAGAAAGGTTTCCTTCCAATGCTCGAACTACCTGGTTACACAAAGCTCATATATTATTCCACACTTGTAGAACAATTTGCATCAACAGATCATGTCAAAAAGTGGGTTGTCACAAACTAAGACACTGGAATAGCGTTTTTCTTTTCCTTTTTCTGGCTCATATGAAGTGATAACCCATGATTTTTCGTTTGTAGAATGAGCAAAACCATTAGATAGGGCACAAAGTTGTGTCTGTAACAAGGAAAAAGAAGAACAAGTGCCTATTCTTGTATCAAAACAAAGAATTTTCAACTAGGCATTGTACCTGTGTCATTGGTGGACGGTGTCGTGCAGAATGACGAACGCAAGCAGCATAACAAGCAATCATCCGAATCATTTCCTCGGTAACGTAGTCCTTGTTCAGTTTTGGATCAACTATGACATCAAAATTGCCATCTTCTAGAGCTAGTGTGAGCAAAGGCCTTGCCTAAAATTTTATTAGAAGAGTCAATTCTATAACAACATTCACAGTGGAGAGAGCAAAACATGGAGGGAAAGGATAAATAACGATAGGCCACAAGTAAATATGTTGCTGATAGACCACTAACCCAATCAACCATGCTATCCTCAGCAAAGGGTCGAGTTCTGTCAACCGGACGACGCCCACTTATCAACTCTAGAAGCACAACACCAAAAGAAAAAAAAAATCTGCTTTCTCAGTGAGATTCTCACTAGAGGCATACTCTGGAGCCAGGTAACTGTAGATTAGGTAGACTTACATTAGCAAAAGATAACGAAACTAATATATGCTTAGAAAGAAAATGAATAACCTCAACTACCATTGGTGTAGAGAATATTTCTCGAGTTTGAACCCATAAAGAAAATCTCATCAAAGTATATTTTTTTAGTTTGAGTAAATTTCCTAGTCCCACTGAATTTTCTAATTTTAGTTTTGATTAACGGGATTTCCTGCTTTGGATATATGTATATGTGTATAAAAGAGGTGGGTTTTGGTTTTAGCACACTAGAGTGGGTAGAGGTTAGGAAGCACCGACACTCTCAGGGAGCCTTCATGTCATGTCGGACACTTCGACACGTGTCCGACACTCTCGGACACTCAGTCAACATATGTCAAAAAATCTGACACCTAGTCAATATTTCCGACACTCTTTGACACTCGAGTCAGAATTCTGACACGCGAGTTTTTGACATACATTTCCGACGTGGGATGTCAATTTTAATTTTTTTTAATAAATGAAGGGTCAATATATATGTGTGTGTGTGTGTGTGAAAAAAGTAAAAATCAATGATAAAAATTACAAATTAGGATAGAATAAAAACCTAATATTTGTTTTTCTTCTCTTTTGACTCACTTTTCATGATACATAATTTACCCTCAAATTTTTTCTTCTTTTTTTCTTGACACATTTAACACATAAGTTTAGAATGTGAATTACTTGTTTTTTTTTTCTTTCCAAGTTTTATGGATTTATTGAAATGATGTTGAATTTGTTAAATTGAAACAATAAAAGATATTAATAAATGGTGGATTAATGTTTTTAGTGTAAATTTATTATAGGATTTTATTATTATTTATTTATTTGTGAATTTGAATTAGATTAATTTCAAAAATAATAATTGATTATCTATATATAAAATATACATTTAACATACAATGTGTCCTAGCATGTTGGAATTCTCTATTTTTTGAGAAATGACATGTTGGTGTGTTATGTTATGTTGTGTCATGTCACGTGTCACGTGTCACGTGTCAGTGTCGGTGCTACTTAGGGTAAAGGAGCTTTTGGCCGCAACAATTAATTTTTGTGGCATGCTCGTCAATCACATTTTGAGTAAATTGCGAGTATAGTGAAACCAATAAATCTTGCTCGTCTGATTTGTAAATTTTTTGTGAGATTGAGATATTGCTTCTCGAGAAATTGTGATGACTAAACACTATATGCACTATTGAGTATAATTGGGGGCCAATTCCATAAAAAAAAAAAAAAAAAAAAAAAACACGAACTTTAGGTGTTGTCTCAAATTTGGCCTAAACTTTATTTTGTCTAAAAAAAAAAGCACGAACTTTAGGTATTGTCCCAAATCTGGCCTGAACTTTATTTTGTCTTAAAAAAAAAGCATGAACTTTCACTTGTGTCCCAAATGTGGCCCAAACCTTATTTTGTTAAAAAAAAAAAAAACACAAATTTTCACTTGTGTCCCAAATTTGGCCCTTCGTTAACCCTCATTTCACAGTCATCTAACATGGCATTTTCACGTCAGCAATAATATCCAACACAGTAAAACGATGCTACATTAAAGTGTTTGGAGGAAGTGTTAAATTTAAGTCTGCCGTCTAATGTGGTGAACTTTATAGATGATTCTCATGAGAAAAATAATTCAGTAGCTTCAGTTCTAGGGGACGAGGCACATAGCTAGGGCCATTAGATCAATTAACAATTGGCTAGCTGTTTGGAATGTCAGAAGCTGAGTTGGAAGCAGAAGATTACATTGCCTTAAAGCAAGATATTAAAAGCGTGTGCATCTTGTAGTTAAATAGAGATGTGAACCCTATTTGTAATAGACTTACTTTATTTTGTCTCAAATAAAGTTCATGCCAGATTTGGGACACAAGTGAAAGTTCGTGCTTTTTTTCGAGACAAAATAAAGTTCGGGCCAGATTTGGAACAATACCTAAAGTTCGTACTTTTTTTTGAGACAAAATAAAGTTCGGGCCAGATTTGGGACAACACCTACAGTTCGTGCTTTTTTATGGAATTGGCCCTATAATTGAGGATTGTGAAACATTGAGACTGTTTAAGTGACTCGAGTGTAGTTGTAATTTCTATTGTATTACTTGATCTATAGTTGAATGTTATGCAACCCTTCCCTTAGAGTAGGTCCTACTAACCAAATCCATGTAAATTTGGTGTCTAATTTATTTCACTAGTCTTTATTATTTTGTTTGAGCACGTTTTTTGCAACTGCTAATATTAGAGCTAGGTTTAAATGAGTTGAAGAGATTAAATGGCAATAGAAGAAGGAAAAGTGAAAGTCAATTGATTTGATGGGAATGGAGTCGATTAATACCTATATCAAAGGAATCTGCCAGTTATTACTATCTAAGGAGATGAAGCAAGCTGATTTGGATTTGTTGGATAGACAAGCGTTAGTCGTTATTTGGCTGAAAAGGGCTCATAATGTTGCATTTAATATCACAAAAGAGAAGACCACCACAATCTTGAGTAATGCCTTGTCAAACATTTGTGAAAGTGCTCTATGATCAGCAAGATCAACTTGATGCGACATTCGTTCTAGTTAAAAATAAGCAAATGTGTGTTAGTTGTGAAGCATGTGGTTGCTAGTCAACTAGGTTTGGTTGAAATTAACTTTAATGATAGGTTATGTGCTTTGATTCTACTATCCTCATGACCTGATAGTTAGAATACTACTGTCATTGCAATTAGTAATTAATCTGGGTCAAGAAACGTAATGTTTGATGAGGTTCGCAAATTGATTTTAAATGAGGACATCCATAAAAAGGAATCAAGTGAACCCCTGCCTAATTGTATAGAAAGTCAAGGTAGAGGAAGAACTAATATTTGTGTTAGTAGGAGTAATGTGAACTTGAATAGACGAAATCAATTTGGAATTGTGATATTGTCTATTGGAATCGTGGCAAGAGAGTGCACCTCAAAATGAATTGCCTTAAGCCGAAGAATGAGAATAGTAAAGGAATTAGAGTCTAGTCTATTGATGATATTGATGATATTGCTGCAATAGCTTATAGTAACATAGATAGTGCTGATTATGTCATGCTCATCACTGAGGATTTGTTATTTGATGGATAGGTTACGGATCTAGTTGCTTATTTCATGCTATATCAAACATGAACTAAATGCTTATTAGTGTACGAATAGTGGTGAAATGATGTTGAGGAATAATGCTGACTACGGTGTTGTGAGACACATTCCAGAATTGAAGTTGAACTTGATTTCTTGCTTACTCTACATTCAACTAGGTATCGATGTACTTCAAAAGGTAGAGTTTTGACTATTGTTGGAGGTGCCATGGCAATGATAAAACGAATAGCGCACTATTGCCTGTATGAGATCAAGGGGAGAAAGTAACAAATTTCACCATGAATATTGGATGCATCAATTCAAGATTAGTGGCCTAGCGTTTCGGGAACACTATAGAGAAAAGCCTGAAAGTTTTGAGTGAAAGGAATTTGATGTGTAGTTATGTGGCTAAAAAACTAAATGTATGCAGGTGCTATAGCTTAGGCAAATGGCTGAAAGTGCAGTTTCGTATAACTGTAGAGAAACCACAGAGGTTGTAAAGCTGATTCACTTCAATTTGCACAAGCTATCACAGTTTCCTTCGAGGAAGAGTATCAATTGATGCTAACAATTGTAGATAACTACTCGATGAAGATTTGACTATTTGTGCTGAGGCACAATTTTAATATTATTGTTAAGATTAGATGTTTGAGAGTTCTGAGCAAAATGAAGGCGGGTACGATGATCAAGTATATGCAGATTGACAGTAGCATGAAGTTTTACTCAAATTAGGTAAGCAAATTGTGTGTGAAGGAAGGCACGGTGAGACATTGCATTAGTGCAAGTGAACAACAAGTTGCAGAGTTAATGAGGAGAACATTATTAGAGACGGCCCATAAAATACTCTCTAGTGTTGGTATGACTAAGAAATTTCCAACGAATGAGCTTAATACGGCGAGCTACTAGGTGAAGAGATCTCCATCGACTACTATTTGATACCAGACTAATGAAAAAGTGTGGTCAGGTAATTGATTATATTGTTCTTAAAATATTTGGTTAGATGAGTTATGTTCGAGTGAATGACAATAAGATTAATAGCATGACAAGAAAGTACATATTCCCGGGTTATGCATAAGGTGAGCAGAGCTATCAGTATGTAGTACCTAGAATTAAATTCACTTATTGCTGACAGTAAAATTATATTTGATGAGAATCCAACAGTGTCAGGTAGGAACAATTGTGGTTGTATTTATATAGATTTGGATAGTGTTAAACTCAATATGGAATTGCAACTTGAAACTCCTGAGGTAGCGAGTACTTCTGCAGTATTAAACATAGATTCTACTTGTAATTAGGTGAAGCTTGTAGAGGTAACGATGGTTGTTCTAGTTACTGAATTTGACAATGTGCATGTTTGATCTCTTAAGATATAAAATGACAACAATGGTTTTTTCTTTTTGGTAGTTGAGGAGATTGTATTGGAAAATTCTTGTGAAGTGTTTAAAGTTGCAGATATTAGAGGTGATCGATTTCAAGGTAGGTTAGTTCCTAGTTTGTGAAATTGTGAACTAGCCCACCTAGTCCTAGACCCAACTAGGAGCCAGACTAATCGTTCCGATCCGTTCGATCCGATTCTGAGGTGGATCCAGAAACCAGCCTTACTTCCTCTCTCTCTCTTTCTTTTTTTTCCCTATTCCCTACAATACTTAAGTGTTGTTGCATAGTTTAAACTAATATACTAATCTAAAAATAATGATCATCTCCATGAAAAAAGTTATAATGATCATCAAGAACCAACTCTGAGAGGCATCGAGTCTTAAGGGAGGCGTGAGCGTTGCGTGACTAGGCTAAAAGAAGTGAGATTGAGAGTCACGAGCAACAAGCGTGCATGATTGAATCAAAGCAAGAAAAGAATAGGAATTAGATTTTGGGAATTTGGAATAATAAGAATTTAAAAATCAATCTGATCTAGGTGGTCCGAGTAGGTGTGTTCACACTTGGAACCAAAAACCGAACGATATTCACTAGTTCTAAATTCCGAGAACCTCCCAAAATTGACCAATTTGGTCCGATTCCTGATTCAATCTGGTTCTTTTGCTCACCTCTAGTAGATAAAGTTGGTGTTTCGATAAGGTCCACTACTATGATGAAGTTCAAGTATCGCTTGGACTTGGAAGATTCTTGTGATGGTTGAACCCATGAGGGGCTGTGCGAGAGTAGCTGTGATAAGTTTCCATCGCAATTGTGATGGGTCCAAACCTCAATCTTGAGTAGATTTCCTAATTTTAGTGAGCTAAAAGGGGTTTCTAGTTTGGATTCAAATATATATAAGGTGGGTTTTGGCTTTAGCACACTAGAATGAACAAAGGAACTTTAGGTCATAATAATCAATCATGTGGTGTGCTCGCGAATTATATCTTAAAAAAATTGCAAGTGTCGTGAAGCCAATAAAAAGATTGAAAGATTATTTCGTAAGCAATAATGAGAGACTGTTTTTCCAAGTGTATTTGAGTGACTCAAGTATACTTGTTACCATTATATGGCTTGTTTTATAGTAAAATTCTCTATCCTAGTCTCCCCATGATATAGGTCGGACCAACCAAACCTAACTGAACCATGTAAAGTCAGTATCTGATTTATTTATGTGTTCTATTTACTATTGGGTTGATATCTTTAAAAACCCCAAACTGGTAAACTTATGACAAGTATACCTCAAACTATTTTTTTGACCCCTAAAAACCCAAAATTAGTACACATTTGACAAATTTATACCAAACTAGTACATTTGTCACGAATTTATCCTTCGTTAGTTTTTGTTAAATTTTATTGTCAAATTGCTGAATCATACTATATATGACAGTTGACTAGTGTACCAGTTTGAGATTTTACTATCTGTTTGTCACAGTTCTACTATTTTTGTGGGTTTTTGTTGTGTTAATACAATTTAATGAAGAGTACATTTGTCACAAATATATCAGTTTGGGGTTTTTGGCAATCGAACAAATTAGTTTGGGGTAAATTTATCATAAGTATACCGGTTTAGGGTTTTTTGCGGTCATTTGGGTAAATTTGTCACAAGTGTACCAATTTGGAGTTTTTCATAGTCAAAAAATTAGTTTTGGATAAATTTGTCACATGTGTACGATTTAGAGTTTTTTTGTGTATTAACCATTTATTATTATTATTACTTGTTTTTTACAACATTTAGTACCAATTTAGACAAACTATATGCAAGAGAAACAACCTTACCCAAAAGTTCCCATTACTCTAGTAGATACATGAGTATCTGTATCGGAAGCAAACTTTGCAAGTCCAAAATCTGCAACCTAAAATCAAAAAGCCAACTTTTAAATTCACATCCAACTAGCTTCGCACTACAGTATTAGATTATGCATAAAAAGTTCATCATAACTCCAAAAATAATTTCAAGACAAAAACTCTATTATTTAGCTCTCCAAATGATTACATCAAGAAACCAACTTTTGTAGCCTAAAGATCTTTTGCCATTTCTCTTAGCTTTGGCTTATGAGAGGATGTTGGAGGGATGCAAAGCTTTTCAAGATATGGAATAGATCACTAGCTTAAGGAGCTAATTGAATAATGTGGTAGTGAATTCCATAAACAACCTAGATGACCAATATTATCATATAATGATTAAACAGTTGCATATCATACCTTCGCCTCAAAATTAGATTCCAAAAGAATATTAGCAGCCTTGATGTCACGGTGAATGACTTTGGGATTACCTAAGAAGTGAATCCAATAAAGATTAACCGTGAATCTTATCATAAGAATAAGGTTTAAAAGAGCATACTTACATTCCTCATGCAGATATGCCAATCCCCTTGCAGAATCTAAAGCAATCTTCATCCTTATAGCCCAAGTCATAGTTGGGCGATCCTTCCCTGCAATGACATTTGCCAGTTCCAAAGATTATAATGTTTTCAATCAGCCAAAATAACTACGCATCCATTGTTGCCTACGCATGCGTATTGCAGTGGAGAGCAAGTCAGTTGATTATTATGGGATTCCACCAAAATCAACCGATATTTTCCCCCTTTTTTCTACTTTTTAATGGACTTTTGCCGCATACTTGGAAAAGGCTAGGCAATCGTCGTCGTCCCCAATGACAGCATTTGGAACAGTGATCACGATTTGATTAAGTGAAAAATGAAATTCTACATAATCCCAGCATATTGCCAGATAACAGCTTTGATATATAAATCCCTTATTCCAGATTAAAGGGAACATATAAACGAGTCCACAATTCCAGCAGCACTTAAAAAAGGCATTAACAATAGAATATCAAAGTTGTTCCATGAGAGAGAGAGAGAGAGAGAGAGAGAGAGAGAGAGAGAGGGCAGAGAGAGGGCAGCATCGGATGAAAGACGCACATGTATTCCTCTAAAGTCATACTCACCGTGCAGATGAAATTCCAACGTGCTATTTGAAACAAACTCATATACCAAAATTCGATGAGCACCGGAAATGCAGTAACCAACAAGTGCAACAAGGTGTCTATGATGGATGTGGCTAATGATCTCGACCTCTGCTTGAAATTCCCTCTCCCCTTGTTTACTTTCAGCTTTTAACTGTTTGATTGCAACTACTTTCCCGCTTGAAAGTACTCCTCTGTGAACATAGCCAAAACCACCTTGGCCAAGTAGGTTGAGATTGGAGAAACCGTATGTTGCTATTTTTAGTTCTTCATACGTGAATGTGTTCTGTGAAAGACCTAATGCCATGCCTGGAGATGACACCGAAGGTCTTATTGAACACATTTTATTGAGAATGGCTCAGAAGGAATCAGACTTCGGGAACTCGACACAATAAAATTACGAAGAATTTACGAACTTCAAGAACTCGCATTTAAGCATAGTTTTCTCACCTTTAAGCCCCTGTGGAGGGTAACCCCCCAACTCAAGCCGCCTCCTCTTCCTTCGATATAAAATCACGGATATGCACACCCCAACCAGTACAATGAGGCCCCCAATCCCAATCCCCATTATCAGCGCCAGCTTCCACGGCGGCAACCCCCCATTCAGAGACGCCGGCGGACGAGAGGTGGAGTTAGTCGATGGAGTGGGGGAAATTGACGATGGGGCGTGGCCCGTGGGAGGCTCCGCACTCGCCCGTGGGGGAGGCACTGGCCTCGGCAGCGGGGGAGGACTCGCCAGGGGGTAACTTGGCGGCGGGGGAGGAGCACTACACGGTTGGCTGGAGCCACCCACTTTCATCCAACCGCAAGCCACCCCCGATGACGCCATCAGAGGCCCACAAGTTCAATGCGTACGACGTTGCTCGGTGTGGAATGAGAATTGTTTTCCAATATTTTTGGGGAAGTTCTGGACGGATGTGTTTCGAGTGGATGCGTGAGAGCTGGAAAAGTCAGGGAGGGAGCTGGAAGGAGCATCCCATATATATGGAATATGTTCTAAAAGTTGTCGTATTTTTTACAAAAATCAAATTTTAGGAATAGTGTGATTTTTAAAAAAAAATTCTTGAAGGTTAAAATTGTATTTCACCTCAGACAGATATGGTCTAAATTAGGCTGCTAGGATGAGAATTTTGCAATGTTGCATACTTTCTTAAGCCGAGCATTGACCGTTTGTGGCATGGCTGGTTAAGAAAAAAGACGGATTAATTAACTTATGCCTTCGCTAATTCTAGTTCCACGGCTCGTGTTGCTATCTTCTTTGGGAAAATATAAGGGAGGAAGAAAAGAAAAGGGGAAAGAATCGAGATTGGATTTGAGGAGCAAAGCATAAATTGGGTCCTGTACTCGGGACTTACATACTGAAGATTATTGCAAGTTTTTAAGCCAATAAATTTTCTGATAAGATTTGTGAATTGTGGGAAAATTGTCCAAAAAGTCTTATACATATTGTATATTTATCAATTTGATCCTAAATTTTTCAATTTTGTCAATTAAGTCCATCCGGCTAATTTTGGTTAGAAATAATTGATGTGGACGTCATTCGTCCTATGTAGTGAAGTTAGCGCTGATAAAAACAATTTTTAATATTCTTTCTTATCCATATGTTTTTTGGGTCTCACTAGTGACCCTCATTGGTCGTGGAGGCCTCGCCCGTGCCTTGCTGAGGCCCTGAACGGGACCATCGCAGCCCCATTAGCTATCGACAAGGTGGTTTTCACCCAAATCTAGCAAGGGCCGCCTCACCCTCGCTCATGACTGGCGGGGTTGCGAAGCCCTCGCCTAGGGCTTCGCTACGGCGACCCAAAAAAAGCACAAGAAAAGGAAACAAAAAAATTAAAAATAAAATAAAAATTCGATGAAATATTAAAATATGATTAAAAATTATCTATGTCAATGCCGGCCATCTACATTAGTGACTCTTGATCAAAATTGGTAATTTCTAATCAACATTAGCTAGATTGACTCAATTAACAAAATATGAAAGGTTTAGACTCAATTGACAAAATCGAATGGTTTAGAACTGAATTGGCAAAATTATAATAGGTTTATGACTTTTTGGACAATTTTTGCATAAATTCCTTTGCGAGATTGGGTGATTAAGCTTAGTGCGGAAATGTGAGGACCAAACAATGCAATTGGGGATAGGGAAATATTATGAGTGTTTGGCCGACTTAAATATGATTGTACTATCTATTTTATTGCTCAATCAATAATAGAATCATGTGATACCTTTGTCGTGGAATTGGCCACGCTAATCAAACCATTTGAATCCAGTGGTCTATATATTCTTTTGTTTTCTTTATTTTTTATTTGATCACTGAAGCGCAAATTATATCTAACGTTTGTCGTAATAACGTAGAACCAATTTTTGGAACCAAGCTGTATTATAGTAAAATTCATACTCTCAAATGTGAAATGAACCGAGCTATTTTCTGTTCAACGACGACCGCCGTGTTGTGCACTCTCGCGACCACCGTGTTGTGCACTCTCACTTTTTCTAAAGCCACTTTTCTTTTCTTTTTTTCTTTTTTTCACTACTTTGTCGAACGAAAGGATTAAGTGTGTCGTACGCCGTGGAAAATCAAGATTTCCTAACATGGAGCGTGGGAGCATGGACAGTCAAGAATCTGCTCATTTTGTGAATGTGAACATGATCATATTTCTCCAAATCCAATTCAGTTGAGATGACAAGAAAATCATGATGGATCAATCAATCATAATCAAATTCCGTTTGTTAAGTGGAAAATGAAGGATATGAAAAAATTTACTAGTTATGTCGCTTATAAAAATGATCATATTGGCCGTTTTCTGAAGCTTGCTCTGGAGAGATTTAACTGTTTTTTTTTTATTTATTTATTTTAAATCCGGCGTGTGAAGTACTCCTTTATGATAGAAGACGGGAAAATGATCAAAGGAGAGCAGTAAGCAGGTAAAAGATTTATAAAATTATTACCATGGAATTTTTTCATTTTACCTTTTCTCTGCACTTCATGACGACTATATATTTGTGACGTTATAAAATCATTTTGGTGACATTTTGATCAGTAAACAATAATAAACCCCACCATGATAATCAGTGATTGCAACAGAAAATAAAATACATGGGTACAGATAAGAATTATGCGGAAGAGTGTCAAAATAATATCCGAAGGCTGCTGATTTGTCGAAGGATAGCTGAAAGTGGTGATAAACGCGACCGGTGCAGCTGATGTTGCTACAACCACTGAGGGATAGGGCGCATTTAAGATAACAAAAGCTCTGATACCAAAATTGGAAAATGCAATCTAAGAGCTCAAACTAATAATCGAAAGAATATAAAGAATGTATAAATCTCATTGTTGAGCTTAATTGAGCCGTCTTGTTGCCATGGTAGAAAGGCAATTAGTATTCCACATGTGTAGGAATATCCAAATAGGATGAGAGGACTGTTACTCTTAACGCGAACTATAATAAGTGGAGTTCTGGAACAAAAAAATAAAAAATGGATAAATGACGATGCTTCTCTGCTGATGTCAATGGAACTTAGACAACGTATGACGTACAACGACCGCGATGAACACCGTCCGCATGGAGGCTTGCCAATATATTCTTCTTATAAACAATGGAAGAGACATGAATTAGCACTTGGATATGAAATGAAAAGCAGAACAACGACCACCCGAGCGCACGTAAATATGCTCTCTCTCTCTCTCTTTTCTAAAGCCACTTTGTTGTCAGCTTCCACGAAAGGTTGTGTTACGATAAAATAAAAGTGCGTCGTCGTCGGGACCATATTTTCCGCCATGGAAAACATGAGCGTGGGCGATCAAGCGTCGCAGCTCATGTTGGGAATGCGATGTTGATCTGATTCCCGCTCTCCAAGTCCGACACAATCGATTCACTAGTCATCTGAGGAAGCGTCAATCGATCATCGCTCGACAGATCATCCAAGCCAATGGACCACCTTCTTGCAGATTGATCAATAATACCGAAGATTCAGAACACCATTAAAACACCAATACCCCCTATCCGCGAGCTACCGGAGAGTGACAGACCGAGGCGACGATCTTATTAAAGCATGAGAACCTGCTACGGTCGGTCCGATCCATGAAAGCTAAACTGTACTTTATTAGAGCATGCCATAATCGTACAACACGACAAATACATAAAGACGGCAACGATTTCCCAAAGAGCTCCGAACTAGAGATAAGCTAGTTACTGAATCTTCAATCTGAGTGCCAGGCCGGTTCAGTTTGATTCGTCCTCAGAAACTGGGAACTGGACCAATTATTCCCAATTTTAAAGATTTGAAACTACGAATCAAACCAATTATTCCCACGGGAACCACCCAGAACTAGCCAATTTGGTCTGGTTTCCAGTTCGACCTAGAGACCGGTGCTCGTCCCTAGTTTTTACCACATGGAAATTATGTATTCTCGTAGGACAACAAGACTATTTGCATTTCCATGGCATAATTCTAGTAATGATTGGCCATGATCATACCGTAAGGGCAAAAATGTGGGAACATATGTGGATGAATGATAATTGTCTAATCATAAGATCAACAACATATCTGGATTTTGGGTGTGCACACAGGAGGACGAGGCTCATTTTTTATGTACTTTAGTATCATGGATCGGGGAGATATCAGATCCACGCAGATAGAATCAATCACATCGCACAAAAGCCTCGTTCTTGTAGGGACTGGAGAAAGTAATAACAAATGACAGAACGTCACTGAACAAACATACTATATGTAAGAGTATTTCCCTATGTTTGCAATGTACATTCAACACTAAGACTAATGCAGACATACTATACGTAAACATACTATACGCAAGAGTATTTCCCTATGGATCAAAATAAATAGCCTACTTGAATGATGTGCTTAATTTTGCATGAATCGTCCATTAGAATTTATCACATAGAAACCGACTTAGTGAGAAGTCACTGCAAGTGAGTCTATACAGTTGTGTTTACAATGGAAAATACTCTTACAATTAAATGGAAGTTTCACCCCAATTGAAGCAATGATGAATTCAAGATCTCTACTTGAGCGAGATAAGAGAATTTGTGATACCTTAGAGGGGGCAAATACACTATACATGAAGGCCGTTCACATAAATTTCGCAAAACACAGGAGTTTTAAGGAAGTTTTTCATAAGAAACTCTTACATGTATGAACCACCACGACCTCAATCCACTTCATAAGCAGTTCAGGAACACAATTCCACATTAATTACTGCATTGATTTGAACCAGTATGTGAAGGATATGAGCAACCGTCAGTATGTTGGATTACACAAATGTACAGGTTCGTCCTTCAACAAAGTAATGGAAAGAGTACAGGATGATTACAATCATACACCCTGACTGCACCTAGAAAGATTATGAGAGAAACTCTTTTGAGCATGATGCATTGAATCCGAATGACCATTGCTTCCGAACCCTCCAGCCAAAAATTGCAGCATTCCTATGAGATCATGAGGAAAAGATCTTACCTACTTATAGTTTCATCGTACCGATCTTACATGTTCCTTTAGCAGTGACAACAGTTGTTAATTTCTCAAACTATACTATTCAAATCGGCAACACAGACATACCGAAACCTGACGTGCTTTTTTGTCTTTCCCAGATCTAATCTATTTTGATATAAAAGTAACAAGTCAAAACACGCAGCCACAGGCTAGAGCACAGCATGAACTCTTATTTCCATATGATGTTTCTCATTAGAGCACGGATCTTGCACACACAACATGGAACCGTGGAAGGAGGATCTGACCTCTTGGCTGGCATTAATATAAAGTGCCTTCACTAGCATGACGACCATCCTCTGCCATTTTCCCCATGTCCATCTCTTGACTGGTCTGTTGACCCCCACTACTTGAGTTGTATGGTTGAAGGTCATACTCGCTATAGGGGCAACTGAACTCGCTTGTGGCTTGTTCTTGACTTTCTAGGGCCAACATCCTGAATATCGTTGAATCCTCCTGCTCTTTGTTTGTGCCACACTCTGAGCTCTCACAACGATTAAATACTCTGCTATGTCCCGGCATAATTCCTTCTTTTAAATCGCTCAAAGAAAGGTTTCCTTCCAATGCTCGAACTACCTGAATACACAAAACTCATATATTATCCTCATTTGTAGAACAATTTGCATCGATCAATCATGCGAGAAAGTGAGTTGTAGCAAATTAAGACACTGAAAATAGTGTTTTCTTTTTCTTTTTCTTGCTCAAATGAAGTGACACCCCCACAACTTTTCATTTGTAGGTGGAACAAAATCACTAAAGTGTTTCCTTTTCCTTTTTCTTGCTCAAAATGAAGTGACAACCCGCAACTTGTGATTTGTAGATGGAACAAAATCACTAAATGGAGCATATAATTATGTCTATAATGCCTATGGCGCCCACCGTGCCCCCAGAGGGGGGGGGGTTTCTCAACTAGACGATGTACCTGTGTCATTGGTGGGCGGTGTCGTGCAGAATGACGAACACAAGCAGCAGCACAAACGATCATCCGAGTCAATTCCTCGGTATCTTAGTCCTTGTTCAATTTTGGATCAACAATAGCATCAAATTTGTCACCTTCTAACGCTTGTGTGAGCAAAGGCCTTGCCTAAAATTTCATTAGAGGATTCAATTTATATGATGGCATTCATGGTGGAAAGAGGGAAAGGATAAATAACATGAAGTGGCGGGGTATGAATGCTCAAAGTCTTGAAATCGGTTCTTTAAGCTATTAGATAAGATCACTAACAATAATAGGCTGCAAGTAAATATGTTGTAAATAGACTACTAACCCAATCAACCAGGCTATCCTCATCAAAGGTTCGAGTTCTGTTCACTGGACGATGCCCAGTTATCAACTCTAGAAGCACTACACCAAAAGAAAAGACATATGATTTCTCAGCGAGATACCCACTTGAGGCATACTCTGGAGCCAGGTATCTGCACTAGGTAGACTAAAATTAGCAAAAGATGATACAACCAATATATGCTCAGAGAGGAAATAAATAAACTCAACCATCATTGGTGTTGAGAGTATATCTTGATTTTTAACCCGTAAAGGACCTAATCCAAGTAGATTTCTTAGTTTGAGTAAATTTTCTAGTCTGAGTGATTTTTCTAATTTTAGTCAATTGAAGGGCATTTGCTACTTTGGATGTGTGTGTACAAAAGAGGTGAGTTTTGGTTTTAGCACACTAGAGTGAGTAGAGAAGCTTTTGGCCTCAACACAAAGAACGAGAATGGTAAAGAGATTAGAGTCAAGCCTACTAATGATATTGTTGCAATAGCTTATAATAACTCGAATAGTGTAGATTATGTCATGATTGTCACTAAGGATTTGTCATTTAATAAGTATGTTATGGATTCTAGTTGCTCATTTAATGCTACATGAAACATGAACATGTTTACTTCTTATTAGTGCGTGGATGTTAAGGAATAATGCTAAGTGTGATGTTGTGAGTGTTGGTGTTGCTAAAATCAAAATTTACTTGAGTGAGATGTGTCCAAAATTGAAGCAAACATGATTTTCTTACTTGCCCTAAATTTAGCTAGGTGTCAATGTACTTCAAAAAGCGTAGTTTTTGAAGGTTGTTCGAGATACTTGGGTAATAATAAAAGGAATAAAGCACTATGGCCTGCATGAGATCAAGGGGAGATAGTAATGCATTGGATGCATTTGTTCGATATTATGAATAGTGCCATATCCATTGAAGGAACACTGCAAAGAGAAACTTAAAGGTTATGAGTAAAAGAAATTTGATTTGTGGTTATGTAGCTGAGAGACTGAATGTATGCAGGTGTTATGGCTTAGGCAAATGGTAGAAACCACATTTCTGTATGACTGTAAAGAAACCATGGAGATTGCAAAATTAATTCATTTAAATATGTGCAAGCCATTGTAGTTTCCTTTTAGGAAGAGTACCAATTTATATTGACAATTGTGGACTAATCGAGGAAGATTTGAATGTTTGTGCTAAGATAAAAGTTGGATATTATTGTCAAAGTCAAATGGTTAACAGCCCTAAGTGAAATGGAAACTGGTAAAATGATTAAATACATGCGGAATGATAGTGGCATGGAGTTTTGCTCATAATAGTTAAACTAATTTTGCATGAAAGAAGGTACAATGAGACACCGTATTAGTGTGAGTGAAAAAAAAAAAAAAAAAACAGGTTGCCGAGTTAATGAAGAGAAATTCCTTATGGATGTGCTTAATTTGGCAAACTATTCGGTAAATAGATTCCATTGACTACTATTTCATACTAGGCTCCCAAAAAAGTGTGGTCAGGTAAATATTAACAAAGAAATTATATTTGACAAGTATCTAATACTACTAGGGGAGAAATTGTGGTAGTATTTATATGAATTTGGATGATGTTTAGCTCAATGTAGATTTGCAACCAGAAACTTTGAGGTAGCGATTACTTGCGCGAACAAGGCAAAGCTTGTAGAGGCTACAGTTGTTGTAGTTGCTAAGTTTGACAAGTTGCATGTTCGATCTCCTAGCATATATATAAATACAACTGTGGTTTAGTTTTATTTGTGGTTGAGGAGGTTATATCAAAATGTTCTCATGGCGTAATTAAAGTTGCAGATAGAGCTGGTGTCTTGATGAGATCACTTAATGAAGCTCGAGTGTGGCTCAGGCTTGGAAGATACCTATGACGGGTGAGCCCATGATTGGTTGTGGGAGAGTAACGATGGTCAATTTCCATCAAAGTGGTTCTAATTTAGCTCAAGTCTCAAGCAAAGATGGATATTGTTGAGAATAAGTCACAAGTTTGAGCCTATATATAAAATTTGTTCCAAGTAATCTCCTAATTTAAGTAGGTTTCCTAGTTTGAGTGATTTCTAGCTTGAGTAGGTTTCCTAGTCTGAGTCGGTTAAAAGGGGTTTTTCTAGTTTGGATTCAAATATATGTAAGGTAGATTTTGGCTTTAGCACACCATAATAATCAATTGCACAGTGTGCTTGTGAATTACATCCTAAAGAAATTGCAAGTGTTGTGAAGTCAATAGATCTTATGGTAAGATTTGTGATCCCCTTGTGAGATTGAGATGTTGTTTTTTCAAGGGTGTTTAAGTGACTCAAGTATACTTGTAATTACTGTTGTAACATTTGTTTTATAGTGGAATTATATTATGCTCTCCCTAGATAGTAGGTCCCTCCAACCGAACTAAACCATGTAGATCTTATGGTAAGATTTGTGATTCCTTAGTGACATAGAGATGTTTTTTTTGAGATAATTTGAGTGACTCAAGTATACTTGTAATTACTGTTGTGTCACTTGTTTTATAGTGGAATCCTATTATGCTCTCCCCAAAGAGTAGTTCCCGCCAACCAAACTTAACCTAAAGTCAGTATCCGGTTTTTTACTTATTCTATTTATTATTGTGTTCAAATCACTTAATTTTTTTTTTTTCAAATAATTAGTACCAATTTAAACGAACTATATGCAACAGCCTTACCCAAAAGTTCCCATTACTCGAGTAGATACATGAGTATCTGCATCAGAAGCAAACTTTGCAAGTCCAAAATCCGCAACCTATCAATATGTTGGCTTTTACAATTCACATCCAAATAGCTTCACACTAATATATTAGATTAAGTATTAAAAATTCATCACAACTTCAAAAATAGCCGCAAGACGAAAAGCCTATTATTTAGTTCTCCATATGATATCATCAAGAAACCCACTTTTGCAGCCTAAAGATCTTTAAGCTTTGGCTTATACAGAAGACGTTGGAGGGATGCAAATTGCTTTTTGAGATATGAAGTAAATCACTAGCTTGAGGAGCAAACCAAATAATGTGATAGTGAATTTCATAAACAGCCTATATGACTGATATTATCATGTAATAACTAAACGGTTGCGCATTGTTGGAGAAATCTTTTCAGATTATTTTGAAGCTGACAAAACGTTTCTATCAGTCTAAGTCTGGATTTTCGGAGACCGACAGTTTAAAGTCTGAAGACTTTGTATACTCAAGACTCAAGACTCGAGACTCAAGACTCATGACTCATGACTCAAGACTCAAGACTTAAGAATTTAAGTCTATTCTCACTGACAGTCTTTCTAATCCGTGACGAAGGAAATCCAAAGTCGAAGTATATGGTTGAGGATTCGATCCTATCCTCTCGGAAAAGATTCTTTGGTTGGATAATCATTTCGGATTCTTTGATTCTTATCTAAGATCGATTGAAGATCCGATGGTCGACGAAATATTCTTGGAATGTTCTATTCTTGGAAACCAAGATCCCGATTGTATGGGCGAACGGGATTGATGGGCTATCATCGAGATTCCTTAAATAGCTCGGATGATCTTCTTGATTGATTCCGTCCAACGGGTAGATTGGAGGAATTCCTTTGGTAAGTGCCAACGGTTATGATGGCATAAATGAGTATAAAAGGAAGACGTTCTAGTTGTTTTAAGTAGTGATCGATAGAAAAATTCCAGTGTCGAAGAACCTTGATTGTTAGTCGATACGATTCGAGCAAAATTGTATACACGAGAGTGTTTATACTTGGTGACACCTTGAGCGAGTGTAGTAGATCATCTACATCGAGATATCAAGGAAGAACAACACTTGTAACATCTCTTTGTTCATAGTGGAATCCAGCCAAATTAGGTCGTCTGAGAAAGAGTGGACGTAGGCTTGGATCAAGCCGAACCACTATAAACCGCGTGTTTAATTCTCTCTTTCCTTACTCGAAAGTATTACATTGATTGTTATCTTTCACTAATCCTTGAACTGTCTAAGTATTGCGCAAGTATACAGAAATTATCAAGAAAAATCTTTGTATACCTATTCACCCCCCTCTAGGTACTCATACTAGCTACATCAATTGGTATCAGAGCCCGTGTTCTTACTTTGTTTGAAGTGTTTTACTTCAGAGTAAAAGATCCATGGCTGGTATGCTAGCACTAGGGCTGATGGAAGGGCAAAGCAATACAAGACCACCCTACTTTGATGGGAATGATTACAACATCGGAAGAACAAGATGAAAGCCTTCCTACGATCCAAGGATCCTCGGAATGGGACGTTGTGGAAAGAGGAATCACTCCTACTTTGCATCAATCTCCGAAAGAGGGAAAGAAAGCTGTTGAAGCCACGGAATGTCTCAAGAAGAGATAAACAAGAGACAAGCACTCGATGCTAAAGCAATTTATTCTTTATATTGTGCTTTGTCACCAACTGAATATAACGAATACCTTCTTGTGTTACAGCAAAAGAAGTCTCGGGATAGATTACATATCACTTATGAAGGGACGGACCGAGTGAAGGAGACCAGAATTAACATTCTCCTTGGTCAATATGAAGCCTTCAAAATGAAATCGGGAGAATCTATAACGACATATTTAGCCGTTTTACGTATATTGTCAATGGTCTTGAGAATCAAGGACAGAAAATTTCTGATCCTATGAAGGTGAACAAGCTCTGCGTGGACTCTCCAAGGATTGGAATCATATAAAGACTTCAATAAGAGAGACGCAAAGAATTATGCCATTATCGTAGATCGAGCTGATTGGAACTCTTCGGTCTTATGAAGTGGAACGAATTAATGAAGACGAAGATCCAAGAGGTAAGAAATCCATTGCATTAAGATCTAATGATGATTCGGATGATACAGATTCTCAAGAAGATCTGGACGATGAGGAGCTTGCTCTTATGATTAGAAGGTTCGAAAGCTGAATAGAAAATGAAGAAGGTTCAACTCAAAGAAACAAAGTTTTCGAAACAGCAAACCAAGTTTGTTGATAATGAGGAACCAAGCAAAGAAGTAGTTTGCTTCGAATGTAAGAAAAAGGGACACATAAGACCCAATTGTCCTCTCCGAAGAAGAAGAGAGGAAAAGCTAAAAAGTCTCGAAAAGCTATCAAAGCCGAAACCTGGAGCGATCTGAGTGTGAAGAAAGTGACGAGGAATATGCCAACCCGTGTCTAATGGCACATTCAGACTCGACTCGGTCGGATCGACTCGGGACAAGGAATTTGAGGTAAGTGATTTTAAAATCCCTGTCAAAGTCTCTAAATATATTGATGAACTCGTGCTTCATCTTAAGACTTCTCTCAAAAGATTTCCGAACTTAAAAAGGAAAACTCAGTTTTAAAACAAAAGGAAAACATTTTAGAAGAAAAAGTGAAAAGTTTAAACTTGAATGTTTCTACTTTTAAAGAGAATGAAGATAAACTTTCAAAAGAAAATGCTTTCTTAAAAACTGATTTATCAAATATTTCAAAGAAATTTTCAATAGGGTCGGAAAAACTTGAAAAAGTTCTTTCAGTCAAAGACCTTACTTTAATAAGTCTGGTCTAGGTATGACAGCAGAAACAATCCCCTTGATTGATTTTCCAAAAGTAAAAGAAAGAATTAAGAAAAGACCGTCAAAAGAGGCTTACAAAAATCATTTCAAGAAAGTCTTTGAAAAGTCGTAGGTCGAAACGCTCTAAGATGTTCAAAGTGTAACGTCAAGATCATTTTGAAAAAGAGTGTCCTATGGTTTGGAAGCCTATTAAGAAAGTATGGCCCAATAATGCTTATCCTACTAACACCAAAGGACCCAAGAAAATTTGGGTATCAAAGAAAGCTTGAGACTCTCTTTTGAATGCAGGTCTTTGTCAAAAAGAAGGTAAAATGGTATCTTGACAGTGGATGCTCAAGACACATGACAAGAGACTCAAATTGTTTCACAAAACTTATTCAAGTAAATGGTGGAAAAGTTTCATTTGGAGGAAATAGCAAAGGAAGCATTGTGGGATTCGGAATTGTGAAAATTGGAAATCTCACAATAAGCAATGTCTCTCTAGTGGATGGACTCAATTACAATCTTCTCAAAGATTAGCCAATTGTGTGATACCGGTTTCAAGATCTCCTTTCAAGAAGGCATATGTTCTGAATTAGTAAAGATTCGACTCAGTCTTTCATGGGTTGAAGGCATCGAAACATCTACCTCCTTGATGTAAAACCAAATGAAGCACAATGCCTAATCTCAATTCAAGATGAAGCAGTCTTATGGCACAGAAAGCTTGGCCATATCAACATGAAGCAAGTAAAACAAATGAAGGAAGGATGAGTTTGAAATGAGTATGATGGGAGAGTTAACATTCTTTCTTGGACTCCAAGTAAAACAAATGAAGGAAGGAACTTTCATTCATCAAGAAAAATATGCGAATGATCTTGTCAAAAGGTTTGGATTGGGAAAGTGCAAAAAGACCGACATACCAATGTCATGTTCTCGAAGATAGACAAGGATGAAGAAGGGAAGAAAGTAGATCAAAAGCTGTATAGGAGCATGATCGGTTCACTTCTTTATCTTACTGCTTCTAGATCTGATATTTTGTTGAGTGTTTGCATCTGTGCTAGGTTTCAATCGGATCCTAGAGAATCACATCTCATTGCCGTGAAACGTATTATCAAATACGTTGCCTCATCTTCAAGCATCGGTCTTTGGTATCCAAAGAGGGGAGACTTTAATCTTCTAGGATACTCAGATGCAGATCTGGCCGGTTGCAAAGTCGATAGAAAGAGCACTTCTGGAACTTGTCAACTGCTTGGAAACAGGACCGTGTCTTGGTTTTCAAGGAAGCAAAGCACTGTAGCTCTCTCAACAACAGAAGCAAAGTATGTAGTTCTTGGAAGCTGCTGTTCGCAAATTCTATGGATAAAACAACAGCTACAAGACTTTGGCATTGAAGACTCATGCACATAAATCAGATGTGACAATACCAGTGCAATCAATCTCACCAAAAATCCAATCCTTCATTCAAGAGCAAAGCATATTGAGATTCGACATCACTTCATTAGAGATCATATTCAAAATGGAGAAATCTCGATTCAATTTGTTGATTCAAAGAGTCAACTAGCGGATATATTCACAAAGCCTTTGGAGAAAAATCAATTCGACTTTATCCGTGCAAGACTCAACATTTTGAAGCTTGAAGAAGTTAAAGTCTAGAGACTCACCAACTCGAGACTCGATCTCTCGACTTTAAATCATGAGACTCAAACATTCATGGCTAAAGACCGTAAGTTGCTATTCGAAAAGGTACGAATTCTCGTTTAGTTATTTTATCTAAATTTGAAAAGGTACGATATTTTATTTGGTAATAATCTGTGTGAAAATTCGAAAACTTGTCTTTTTAAAAGAATTAATTTTGGCAGTTATTGATGTTGAAAAGAAGTGTTCGTACGCTTTCCTTGTACCGATTAAACTTCTCTTTTCAAATCTGAGGTATATATATATGTACAGTTTTTCTTCGCCCAATTTTCAAAACCCTAAAAGACACTCTCCTCCCAATACTGTTTCTACTTCTTGTTCGTCGTCGAGAAAGTGGTCATTTTTCTTGGGAAAAGCAAGTGAAGGAATCTTCCAATAGACAAAGAAAGATGTCATCTTCGAGGAAATCATCAAGAATAGCAAGCGAGGGACCACAAAGAATGGAGAAGGGACCGACTCACTTCGATCTTGCGAGGAAGAAGACTTATCAAGTCGCGACAAAGTCCGATTCGCTCTCCTCCACGTTATTCAACACCTCCGCCCCACAAGATGCAAGTCAACATCTCGGAAGGAGAGATAATCGAGGAAGCCGACCCGGAAGAGTCCAAAGACCCTCCTTTATCTATAAGCTTTATCGTGCATTGAAAAGCTCCGGTTCTCCATTAAAATATATAGATGACTTCCTTAAGGACAAAAATTATGGGAATGAGTATCTTTTTCTGCGGAAAATGGAGGAATTGGGAGTTGCTCCTAAAGGAAGGGCGGAGAGGAGGCTCTTGCGAACATTCCCAAGTGACCCTCGTTTGCCAGACAAAATCGATTGAAGGGAACGATGATGACAAAATGTTCCTTGAATTTAAACCTAGAATGGGTGTGGCAGCAAAGGTGAAAGGAAATCGAATGTATTTGTTTAAATCCAAGGATCAAGAAAAAGTGTATTTTAGTCATTGAAAAGAGGGGTGATAAACCCTAGAAGTGTTGATTTTGACTTCTGGACACCATCAACATGAACTTAAGAGAGAAAATTGAATTTGCTTCAACTTGAGACTTTTTGCTCGACTCTACGAATGGGTATGCTCAACGACCGCTTATTTCTATTCAAATCTTAGCTTTTTGGATGCGAATAGAATTTCATTCAAGTGTTCGAGACAAAGTCTACGTGGTAGATGTGAATATGTTGGCGGACATAGTTGGAGTTGAACGAGGACGTTATATTCCAATCAAAGTCTCACCGGCTCGTACTACTCGGATCTTGTCAAAGATATGGACACGAGAGAAGAAAATTACCTACTCGAGGATGAAGGCCATCAACATCGTGCTTCATAAGATTGTGATCAATCGTCTCGGACCGAAGTCTACGTTAAAGACTTCGTGTCTCTTTTCGAAGCAAAGTTGATGTACGCAATCAACTCGTGACGGAAGTTTTCTCCCGCACACTATTCTCTTCCATATGTACGAGCAATGTCAAAAGACAAAGGACAATTGCCTTATCCTCGTCTCGGTGACCAAGATCTTCAAACACATGAACATTGAACCGCCACAAACATTTTGTGTTCGACCGTGTGATAAGATGGTGGTAGGGTTGAAAATGTTAATGAAGATGCGTTTGCAAGAACTCTCTAAGGCAATGGAGAAATTCAAAGTGAAATCTCTAGTTCAGTCTGCCTCAAAGAGAAAAGGAAAGGAGGCCATTGGTGCTCCATCGAAAAAGAAGAAAAGAACTCTCATCCTGGAGGATGAAGATGAAGATGAAGATGATGAAGATCCCACTATCCAAGCACTGACAAGAACCGACGTTCGTGTCTCAACCGACGTAACTTCAGCGGAAAGCGAGAAAGAAGAAGTGCGAAGAAGAAGAAGAAGAACAGAGAGAGAAGGAGAAAGAAGTTGAAGAAGAAGGAGAAGGAGAAAAAGAAACGTCTGCTGATGAATCTGGAGAGAAGGAAAATCAAGAGCATGATCATCACTCTTCCTCTTTCGATGTCCTAGAGACAGGGGGAGTTGGCGAGCAAGAGAGGTTTACACCTCATGCTGCTGTCAGTGAAGATCTAAGACAATCTCCAGAAGACCCAGAAGAAGTTTAGGTCTCTCAATTACCTAAGGAAGGTCACGATACGTCAGAACCAAATCTGCAAGACTTAACAAAAGCGCCATCGTCTGCATACACACCTTCGTAGAAAGCCAATGCCGCACACGACGGAAGATTCTGCAGATTTTCGTCGTATCATGGATATTCTTCTGAAATGCGTGGCCGATATATGCTTCGACTCGTGAAATCCAAGCCATGAAGAATGCTGGACAAGCATCTTCGATCTCTCTGGAGGATAAATTCAAAGACCTCGCTCGCAACTTCAAGCCAATGCTAAGGGAGAAGAGGTAGCTCAACCGAGGGAAGATCTCAAGAAGCTAGAAGGAGTAATCCAGTCCATTGGGGATTTCCAAATCGTGCGCATTCCCAAGCGTACATGACTTCTTTCTCACCCTTTTTAATGATGACAAAAAGGGGGAGAACCAATTTGAACCAACAACTTTTTCAATATCTTTTAAAACTTTTTAGTGGTTATGTTTATTTTTGAGTATGACTTGAGAACTTGAACTTGGGTGTGAATTTGACTGAATTGGCTGTGGATTGTGATGCTTGACTGGTTGCATTTATTTCAAGTGTTGTTATATGGTGTTACTCATGAAAGACTAACCAATTTTCTGTGGATGCAGAGTCTGGTTATTTTATTAATCTTTATGAGTTAGCCATATTGCTTGAGAAATGTTTTTGCAGGTCAAAGTTGTTCAAATCTATAAGAAAGTTTTGTCACCATCAAAAAGGGGGAGATTGTTGGAGAAATCTTTCCAAATATTTTCAAGCCGACAAAACGTTTCTATCGGTCCTAAGTCCTGGATGTTCTGAGACCGACAGTTTAAAGTTTGAAGACTTTGCATACTCAAGACTCAAGACTCGAGACTCAAGACTCATGACTCAAGACTCAAGACTTAAGAATTTAAGTCTATTCTCACCGATGTCTTTCTAATCCAAAGACGAAGGAAATCCAAAGTCGAAGTATATGGTTGAGGATTCGATCCTATCCTCTCGGAAAAGATTCTTTGGTTGGATAATCATTTCGGATTCTTTGATTCTTATATAAGATCGATTGAAGTTCCGATGGTCGACGAAATATTCTTGGAATGTTCTATTCTTGGAAACCAAGATCCCGATTGTATGGGCGAACAGATTGATGGGCTATCATCGATTCCTTAAATAGCTCGGATGATCTTCTTGATTGATTCCGTCCAACGGGTAGATTGGAGGAATTCCTTTGGTAAGTGCCAACGGCTATGATGGCATAAAGGAGTATAAAAGGAAGACGTTCTAGTTGTTTTAAGTAGTGATCGATAGAAAAATTCCAGAGTCTGAAGAACCTTGATTGTTAGTCGATACAATTCGAGCAAAATTGTATACACAGAGAGTGTTTATACTTGGTGACACCTTGAGCGAGTGTAGTAGATCATCTACATCGAGATATCAAGGAAGAACAACACTGTAACATCTCTTTGTTCATAGTGGAATCCAACCAAATTGGCTGTCGGTTAAAGAGTGGACGTAGGCTTGGATCAAGCCGAACCACTATAAACCGCGTGTTTAATTCTCTCTTTCCTTACTTAGTCTTACATTGATTGTTATCTTTCGTTAATCCTTGAACTGTCTAAGTATTGCGCAAGTATACAGAAATTATCAAGAAAAATCTTTGTATACCTATTCACCCCCCTCTAAGTACTCATACTAGCTACATCACGCATCATACCTTTGCCTCAAAATTGGAATCCAAAAGAATGTTAGCAGCCTTGATGTCACGGTGAATGACTCTTGGATTACCTAAGAACTGAATCCAATAAAGATAAACTGCAAAACTTATAGAAATAATAAGGTTTAAAAGAGCAATGTTACATTCCTCATGGAGGTACGCCAACCCTTTTGCAGATCCTAAAGCAATTTTCATCCTTGTAGGCCAAGTCATAGTTTGCTGATCCTTTCCTGCAACAAATATTTGCCAGTCATAACAACGATTGTGTTCTCGATCAGCTTTTGAGCTCCAAAATAATTTTGTGTCTTATGTTGCCTACGGATGCGTTCCGCAGTGGAGATCAAGGTACTTTATTCTCATGGGATTTCACCCAAAATCAAATAAGATTTATCCCCTTTTTTTTCTAATTTTTAGTGGATTTTTGCCACACACCTAGGAAAGGCTAGGTGGTTGTCGTTGTCATTGACAACAACATTCGAAAACAATGATAACAATTTGATTAATCGAAAATGAAAACCAACAAAATCCCAGCGTATTACCTATTCGTTAGATAAGCGGCTTTGTTATATAAGTCCCTTGTTCCAGAATGGAAGGAGTATATAATCGAGTCAACTATTCAAGCAGCACTTTAAAAAGGCATTAACCATAGAATATCAAAGTTGATAGTAGTTAGAATCCATACATACCGACAAAAATTCAAGTCTGAACTTGGAAAAAGGGTAACAGAGAGAGAAGGTGATCGATGTTGGAAAAAGGGTATCAAAGTTCAAATCTGATGAAAGATGTGCATGTATTCCTCTGAAGTCATACTCACCGTGCAAATGAAATTCCAACGTGCTATTTGGAACAAACTCATATACCAGAATTCTATGAGCACCAGAAATGCAGTGACCAACGAGAGAAACAAGGTGTCTGTGATGGATGCGACTGATAATCTCGATCTCTGCTTGAAATTCCCTCTCCCCTTGTCTGCTTCCAGCTTTAACTGTTTGATTGCGACTACTTTCCCGCTCGAAAGCACTCCTTTATGAACGTAGCCAAAACCACCTTGGCCAAGTAAGTTGAGATTGGAGAAATCATCTGTTGCTATCTTTATCTCCTTATACGTGAATTTGTTCTGTGAAAAGCCTAATTCCATGCCTGGAGATGGCCCGGAAAAAGGTCTTACTAAACACGTTATTGTTATCGAGAATGGCTCAGAAGGAGTCGGACCTTGGTAACTCGACACAATAAAATTACGAACAATTTACAAACTTTAAGAACTCGCATTCAAGGATAAAAATCTCACCGTTAGGCCCCTGTGGAGGGTAGCTGCCCAACTCAAGCCGCCTCCTCTTCCTTCGATAAAAGATCAAGAATACGCACACCCCAACCAGGACAATGAGCCCCCAATCCCAATCCCCACTATCAGCGCCAGCTTCCGCGGCGGCAACCTCCCCTTGGGAGACGCCGGTGTAGGAGAGGTGGAGTTAATCGATGGAGTGGGGGAGTTTGACGACGGGGAGGACTCGCCATCGGGGGAGGCACCGTACTCCCCGGCGGGGGAGGCAACAACAGACACCCTCTGATGAGGGGACTTGCCGACTTCTGAGCGCAATACCGCCTCACTGTCGGCATCGGAAGGCCACGAGTTCGATGCGTATGACGTTGCTCGGAGTGGAATGAAAATTGTTTTCAAATACTTTTGGGGAAGTTTTGGACGGATGGATGTGTTTTAGGGGTGTGCATGGTCCGGGTGGGCGGTTCCTGACCTAGAACCGGGAACCGCCCGCTAAGGACCGGTTCCGAAAACTTGGAACCGGATCCACCCGCGAACCGGACCGTCGGTCCGGTCCGGTTCCTGATTGGATCCATGGAACCTGTTAAATATGACTCGAGTTTGAGCATTTGCTAAAACGCGAAATTTGGTCGACTCACGAAGGAATTACTCAAGAGGAAATAAAGTTGAAAAAAAAAAGGCTACGAAGGAAGCGGATCCAACTCGCGCTTGCAACCAAAGAGGAAAGTCAATCTTTCTTCTTTGTTGACCGAATCTTGGATTATTCGGTTTTCTTCCATGCATGCAATTCTCGGCGGTTATATATATATAAACTTTTGCTCGTGGGACTCTCTTCAGCGAAGCCACATATTGAAGCGCCGCATGAGTGCTTGTTCCGCCGTTGTTGATGCAAGCAAACTTGAAGCACCAAATATCGAGTGCTTGAAAGTGGGTTCGTTCGTGCAATTACATCCAAGAAGTTTAGTGTTTGTAGTCGATTAAATTTTGAGGTAAGATTTGCGTGTAATTCCTTCGTGAGATTGAGAGATTATTTTCGAGGAATTTCGGGGCTAAACACTCTGTGCGTTATTGGGTGTAATTGGGGCTTGGGAAACACCGAGAGAGTGTTTGAGTGACTTGAGTGTGTAATCTCCTTGTATCGCTTGATCTATAGTGAAATTCGCTGCTGCTCTCCCCGTGGACGTAGGTCTTTATGACTGAACCACGTAAATCTGGTGTCCGATTTATTTTTCTTCTTCTGTCTATATTTTGTTCGATCACTCGCCCCCCATCGCAACAAGTGGTATCAGAGCTAGGTTTGGCTGAGTTGAAGTGAATCGATGGCGACCGAAGAAGTAAAAGTAAATCAACAGATTTGATGGGAAGGATTTTAGTTTCTGGAAGATGTAGATTGAAGATTATCTTTACCAGATGAATCTACACTTGCCTTTATTTGGGGAGAAACCAGAGATGATGAAGCAAGCTGATTGGGATTTGCTGGATAGATGAGTTATGGGTATTATTCGACTGACGTTGGCTTGTAACGTCGCGTTTAACATCCTGAAGGAGAAGACCACTACTGATTTGATGCAAGCCCTGTCAGATATGTACGAGAAGCCCTCTGCGATCAACAAGGTCTATTTGATGCGACGTCTGTTTAATTTGAAGATGAGCGAATGTGCGTCAGTTGCTAATCATATTAATGAATTTAATGTGATTGTTAGTCAATTGAGTTCAGTTGAGATTGATTTTGAAGATGAGGTACGTGCTTTGATTCTATTATCCTCATTGCACGATAGTTGGAATACTACCGTTCTCGCCGTTAGTAATTCCTCTCGGGTCAACAAGTTTGACGTTTGATGGGGTTCGAGATTTGATTCTCGAGCGAGGACATTCGTAGAAGAGAATCTGGCGAATCAGATGTATCTACTTGCTCTAGTAGGTGAAAATTGAGGAAGATCTCGTAACACGTATGGGTAATGGTAGTACTAATATGAACAGGCGTAGTCAATCTATGATTGCTAATGTTGTCTGTTGGAGCTGTGGCAAGAGGGGGCATCTTAGAAGATATTGCCTTAAGCTGAAGAATGAAAAGGGTAAGGGAATTACGGTTGATTCTGCAGATAATGTTGCAGCTGTAGCAAATAATGCCGATTATGTCTTGTCTGTCACTAATGATTCATTACTTGATGGATGGGTTATGGATTCTGGTTGTTCTTTTCATGTCACACCAAATAGAAATTGGTTTATCACTTATCAGTGCACGGGTAGTGGTAAAGTCCAATTAGGGAACAACGCTGAGTGCGATGTTGTGGGTGTTGGTGATGTTAAAATCAGAATGCATGATGGCATTGTGAGGACATTGACTGGAGTGAGGCATGTTTTAGAATTGAAAAAGAACTTAATTTCCTTGGGTGCCATAGATTCAACTGGTTGCAGGTATTCTTCAAAAGGTGGAGTTCTGAAGATTGTTCGAGGTGCCCTAGTGATAATGAAAGGAATCAAGCATGATGGCCTGTATAAACTTCAAGGTGAGACAGTGATAAATTTATCTACGAAGACGTCGGATGCATCTGCTCGAGAGTCTTTTGACTACTCGAAGAAGACCTGGGTGTTTGTGCCAAGGCACAAGTTTGATGCTGGTGTCAGGATCTCGCAGTCAAGAGCTTTGATTGAGACGGAGACTGGTAAGTCGATCAAGCATGTGTGGACTGAAAATAGCATGGAGTTTTGCTCAGAGCTGGCAAATAAATTCTGCATGAAAGATGGCATAGTGAAACACCGCACTAGTGCTAGTAAATCACAACAATTTGCAGAATTTGTGAGCAGAACATTACTAGAGACGGCCCGAAAAATTATCTCTAGTGCTGGTATGGCTAGGAGATTCCTGGTTGATGTGCTAAGTACGAGTAGCTACCCGCGAATAGATCCCCATCAACTGCTATTGAATGGCGAACTCCTGATGAAGAAGTGTGGTCAGGTAACGTTGCTGATTATTCTATTGTTAGAATGTTTGGTTGCCCGTGTTATTTTCAAGTAAGTGATGGTAAGCTCGATAGGAGGGCAAGATGCATATTCCATGGCTATGCACAAGGTGAGTGGGGTGATCAGTTGTAGTGCCCAAATATAAATTTACCTGTTAACAGCAGAGAAGTTACCCTTGATGAGTCTCAAGTACTTCTGGCTATGAGTGATTATAGCAATGTTGATACGGATCTGGACGGTGTTCAGCTTGAGGTGGAGTTGCAACCAGAAACTCTTGAGGTAGCAAATACGAGTAGTAGCAAAGTAATCAACACAGATGGTGCTCGTAGCGAGGTGGAGCCTATCGAGCCAACGGTTGCTGTAACTGCTAATATTGACAAGGTATGTATTCGATCTCCTGATAGATATGGATGTAATAATGGTTTTACTTTATCTGCGATTGAGGAGGTTGCGTCAGAAAATCCTTGCGGAGCAGTTAAAGGTGCATGTGGAGTTGGTATTCTGATGAGGTCCTCAGTTATAGCGAAGTTCAAGCGAGGCTTGGACTTGGACAATATCTGGGCGGTTGAGCCCATCGGGGGCTAAGGGAAAGTAGCAACAGAATTTGAATTTTTTACGAATCGATTGTAATTTGGCTCAAACGTCGAGCCAATGTGGAGATTGTTAAATATGACTCGAGTTTGAGCGTTTGCTAAAACGCGAAATTTGGTGGACTTGCGAAGGAATTACTGAAGAGGAAATAAAGTTTGAAAAAAAAGGCTACGAAGGAAGCATCATCCAACTCGCGCTTGCAACCAAAGAGGAAAGTCAATCTTTCTTCTTTGTTGACCGAATCTTGGATTATTCGGTTTTCTTCCATGCATGCAATTCTCTGGCGGTTATATATATATAACTTTTGCTCGTGGGACTCTCTTCAGCGAAGCCACATATTGAAGCGCCGCATGAGTGCTTGTTCCACCGTTGTTGATGCAAGCAAACTTGAAGCACCAAATATTGAGTGCTTGAAAGTGGGTTCGTTCGTGCAATTACATCCAAGAAGTTTAGTGTTTGTAGTCGATTAAATCTTGAGGTAAGATTTGCGTGTAATTCCTTCGTGAGATTGAGAGATTATTTTCGAGGAATTTCGGGGCAAACACTCTGTGCGTTATTGGGTGTAATTGGGGCTTGGGAAACACCGAGAGAGTGTTTGAGTGACTTGAGTGTGTAATCTCCTTGTATCGCTTGATCTATAGTGAAATTCGTTGCTGCTCTCCCCGTGGACATAGGTCTTTACGACTGAACCACGTAAATCTGGTGTCCGATTTATTTTTCTTCTTCTGTCTATATTTTGTTCGATCGCTCGCCCCCCATCGCAACAGAACCGATCTTAACGCGAAACAATTTTGGTTTTAAACATAAAATGACTACGTGACATCAAAGCAAGCTAAAGAAAGAAAAACCAAATTTAAGTAAGTGGAGATGCGGATGGCGGGAGAAGTAAACGCAGCAAAATGGTGATAGGATTAGGAGTCGAAGATGAAGGGAGTGAGATAAGATCTAGGGTTTCTTGTAGTAATTTTTTTTTTTTAATATTAAAAAAGTTCCGGTCCGGTCCGGGTGGGCGGGCGGGCGGATCCGTCCATGGAACCGGGAACCGAACGGAACCCACCGGTTCCCATAAATTGGAACCAGGAACCGGACCGGTTCCCTCAAGAACCGCCGGTTTCGAGCGGTTCTGGTTCGGTTTTGGGCGGTTCTGGTCCGGTTCCGGGCGGTCCGGGCGGTTCTCGGGTATTTTGCACACCCCTAATGTGTTTCGAGTGGATGGGTGAGAGCTGGAAAATTCGGTGAGAGAGCTAGAAGGAGCTATTAATATGGAATATGTTCTAAAAGTTTGTATTTTTACAAAAATCAAATTGTAGGAATCGTATGATTTAAAAAAAAAAAAAAACTTGAAGGTCAAAATTGTATGTCACCTCAAACAGATATGTTTTAAATTAGGTTGGTAGGATAAGAATTTTGCAATTTTTCATACTTTCCTAAACCGAGCACAGACTGTTTGTGACATGGCTTGTTAAGAGTAAAGACGGATTAATCAACTTATGCCTTTGCTAAATCTAATTCCAGGGCTCGTTAAGCTATCTTCTTTGGGAAAATATAAGGGAGGAAGAAAAGACAAGTGGAAGGAATCGGGATTGGATTTGAGGAGCAAAGCATAAATTTCGTCGCATACTTGGGACTTACATACCAAAGATTTTTGCAAGTTTTTACGCCGATAAATTTTCTAATAAGATTTGTTGAATTTCGGAAAATTGTCTAATAAATCTTAAACATATTGTACTTTTATCAATTTAATTCTAAACTGTTCAATTTTGTCAATTGAGTTCATTGGTTAATTTTGATAAAAAATAACATGAGTGGACCCCGGTCCTCCTACATGATAGGAATATGAACAATTTTTAATATTCACGGTGTTTTTTTTATGTCTCGGACCATTGTTGGCCGTAGAGGCCTCACCTATTTCGCAAAGGCCCTAGACGAGGCCATCACAGCCCCACTAGCTACAGTCAAGGTGGTTTTCACCTCAATCCGACAATGGCTGCCTCACCCTCGCCCACGGCTAGTAGGGTCCAGGGCCTCATGAAGAAAAAAAAGCACAAAAAAGTCAAAGAAAAAGTTCAAAATAAAAATAAAATTCAATGAAATATTAAAATATCATTAAAAATTGTTATCTCGATGTAGATGATCTACATTACACTTTTCGCTCAAATTGGTTTTAAACCAAAATTGGATAAACACTCAATTGGCAAAATATAAAAATGTTTAAACTCAATAGAGAAAATCAAAATTTTTATAACTGAATTGACAAAAATGTAATAAGTTTAGAACTTTTAAGACAATTTTCACGTGAATTTTTCTTGGGTGATTAAGTTAAATGAAGAATCGCGAGGACCAAACAATGCAATTGAAGGTTGAGAAATACCGAGACCATTTGGCTAATCTAATATGGTTGTAATGTCCATTTTATTGCTCGATCAATAGTAGAATAGTGTGATACTCTTCTCTTGGAATCAGTCACACTAATCAAGAAATTTAAATTTGATGTTCTATTTATTCTTTTGTTTTTGTTTATTTTATTAATTGATTACTGAAGCACAAATTATATTTAACATTTATCATAACCAATGGTTAACGCAGAACCAATTTCTGGAACCAAGCTAATATAATAGTAAATTTGTACTCTCAAACGCGAAATGAACCAAGCTGTCGTCTGGTCAACGACGACCGCCGTGTTACGCACTCCCACTTTTTCCAAACCCACTTTTTTTCCCTACTTTGTCGGACGATATGATAAAGTGTGTTGTACGCCATGGAAAATCAAGATTTTCTAACGTGGGACATGGGAGCGTGGGTTATTAAGATTCTTGCCATTTTGTGAATGTGAATATGATAATTTTTTCTCCAAGTCCAGCTCAGTTGACGTCACAAGACAATCACGATGGATCAATTAATCTTCAATCGATTTTTTTCGCAGAAATGAAAGACGTAAAAAATATTTTCCTAAAGAATGATTACTTATATCTTTATGAAAATGATCATATTGGCCATTTTCTGAAGCTTGCTTTGGAGAGATTTAAATGTTTTTGCATCTGGTGTGTGGAATGCTCCTTTCTAATAGAAGACGGGAAAATGATTGAAGGAAAGTAGTGAGCAGGTAAAAGATTTCTAAAATTATTACCGTGGAATTTTTTATTTTACTGTATTTATGCACTTCATTACAACAATATATTTGTGACGCTATAAAATAATTTTGGCAACGTTTTACGATTTTTTATATCATAAACGTAAAAAAAAATAATAATAATAATAATAAATCACGACTCTTTTGATCAGTTTTTTTTTTTTTTTGAACAGGAACTCTTTTGATCAGTTAACATTAACAAACCCCATCATGATAATCAATGATTGCAGCAGAATATAAAATACATTGGTACAGATAAGAATTATGCGGAAAAGTGTCGAAATAATATCCGAAGGCTGCTGATTTGTTGGAGGATAGCCGCGAGTGGAGATAAACGCAACTGGTATGGCTGATGTTGTTGGCCACTGAGGGATAAGCCCCATGGCCGCAATTTAGATAACAAAAGCTCCGATACCAAATTAGAAAATGCAATCTAAAAGCTTAAACTGATAATTTGAAGAATATAAACCTCATGATCAAACTTAATTGAGCCGTGTAGCTGTTATGCTAGAAAGGCAATTATCATTAGACATGTTTAGTAATATCCAAATACAGGATGAGCGGGCTGTCACTCTTAACGCAAGCTATAATAAGTCGAGTGCTCGAACGATATGGTAAGTCCAAATGTCACCGGAAGAAAAACAGATGGGTAAATGACGATGCTTCTCTGCTGAAGTCAATGGAATCTACGACGCACGACGTACAACGACCGCGAAGAACACCGTATGCATGGAGGCCTGCCATTAAGCGTCACAGCTCATGTTGGGAATGCAGAACAACGACCACCAGAGCGCACGTAAATATGCACTCTCATTCTCTCTCTCTCTCTCTCTCTCTCTCTTCTCTAAAGCCACTTTGTTGTCGGCTTCCACGAAAGGTTGTGTTACGATTAAATAAAAGGGCGTCGTCGTCGGGACCATATTTTCCGCCATGGAAAACGAGAGCTTGGGCCATCAAGCGTCACAGCTCATGTTGGGAATGCGATGTTGATTTGATTTCTGCCCTCCAAGTCCGGCATAATCGACTTCACTAGTCATCTGAGGAAGCGTCAGTCAATCATTGCTGGAGAGATCATCCAAGCCAATGGACCACCGTCGTGCAGATTGATCAGTAATACCGAAGATTCAGAACACCATTAAAACACTGATACCCCTATCCGCGAGCTACCAGAGAGTGACAGAGCCGAGGCAACGATCTTATTAAAACAGAAGAACCTGCTACGGTCGGTCCGATCCATGAAAGCTAAACTGTACTTTATTAGAGCATGCCATAATCGTCAACATGGCAAATACGTAAAGACAGCAATAATTTATCCCAAAGAGCTCCAAACAAGAGATAAGCTAGTGACTGAATCCTCAATCTGAGTGCCGGGCTGGTTCAGTCTGATTTGTCTTCAAGAACAAAGATCTGGACCAATTATTCCCAATTTTAAAGATTTGAATCTATGAATAAGACCAATTATTCCCACAAGAACCATCCAGAACCAGCCGGTTTGGTCTAGTTTCCAGTTCGACCCCAAGACCGGTGCTTGCCCCTAGTTTTTACCATATGGAAATTATATATTCTCATTGGACAATAGGATTATTTTCATTTCCTGGCATAATTCTAGTAATGAATGGCCATGATCATACCGTAAGGGCAAAAATGTGGGAACTTATCTGGATGAATAATAATTGTCTAATCATAAGATCAACAACATGTCTGGATCTGGGCGTGCACACAGGAGGACAAAGCTCATTTTTTATGTACTTTAATATCGTGGATCGGGGAGATATTAGATCCCATGAAGATAGAATCAATTGCACCGCACAAAAGCCACATTCCATTAGGTAATGGAGAAAGTAATAACAAATGACGGAACGTCACCGAACAAACATACTATATGTAAGAGTGTTTTCCTATGTTTGAAATGCACATTCAACACTAAGAGTAACGCAGACATACTATACGTAAGAGTTATTCCTTATGGATCAAAATAAATAGCCTCCTCGAATCATGTGCTTAATTTTGCATGAATCGTCCATTAGAATTTATCACATAGAAACCAACATAGTGAGAAGCCACTACAGGTGAGTCTACATAGTTATGTTTACAATGGAAAATACGGGATAAGTACACTAATGGTGCCATAAGTTGTGTACGGTGCTCACTTTGGTGCCAAAAGTTTATGTCGGATCATTTAAGTGCCAAAAAATTTGAAAAACGCTCACTTTGGTGCCAACGCCGATCGGATCGGCCAGAAATCTGACGTGGCCTTTTTTTATTAATTTCTTATGCTAATGTGGCTCGCCGGAGTTTCCATTAGATCACTTAGGCCTTCAAACGACGTTGTTTTAGCATCCTAACACCAAAACGACGCCGTTTTGTGTCTTTCCCCCAAATTCAAAACCCTAAATCCCCAAACGACGCCATTTTGTGTCGTCTTCTTCCCCGAGCGGATTCGTCTTCTTCCCCGAACAGATCCAGCAACACCAACAGTACCAAACCAACAACACCAGCAGCGAAGAACCAGCAACAGCAGTAATTTTCCAGAAAAGAAACCACGCATTCGCCTCCGCCCTCCTCCGATAGTTTTCCCCCATTTTTAATCACCTTATCAACCTTTCAAATCCCCGAATCTCAGCCTCATCACCTCCTTTTCCCAAGAAATATCGTCGGGTGCAGAGGAAATGCGGGCTCGAAGAATCCCCAGAAGCACGAGCGATCCGGCCAATGGTAGTCGCGAAGATCTGGAACGCCACGGAGGTTGTCGGCGAAGCCAGCTGCTACAAAGGCGGCGGCCGTGGCCTCGCCATCCCCTCCTCCGCCCTCATCGTCGACACCTCCCTCTTTCTCGAGTTTTCTGTTCATTTTTTTTTCTTTCTTTCTTTTGTCTTGCTGTGGCAAGCAACTACAATGGAGGTTGAGGGATGACGGCTGAGCGACGGTGGCCGAGGGACAGCGGCCAAGTGACGGTGGTTGAGGGACGGTGGCTGAGCGACGATGGACGAGCAATGGCGGACAAAAAAACCCTAATTTCAATCTCCAAATAAAATTAACAAAACGACATCGTTTTTGTGAGGGTATCCACGTAGGATGGCAAAACGACGTCGTTTTCTTAAGGAAGACGGAAAACGACGTCATTTAAAAGGCTTCTCGATTTTTTTTTTTTTAAATATAAAAGCCACGTAATCATTTTGGCTGGAATTTGTCGTCGGTGGCACCAAAGTGATCATTTTTCCTCTGATTTGGCACTTAAGTGATCCGGCGGAAACTTTTGGCACCAAAGTGAGAGCCGTACACAACTTATGGCACCATTAGTGTACTTATCCCTGGAAAATACTTTACAATTAAATGGAAGTTTCACCCCAATCGAAGCAATGACAAATTCAAGAACTCTACTTGAGCAAGATAAGAGAATTTGTAATATCTTAGTGGGGGCAAAATACACATGTTGTGTGGTATTATTACTCAAGAAACTATACATGCAGGCCCTTTGCATAAATTTCGCAAAACACAGGAGTTTTAAGGAAGTTTTTCATAAAAAACTCTACATGTATAAACCGCCGCGACCTCAATCCACTTCATCAGCAGTTCGGGAACACAATTCCACATTAATTACTACATTGATTTGGGCCAGTATGTGAATTACACAAATGTACAGGTTCGTCCTTCAACAAAGTAATGGAAAGAGTACAGGATGATTACAATCATACACCCTGACTGCACCTAGAAATATTATGAGAGAAACTCTTTTGAGCATAATGCATTGAATCCGAATGACCATTGTTTCCGAACCTTCCAGCCAAAAATTGCCGCAGCCGACCCTTCCTATGAGATCATGAGGAAAAGATCTTACCTACTTATAGTTTCATCGTACCGATCTTACATGTTCCTTTAGCAGTGACAACAATTCTTAATTTCTCAAACTATACTACTTAAATCAGCAACACAGACATACTGAAACCCGACGTGCTCTTTTGTCTTTCCCAGATCTAATCCATTTCGATCTAAAAGTAACAAGTCAAAACATGCAGCCACAGGCCAGAGCACAGCATGAACTCTCATTTCCGTATGATGTTTCTCATTAGAGCACGGATCTTGCACACACAACGTGGAACCGTTGAAGGAGGATCTGACCTCTTGGTTGGCAATAATATTAAGTGCCTTCACTAGCATGACGACCATCCTCTGCCACTTTCCCCATGTCCATCTCTTGACTGGTCTGTTGACCCCCACTACTTGAGTTGTATGGTTGAAGGTCACACTCGCTATAGGGGCAACTGAACTCGCTTGTGGTTTGTTCTTGAATTTCTAGGGCCATCATCCTGAATATCGTTGAACCCTCCTGGTCTTTGTTTGTGCCATACTCTGAGCTCTCACAACGATTATATATTCTGCTATGTGCCGGCATAATTCCTTCTTTTAAATCGCTCAAAGAAAGGTTTCCTTCCAATGCTCGAACTACCTAATTACAAGAAACTCGTATATTATCCTCATTTGTAGAACAATTTGCATCCATCAAATATGCCAGAAAGTGACTGGTAGCAAATTAAGACACTGAAAATAGTGTTTTCCTTTTCTTTTTCTTGCTCAAATGAAGTGACACCCCTACAACTTTTCTTTTGTAGGTGGAATAAAATCACTAAAGTGTTTTCTTTTTCTTGTTCTAGCTCAAAATGAAGTGACAACCCGCAACTTGTGATTTGTAGGTGGAACAAAATCACTAAATCGAGCATATAATATGTCTATAACGCTTGCGGTGTCCTCGGGGGAGTGGGGGAAGGTTTCTCAACTAGATGATGTACCTGCGTCATTGGTGGGCGATGTCGTGCAGAATGACGAACACAAGCAGCAGCACAAGCGATCATCCGTGTCAATTCCTCGGTATCGTAGTCCTTGTTCAATTTTGGATCAACAATGGCATCAAATTTGTCACCTTCTAATGCTTCTGTGAGCAAAGGCCTTGCCTAAAATTTCATTAGAGGATTCAATTTATATGACGGCATTCATGGTGGAAAGAGGGAAAGGATATAACATGAAGTGGAGGAGGGTATGGATGCTCAAAGTCTTGAAATTGGTTCTTTAAGCTATTAGATAAGATCACTAACAATGACAGGCTGCAAGTAAATATGTTGTAAATAGAGTACTAACCCAATCAACCAGGCTATCCTCATCAAAGGTTCGAGTTCTGTTCACTGGATGACGCCCAGTTATCAACTCTAGAAGCACTACACCAAAAGAAAAGACATCTGATTTCTCAGTGAGATACCCACTTGAGGCATACTCTGGGGCCAGGTAGCTGCACTAGGTAGATTTAAATCAGCAAAAGATGATAGAACCAATATCTGCTCAGAGAGGAAATAAATAAACTCAACCATCATTGGTGTTGAGAATATATCTTGAGTTTTAACCCGTAAAGGAAACCTAATCCAAGTAGATTTCTTAGTTTGGGTAAATTTCCTAGTCTGAGTGAGTTTTCTAATTTTAGTCAGTTGAAGGGGATTTGCTACTTTTGATGTGCGTGTGCGCACGCGCAAGCATGCATGCGTGCGTGCGTGCGTGTGTGCACAAAAGAGGTGAGTTTTGGTTTTAGCACACTAGACTGAATAGAGGAGCTTTTGGCCAGAACAATCAATTATACAGAATGCTCATGAATTACGTCCTGAGTATTGTAAATCCAATAAATCTTTTTCGTCTATGCGTGCGTGTGTGCACAAAAGAGGTGAGTTTTGGTTTTAGCACACTAGACTGAATAGAGGAGCTTTTGGCCAGAACAATCAATTATACGGAATGCTCACGAATTACGTCCTGAGTATTGTGAATCCAATAAATCTTTTTCGTCTAATTTGTATATTATTTTGTGAGAAATTATGTCAGCTAACACTATACGAGCTATTGGATGTAATTGAGGGATAGGTTACATTGAGAGTATTTGAGTGACTTGAGCGTGGTTGTAATCTCTATTATATTGCTTCAACTATGGTCAAATGTTGTTCTATTCTTCCCTTAAAATTAGTCCCATCGACCAAAATAGGTAAATCTGGATTCTGAAGAAGGAAAAGTAAAGATCAATAGATTTGATGCGAATGATTTTGGTTTTTCTAGAAAAATGCAATTGAGGATTACTCATAAGTCATATCAAAGGAATCTACTCATCTTCCTCTATGGGGAGGTGAAGCAAACTAATTGCCATTTGCTAGAAAGACAAACGTTAGCTATTATTCGGCTAACACGGGCACATAATATTGCATTTAATATTGTGAAAGAGAAAACCATGGAAAAATTGATTAATGCCCTATCAAACATTTATGGAAGCCCTTTGCAATCAACAATGTCCACTTGATGCGATATCCATTGCACTTAAAAATAGGCAAATGTGCGTCAATTGTCAAGCATGTGGTTGCTAGTCAATTGAATCTGGTTGAAATTGACTTTAAATGATGGGGTACGTGCTTTAATTCTATTATCCTCATTGCTTGATAGTTAAAGTACTATCGTTATTGTCATTAGTAATTCATCTAGGTCAAGAAACTTAATATTTGATGAGATTCGCAATTTGATTCTAAATGAAAGACATCCATAAAAGAGAATCAATTGAACCTCTCTGTATACTAGTATAGTAAGTCAAGGTATAGGAAGAACTAATATTCATGTTAGCATGAATAACGTGAACCTGAATAGATGAAGTCAGTTTAGAATTGTTGTATTGGCTATTGGAATTGTGGCAAGAGAGGACATCTTAAAAAGGATTGCCTTAAGCCAAAGTGTTGGATAAAACATCTTCAAGTGATTGTGACGATGCCCAAACTATCCTTAGTATATTAGTTATTATGTTGTTTGCAGATATTTGGATTAAAGGACTACACAACATCCATGGTGTCATCTATTGGAAAGAAGTTTGCAAATGTCCTGTAATTAGAAACAACACCAATCAATCAAAATGATCAAATACTGATGATGCTTATGTCGAAGCAGTAAAGATCGGGTTGATGGTAATGTGACGACAAAGTACGTCAATTGATGTTTGTTGGATCAATTAAAGAGCCATTAAAAGATCTAGATTTGCACAACAGTAAAATCATAATAAAGCATGTAGCTAAGTAGCTAAAGTGTCTAACAGGTCAGTCAAAGACCATAGTGAGAAGACAGCACTAGTTGCTATTTTTGGTTAGTCTGCAGAATTCCTAGGAAAGAAGTTGTATGAGCAGAGTATAAAAGAAATTGAGGAAGACTATAAACCAATATCAATGGAGAAATTGAGGAAGAGTATAAAAGAAAAGGACTTGAGGAACCAAAAGAGGGTGTGACACATAAAAAATCAAGTAGCTTACGTACTGTTGGTCTTAGCTGAAAGCTTTCTATTTTATTGTTTTGTTTGTCATACTATTTGACAACTGTGCTACGGATTAAGTATATAAGTGTAAGATCAACAATTGAGTCTAGATAGCGTGATCTATCACATGAAAGATCAATGCTAACCGATTGTAACTTTCCAACCCGTCTTGATATTGTTTGTCTAAAGAGTGGATGTAAGCTTGAGGATAAAGCTGAACCACTATAACTTTCTATGTCCCACTATTTTTCATCTTCTTATATACTTTGGCATATAGTTAGTAAACGTTTGCCTAAACATCAAGTCAGGGTGATCTTTACTTGACAATTGCTAACTACTGCAAAAGATCATCAAAATTTGAAAATAACCTATTCATCCCCCCTCTAGGTTGTATCATTAGCCTTAAAACAAAGAAGGAGAATGTTAAAGGAATTAGAATCGAGCCTACTAATGATATTGTTGCGATAGCTTATAATAACTCGAATAGTGCAGATTATGTCATTGTCACCAAGGTTTATCATTTGATGGGTATGTTATGGATTCTAGTTGCTCATTCCATGCTACATGAAACATGAATTGGTTTACTTCTTAGCGATGCGCAGACGTTAAGGAATAATGCTAAGTGTGATGTTGTGAGTCTTGGCATTGCTAGAATAAGAAATTATTTGAATGAGATGCATCCAAAATTGAAGCAAAAACCAATTCTTTTGCGTGCCCTAAATTTAGCTAAGTGTCGATGTACTTCAGAAAATGTAGTTTTTGAAGGTTATTTAAGGTGCTTTGGTAATAATAAAATGAATAAAGCATTACGGCCTATACGAAATCAAGAGGAGATAGTAACGCGGTGGATGCATTTGTTCGAGATTATGAATAGTGCCATATCCTTTGAAAGAACACTATAGAGAGAAGCTTAAAGGTTATGAGAAAAAGAAATTTGATATGTGGTTATGTAGTTGAGAGACTGAATGTATGTAAGTGTTATGGCTTAGGCAATTGGCAAAAAGCACAGTTCAGTATGACTATAGAGAAACCGTAGAGATTGCAAAATTAATTCATTCAAATATGTGCAAGCCGTTGCAGTTTCCTTTTAGAAAGAGTACCAATTTATATTGACAATTGTGGATGACTAATCGAGGAAGATCTAAATGTTTGTGCTGAGATAAGAGTTGGATATTATTGTCAAAGTCAAAGGTTAAGAGCTCTAAGTGAAACAGAGACTAGTAAGGGCGATTAATTATATGCGGATTGTAGTGGCATGGAGTTTTACTCATAACAGTTAAATGAATTATGCATGAAAGAAGGCACAATGAGACACTGTATTAGTGTGAATGAACAACAACAGGTTGTAGAGTTAATGAATAGAAATTCCTAGTGAATGCACTTAATTCGGCAAACTATTTGGTAAATAGATTCCATCGACTACTATTTCATACTAGGCTCCCACAAAGGTGTGGTCAAGTAAATTATTGATTATTTTGTTTTTAGAATATTTTATGTTCAAGTGAGTGATAGTAAGATTGATAACATGACAAGAAAGTACATATTCCTAGGCTATTTATAAGGTAAGTGCGGCTATCGGTATGTGTTGCCAAAAATTAGATTCACTTATTGTTGACAAAGAAATTATATTTGATGATATCTAATACCACTAGGTATGAGAAATTGTGGCAGTATTTATATGAATTTGGATGATGTTTAACTCAAGGTAGATTTGCAACCAGAAACTTCTAAGCTAGTAAGTACTTGTGCGAATGAGGCGAAGCTTGTAAAGGCTACAATTGTTGTAGTTGCTAAGTTTGACAAGTTGTATGTTCGATCTCCTAGCATATATATAAATACAATTGTGGTTTTGTTTTATTTATGGATATATATAAGGTAGATTTTGGCTTTAGCACGCCATAATAATCAATTGCATGGGGTACTTGTGAATTACATCCTAAAGAAATTACAACTATTGTGAAGTAAATAGATCTTAAGTTAAGATTTGTGATTCCTTTGTAAGATTGAGATGTTTTTTCGAGGGTGCTTGAGTGACTCAAGTATACTTGTAATTATTGTTATATCGCTTGTTTTATAGTGGAATTCTATCATGCTCTCCCTAGAGAGTAGGTCCCGCCAACCGATCTGAACCATGTAAAGTCAATATCCGATTTATTTACTTATTCTAATTATTATTGTGTTCAAATCACTTGTTTCTTTTTAAAAAATAAAATAAAATTATTACCAATTTTGATGAACTATATGCAAAACAGCCTTACCCAAAAGTTCCCATTACTCGAGTAGATACATGAGTATCTGCATCAGAAGCAAACTTTGCAAGTCCAAAATCTGCAACCTGTCAATATGTTGGCTTTTACAATTCGCATCCAAATAGCTTCACACAAATATATTAGATTATGTATTAAAAATTCATCACAACTTCAAAAATAGCCGCAAGACAAAAAGCCTATTATTTTAGTTCTCATATGATATCATCAAGAAACCCACTTTTGCAGCCTAAAGATCTTTAAGCTTCGGCTTATGCAGAGGACGTTGGAGGGATGCAAATTGCTTTTTGAGATATGAAGTAAATCACTAGCTTGAGGAGCTAACCGAATAATGTGATAGTGAATTTCATAAATAGCCTAGATGACTGATATTATAATGTAATGACTAAAGGGTTGTGCATCATACCTTTGCCTCAAAATTGGGTTCCAAAAGAATATTAGCAGCCTTGATGTCACGGTGAATGACTCTTGGATTACCTAAGAACTGAATCCAATAAAGATAAACTGCAAAACTTATCAAAATAATAAGGTTTAAAAGAGCAATCTTACATTCCTCATGGAGGTACGCCAACCCTTTTGCAGATCCTAAAGCAATTTTCATCCTTATAGGCCAAGTCATAGTTGGCTGATCCATTCCTGCAATAATATTTGCCAGTCATGACAACGATTGTGTTCTCGATCAGCTTTTGAGCTCCAAAATAATCTTGCGTCTTATGTTGCCTACGGATGCGTTCCGCAGTGGAGATCAAGTTAGCTTATTCTCATGGGATTTCACCCAAAATCACCTGAGATTTATCCCCTTTTTTTTCTAACTTTTAGTGGATTTTTGCCACACACCTACGAAAGGCTAGGTGGTTGTCGTTGTCATTGACAACAACATTCGAAAACAATGATAACAATTTGATTAATCGAAAATGAAAACCAACAAAATCCCAGCGTATTGCCAATTTGTTAGATTAGCGGCTTTGTTATATAAGTCCCTTGTTCCAGAATCGAGGGAGTATATAATCGAGTCCACTCTTCAAGCAGCATTTTAGAAAGGCATTAACCATTGAATATCAAAGTTGATAGTAGTTAGAATCCATACATACTGACAAAAGTTCAAGTCTGAACTTGGAAAACGGGCAACAGAGAGAGAAGGCGATCGATGTTGGAAAAAGGGTATCAAAGTTCAAATCTGATGAAAGATGTACGTGTATTCCTCTGAAGTCATACTCACCATGCAAATGAAATTCCAACGTGCTATTTGGAACAAACTCATATACCAGAATTCTATGAGCACCAGAAATGCAGTAACCAACGAGAGAAACAAGGTGTCTGTGATGGACGCGACTGATGATCTCGATCTCCGCTTGAAATTCCCTCTCCCCTTGTCTGCTTCCAACTTTTAACTGTTTGATTGCGACTACTTTCCCGCTCGAAAGCACTCCTTTATGAACGTAGCCAAAACCACCTTGGCCAAGTAAGTTGAGATTGGAGAAATCATCTGTTGCTATCTTTATCTCTTTGTACGTGAATTTGTTCTGTGAAAAGCCTAATTCCATGCCTGGAGATGGTCCGGAAAAAGGTCTTACTAAAGACGTTATTGTTATCGAGAATGGCTCAGAAGGAGTCGGACCTTGGTAACTCGACACAATAAAATTACGAAGAATTTACAAACTTTAAGAACTCGCATTCGAGGATAAAAATCTCACCGTTAGGCCCCTGTGGAGGGTAACTCCCCAACTCAAGCCGCCTTCTCTTCCTTCGATAAAAAATCACGAATATGCACACCCCAACCAGCACGGTGAGCCCCCCAATCCCAATCCCCACTATTAGCGCCAGCTTCCATGGTGGCAACCCCCCATTCGGAGACGCCGGTGGAGGAGAGGTGGCGTTGGTTGATGGAGTGGGGGAGTTCGACGACGGGGCATCGCCGGTGGGAGGCTTTGCACTCGGCGGTGGGGGTGGAATTGCCGTTGGGGGAGGTCCTCTCACGATCGGCGGTGGGGGAGGACTTGCCCTCGGGGGAGGACCCGCCGTTGGGTCAGGAGGAGAAGGGGAACAATTTACAATGTAGGTATACACCCAAAAGCAACTTGCCATGAGAGGCCCACGAGTTCGATGCGTACGACGTCGCTTAGAGTGGAATGAAAATTGGTTTCAGGTATTTTGGGGGAAGTTTTGGACTGAAACTATTTCGAGTGGAGGAGTGTGAGCGCTGGAAGGAGCATGCCATATATATATAGAAAGAATATCTTCTATAACTTTTCTTATTTTTACAAAAATCAAATTGTAGGAATCATTTGATTTAAAAAAATAAATTATTGAATGTTAAAATTGTATTTCACATCGAAGAGATATGTTTTAAATTAGGCTGCTAGGATGAGAATTTTTGCAATATTGCATACTTTCTTAAGCCGAGCATTGACTGTTTGTGACATGGCTCGAAAAAATAAAGAATTAATCAACTTATGCCTTTGCTAAATCTGGTTCCACGGCTTGTGGCGCTATATGTTTGGGAAAATATAGGTGTGAGGAAGAAGAGAAAAATGGAAAGAATCGAGATTGGATTTCAGGAGCAAAGCATGAGCAGTTTGATTTTGACTATAGTTATGCTTTGGAAATGCGCGGTTGCGGATGGAGATCAATACAATCAATTTTGAAAAGCGAGAAAACAGGGAATATAGTGTGGACCGCAGTCCCATACACGAGACTTGGCTGACACTATTTCTATCACAAATCGAACCCATAAAATCCAATCTAAGTAGAGATTTCAACTTTAAATAGGAGTTGAAGGAGGAAATTACTGAAATATTTTCCAAATTGGAGTTGATTTCCTAGTTTGAGTCGTTTTAAAGGAGTTCTCTACTTGCATCAAAATATTATCCAAATCAGAGTTGATTTTTGCCCGTCGGTGAGTAGAAAAGCTTGTGCTGTAACAATAAATTGTGTCGCGCACTAGTGACTTTAGTGAAGATTTTTGGAAGTTTTTAAGCCAATAAATTTTCTAGCAAGATTTGTGAATTCCAGAAAAAATTGTCCAAATATTTCAAAATTTATTGTATCTGTGTCAATTCAGTTCTAAACTTTTTAAATTTGTTAAGTCCATCTGACCAATTTTGATCAGAAATCGTTGTTTTGAATGCCGATCGTCCTATGTGGCAGGATTGATGCTAATATGAATAATTTTTAATATTCCTTTTTTCTATGCTTTTATTGGGTCTCACCGACAACCCTTGCTAGCCATGGAGGCCTCACCTATGGCCACTGTGACCACAAAGTCCCTAGATGAGGCCACCGTGGCCCCCCTGGCAGTGGGCAAGGAGGCTTTCGCTAGATCTGGTGAGGGCCACCTCACCCACTAGCTGTGGGTTCAAAGCCTTCCCTTAGGGCCACGACAAAAAAAAAAAAGCATAGAAAAAAAGGAAAATTCAAAATTCAAAACCAAAATAAAAATTTAATGAAATATTACAATATGAGTTGTCCACATTAACACCGACTATCTACATCAGTGATTTACGGTCAAAATTAGCAATTTTCAACAAAAATTGACTGGATAGATTCAATTAGCAAAATATGAAAAGGTTTAGACTCAATTAAGAAAATTGAAAGATTTATGTTTGAATTGACAAAAGCACAATATATTGAAAACATTTTGGACAATTTTTGCAGAATTCCTTTGCGAGATTGGGTGATTAAGTTTAATGAGGAATCGTGAGGACCAAACAATGCAATTGGGGACTAGAAATACCGAGAGCATTTAGCTGATTTAAATATGGTTTCAATGTGCATTTTATTGCTAGATCAATAGTAGAATCATGTGGTACCATTCTCATGGAATCAGTCACACTAATCGAATCACCTAAATTGGGTGTTCTATACATTCTTTTGTTTTGTTTATTTTATTATTTGATCACTGAAGCACATTTGCCGTAACCAATGGTTAACGTAGAACCAATTTCTGGAACCAAGCTGTATTAAAGTAACATTTGTACTCTCAAACGTGAAATGAAGCAAGCTGTTGTCTGGTCAATGATGACCGCCGTGTTATGCACTCACTTTTTCTAAAGCCACTTCTTTTTCTACACCACTTTGTCGGAAGATATGATACAGTGTGTCACGCACCAAGGAAAATCAAGATTTTCTAACGTGAAACATGGGAGCGTGGGTCATCAAGAGTCTGTCCTTTTTGTGAATGTGAACATGATCATTTTTCTCCAAGTCCAGCTCAGTTAAGGTCACAAGACAACCATGATGAATCAATCAATCTAATCAAATTCCGTTTGTTTCGCAGAAAAGATAATTACTTATATCACTTATAAAAATAAATGAACGAAAAAAATTCATAGACATTCACTATAGTTAGTAATCAAAACTTTTTTTTACTAATTATTTCAAATAATACAAACGATTATTTTTAATAAAATATTTTCAAGATTATTGATTCTCCATGGAACAAATGGAGCATAGGATCAAATCTTTCTTATGCTGTTAGTATGTGCATATCGACAAAAAGGGTCCACAGTGACTATTCAAAATGCATTTTGTTTAAAGGATTTTGCCTTGAAGCTTGATTTGGTTTGGCATCTTGAAAAGTAAATTGTGAATTGCTTGACTAGCCTGAATATTGCTCTATTTGTTTATGATAATGAATTTTACAAAACTTTCCGATCCCTAGGAAAAAGAAAAGAAAAAACAAAAGAAGCGTACTTAATCATGTTAAGGAAATAAAACAGATATTAAAAGTATAGATGAATGAAGAAGCTGGTGATAGTAGAAAAGCTGAACCTGAGGAAGTTACTGAGGCAGAGGAAGCTGAAGTAGAGGAAGGTCACAAACTTCTAAACAAAACTCAAAGTAGAAAAGAAGATGAGCTGGCGATCTTGAGCTGAACTGATGAGCTGGCGATCCATGACATCAAAACCTGGAACACAGAAGTTGATCAAGCTAACTGAAGGAGCTGCAAAACCAAAGGAAATGCACGTGTTTCTCATATTTGTTATTATGTTGTAACAATTCTATAACATAAGTTGTTAAACAAGTGTTGAGTATAAAAGGATAAGTGAATGAGAGAAGAGTTAAGTGTGTTAGTTCATTGTTTCTACTTCTGATTTTCCTCGATTCATCTTTAGATTTCTCTCTTCTACTTATGTATTCGATAATAGTTGAAGTCATGTAAAAAAGATGAACTAGAAGTTTTGAAGAAGAATATCAGAGCTGAGGTATTTCCATTGATTGTTCAAGATCTACAATTCTCTCATGCACAGGTCATGTTCTATCTTCCATTTCTTCCCATGGTATCAGAGTGTAAAATCCTGGGAATGATAGATTTGATGTGTTCTTACAGCAAGATATTATAAAGATCTTGTTGTTTCTAAGTTAGCTTATCTTCAAAGTTTACTAGATTGTTTCTTCGAATCCTCAAAGTCTCTAAACATATAAGAATGGCAACTAAAGTGCAGAAGTACCCTTTTCCTATCCATGTGAATATAGCTAACTTCATCACCATCAAGTTGAATGAAGAAAACTTCCTGTTATGGCAAGCCCAATTCAACAGATTTCTGAAAAGCCAAGATCCTATTGGTTTTATTAATGGTGAAACATTACCTCCTACTCAAATGATATAGATTGAGACATGAGAAGAGATGAATCCTGATCACCTGGATTGGATAAAAATTGATCAGCTTATATCATCCTGGATAAGTGGTGCGGTATCAGAAAATATTCTAAGTCTGATAATTGGCTTAGAAACCTCATTCGAAGCATGGCAAGCTCTCATAAATAGATTTATACAGAAGTCTGTTGCAAAGGAATTTGAGTTAAGAGGAAAATTACAAGCTTGGAGGAAAAGAAACATATCATTAAGTGAATACCTTTGAGAATTCAAAACCATATGTGGTCAATTAAATGCAATTAAAAAGCCTGTTGATGATATAATCAAAATGTTTGCATACTTGAAGGGTTAGGTTCTGAATATGAAACATTCAGGACAACCATGTATTGCCTTAAACCCCAGCCAAAGTATGATGAGGTTATCTCACAACTTGAGAGATTTGAAACCATATTGCAAACATATTCTGTGAACGAGTACAATACTAACTTGGCCTATTATGGGCAAAGAAGAATTGGAACGAGTCTGCAGAAATTCAATCCCAAAAATCAAAGAGAAAACATTCAGGGGGGATTTAGCTATGGCAAAGGTTAGTCTCTCAATAGAAGGGAATATGGAAATAATTTTACAGAAGTAGGAAGGAATCAACAAAATAAAATGAATAACCTAAATTCAACTCAACAAGGTCAGGTTAATAGGGATAACTGGTCTAACTATGGACAAGGATTTATACCATATTCAAACCCTTCACAGAGGTATCAAAGTGTTAGGTCTTATCCACCACAAAGTTCAAATGGTGATAGACAAACACAGATTACAAAGTCTATAAGTAATGGCCCTCTACAATGCCAGATTTGTAAGAAATCAGGTCATACAACACTCCGATGGTGGTATAGATTTGATAACTTGTACCAAGCAAATGAAATACCAACTGCATTGGCAGCTGTGCACATTGAAGAACCCTATCGTTCAGAATGGTATCCAGACATAGGGGCTACTTCACATATTGCCTCAAAACCTGGTATGATTCGAAACTACAATGCATATAGTGGTAATGACACTATCATGATAGGAGATGGATCTCATTTGTCAATCTCATGCATTGGTAATGGAATATTGAATACAGAAAATAGCAAATTACCACTGAATGATGTATTAATAGTTCCTGCAATAAAAAAGAATCTTCTATCTGTATCAAAACTAACAGATGATTATCCCTGCTCTTTTATTTTTGATAAACATGGGGTATATATGAAGGCCAATTACAATCATACAACAGTGAAGCTAGGAAGGAAGGTCAAGGGGCTATACCAAGTGGAACCTAAAGTTGTAGAAGTCTTCTTCACCCAGACTCAACAGGAAGTAGGAGAAGATGTCTGGCATCAAAGACTTGCTCACACCAATCTAAAAATAGTGAAGATTTTATAGAAACAACATCTCATTCAGTATAGTTATAAAGCTCAGAATATATGTAGCAGCTGTCAAGTTGCTAAGAGCTCAGCACTATCTTTTCCTTTCTCAGACCATATTTCTAATGTTCCATTAGAAAGAATACATTGCGATGTATGGGGACCATCACCAATTCAATTTGTTCAGAAATTCTCCTACTATGTCATTTTTGTGGATGATTTTTCTCGATATAGCTGGATATATCCAATGAGACAAAAGTCAGAAGTTTATGATGTGTTCATTATGTTTCAAAGATTTATAGAAAATCAGCTTGATCACAAGATCAAAGTCTTCTAGAGTGATTGAGGAGGAGAGTTCACTAGTAATAAATTTCAGAACTATCTACAAAAGTGTGGAATTAAGCAGAATATCTCTTGTCCTCATACAACAGAGAAAAATGGTGTCTCTAAGAGGAAACATAGACATGTGATTGAACTGGGACTAGCAATGATGTATCATGCTAAAGTACCACTGAAATACTGGGTAGATGCATTCAAAACAACAGTTTATGTTATCAATCTCCTTCCTATTACAAAACTGCATATGCATTCACCCCATTATAAGCTCTACAATAAGACACCATATTATTCTCATCTTCGAGTTTTTGGATCAGCATGTTGTCCATGTCTCAGGCACTACACACAGCATAAATTTGATCCAAGATCTCTTACATGTATCTTTCTTGGATATAGTGAGAAGCATAAAGGATACAAGTGTCTCTTGCCTACTAATGGGAGAGTCTACATCAGTAGACATGTAATATTTGATGAGAAAGTCTTCCCTTTTACTCATACAGTAAATACTGAGTATCAGCAAGGATCTGAACTATACAAATAGTGGATAAGAGGAGTACTATTTTCTATTTCCAACTCCACTAAGCAGGCTCAGTCACAAGACAATATATCGAGGGGATATTTGCAGCATACCATATTAACTCAAATAACTCTAGAAATGCAAGACAATGAAATCAGTATAGTTAATCCTACAGATATATCACAGATGCATATAGTACTTGATGCTGAGATGCAAATTGATGTTAATAATGCTCCCAGTGATATTGAATCTCATCAGAGATCTCCAAGCATTGAGGAACAAATGCCTACAAATCAAGAGCCTATTTCAACATCAAATGCTAATACAGGACAAATACAAATTAGTTCTGAAATAGGAAATATACAAGGTACTTCTTCAACTCATCCTATGCAGACTAGAATTCGATCTAGAATTGTTAAAGCAAATCCTAAATATGCATGTCTAGTTGAGTATCAGCTTCCTGTTGAACCAAAATCAGTAAAGTCTACCTTAGTAGACAAAGGATGGCACCAAGCAATGAAAGAAGAAATGGATGCCTTATATCAAAACAAAACCTGGGAATTGGTTCCTAGAAATGATCACATGAATGTAATTGGTTGCAAATGGATGTTTAAGACAAAACCTGCACCTGATGGGAGCTTAGATAGACTCAAAGCTAGACTTGTAGCTAAAGGCTTCCATCAAGAAGAAGGTCTTGATTTCACAGAAACCTTCAACCCTGTAGTGAAGCATGCAACAATTCGAATAATACTATCAGTAGCTATGATGAAACAGTGGAAAATTCATCAATTAGATGTCAAAAATGGCTTTTTACATGGAACCTTAAGTGAAACAGTGTATATGGAGCAACCTCCAGGGTTTAAAGAATCACAAAAGCCTCACCATGTTTGTATTCTTCGAAAGTCACTTTATGGACTTCGACAAGCTCCTCGAGCCTGGTTTGATAGGTTTAGCAGCTTTCTGCTAGAATATGGATTTTTTTGCAGCTCCACTGATCCTTCCCTATTCATCTTGCATACTGAAACAAAAACTATTCTCTTATTACTGTATGTAGATGATATCATTCTAACTGGAAGCTCCTCTCAAATGCTTTCTAGTCTCATTACTTCTCTAAGTATTCATTTTCATATGAAGGATCTAGGCTCCTTACACTATTTCGTTGGCATTGAAGCTAAACGAACCCCTGATTATCTATTTCTTTGCCAAACTAAATATGCCTTAGACCTCCTCACCCAAGCTCATATGCTAGAATCCAAACCAATTTCAACTCCTCTTTCATTAAAACCACCTATTTTGATCAATGGTTCTATACCTTTGAACAATCCAACTGAGTACAGAAGCCTAGTTGGAGGTCTGCAATACCTCACATTAACCAGACCAGACATTGCTTATGCCACAAATATACTCTGTCAAAAAATGCAGCAACCCACAATTGCAGACTTCAACAGATTAAAAAGGGTCTTGCGATATATAAAAGGTACTATAAAGCTTGGCTTATTCATTCATTCTCAAAGTACCATGCATCTCTATGGTTACTCAGATGCAGACTGGGCAGGGTGTGCAGAAACCAACAACTGGTTTCTGCACATATCTTGTACCCAATCTTATATCCTGGGCAGCAAAGAAACAGCCCACAATGAGCAGATCCTCCACTGAAGTTGAATATCGTGCTCTTGCATCAACCACTGCTGATCTCACTTGGATTAGTTTTGTATTACGCGATATAGGTTGTTCTCTTACTCCTCCTATTCATCTGTACTGTGACAATAAATCGGCAATCTCTCTTACTCTGAATCTTGTCTTACACACTCGAACCAAACATATTGAAGTGGACTTCCACTTCGTTCGAGAAAAGGTATCTTCAGGATCATTACATGTCAGATATATTCCAAGTTATTGCCAATTAGCTGATATTTTTACCAAACCACTGTCAAGGAGAGCACATTCTTATATGAGAATCAAATTGGGAATCTGTGCTCTATCCATTCCCAATTTGAGGGGGGATGTTAAAGAAATAAAACATATATTAAAAGTACAGATGAATGAAGAAGCTGATGATAGTAGAAAAGATGAACCTGAGGAAGTTACTAAGGCAGAGGAAGCTGAAGCAGAGGAAGGTCGCAAACTTCTAAACAAAACTCAAAGTAGAAAAGAAGATGAGCTGGCGATCCTAAGCTGAATTGATGAGCAGGCGATCCATGACATCAAAACCTGGAACACAGAAGCTGATCAAGCTAACTGAAGGAGCTGCAAAACCAGAGGAAATGCACGTGTTTCTCATATTTGTTATTCTGTTGTAACAGTTCTATAACAGAAGTTGTTAAACAAGTGTTGAGTATAAAAGGATAAGTGAAGGAGAGAAGAGTTAAGTGTGTTAGTTCATTGTTTCTACTTCTGATTTTCCTCAATTCATCTTTAGATTTCTCTCTTCTACTTCTGTATTCGATAATAGTTGAAGTCATGTAAAAAGATGAACCAGAAGTTTTGAAGAAGAATATCAAAGCTGAAGTATTTCCATTGATTGTTCAGGATCTACAATTCTCTCATACACAGGTCAAGTTCTATCTTCCATTTCTTCTCAAATCGGACAAGAACGTTATCTAATTCTATGCCATGAATTTTTGTTAAGAGAGACGAATCAACAAACTTTGTTTCACTTATCTATAAATTTTACTCATAAAGATGTGTTCTAGTGTAGATTAATTAGTCAACTTTCAAATAATATAAGTGATCATTTTCAGAAAATATTTTTTTCAATCATTCATTTTTCGTAAAAGAAACGAAAGTTGAGAAAAAATTATAACAATTTGATTGTGAACTTCATACATCGATACATGTAATGTCTAACCTTAATTTCATTTCGACCAAAAAGAGACTGTAATTTCATCAATTATCCTGGTTTCTTGTCATGATTTATTTTTTTGAATGATTATTTTCTGGTTATGGTGTTTTGTATACTAAGATGAAATGCGTGTGGATAATAAAATACTGATTTTGTAATTTCATGGGTTTGCCTTTTGTTCCTAGCGGAACAGGGGGAAAACGTCGAACATGAGTCGTTCCAATCGACCTTTTAGCGAGAAAGGAGTCATTTTGGCCGTTTTCTGTAGTTTCAATCGCGAGAAACATCCCTCCTGCTTTGAGTTTTTTGTAGTTTCAATCTTGCACATTACCGAACCAGCGATGACTGTTATTAGAATACCTCAAACTATACTACTCAAATCAACAATATAGACATAACGAAATCTGATGCGCTTTTTGCCTTTCCCAGATCTAACCCATTTCTATATACAAATAACAATTGCGAACACGTGGCCCTACGTCAAAGTGCATGGAATTGTGGAAGTAGGGTTTGTGCTCTCAATTCCTATTAATATTAAGAGCCTCTACTAGCGTGATGACCATCCTCTGCCATATTCGTATTAATAAATGGTCGAAGGCTATCCTCGCTGTTGTGGCCACTGAACTCACTTGTGGCTTGTTCTCGGCTTTCCAGGGCCATCATCCCGAATTTCTTTGAATCCTCCTGGTCTTGGCTGGTTTCATAATCTAAGCTTTGACAACGACTATATACTCTACTGTGTCCTGGCATAATTCCTTCATTTAAATCATTCAGAGAAAGGTTTCCTTCCAATGCTCGAACTACCTGGTTACACAAAGCTCATATATTATTCCATACTTATAGAACAATTTGCATCAATGGATCATGTCAAAAAGTGGGTTGTCGCAAACTAAGACACTGAAAATAGTGTTTTTCTTTTACTTTTTCTGGCTCATATGAAGTGATAACCCATGATTTTTCGTTTGTAGAATGAGCAAAACCATTAGATAGAGCATAAAGTTGTGTCTATAACAAGGAAAAAGAAGAAGAAGCGCCCATTCTTCTATCAAAACAAAGAATTTTCAACTAGCCACTGTACCTGTGTCATTGGTGGACGGTGTCGTGCAGAATGACGGACGCAAGCAGCGGCACAAGCAATCATTCGAGTCATTTCCTCGGTAACGTAGTCCTTGTTCAGTTTTGGATCAACTATGACATCAAAATTGCCATCTTCTAGAGCTAGTGTGAGCAAAGGCCTTGCCTAAAATTTTATTAGAAGAGTCAATTCTATAACAACATTCACAGTGGAGAGTGGAAAACATGGAGGGAAAGGATAAATAACGATAGGCCACAAGTAAATATGTTGCTGTTAGACCACTAACCCAATCAACCATGCTATCCTCATCAAAGGGTCGAGTTCTGTCAAGCGGACGACGCCCGCTTATCAACTCCAGAAGCACAACACCAAAAGAAAAAACATCTGCTTTCTCAGTGAGATTCCCACTAGAGGCATACTCTGGAGCTAGGTAACTGTGCATTAGGAAGACTAACATTAGTAAAAGATAACAAAACTAAAACTAATATATGCTTAGAAAGAAAATGAATAACCTCAACTATCATTGGTGTAGAGAATACTTCTCAAGTTTGAACCCGTAAAGAAAACCTCATCAAAGTAGATCTTTTTAGTTTGAGTAAATTTCCTAGTCTCAGTGAATTTTCTAATTTTAGTAGGCCAAATGGGATTTCCTGCTTTAGATATATGTATATGTGTATTAAAGAGGCGGGTTTTGGTTTTAGCACACTAGAGTGGGTAGAGGAGCTTTTGGCTGCAACAATCAATTGTGTAGCATGCTCGTCAATCACATTTTGAGTAAATTGCGAGTATAGTGAAACCAATAAATCTTATTCGTCTGATTTGTAAATCTTTTGTGAGATTGAGATATTACTTCTCGAGAAATTATGATGACTAAACACTATATGAAATATTGAGTATAATAGGGGATTGGGAAACATTGAGACTGTTTGAATGACTCGAGTATGGTTGTAATCTCTATTGTATTACTTGATCTATAATGGAATGTTATGCAACCCTTCCCTTAGAGTAGGTCATACTAATCAAATCCACATAAATTTGGTGTCTGATTTATTTCACTATTGTCTTTATTATTGTGTTTGAGCGTTTGTTTTTCGCAACAGTTAATATTAGAGCTAGGTTTAAATGAGTTGAAAAGATTAGATGGGTGTTGACACCTATTCTATATTTTCAAAAAACAAAAAACAAAAAAAAAATTGTAAAAAAAAAAAAAAAAAAAAAAAGAGAGGATCCACATGGGCTTGGGCCCCTCCCCCTCTCCCCTCTTCTCCTTTTTCTTTTTTCTTTCTTTTCCCCCTACGTGGCCCAGCCCACTTCTACCTTTCGACCCAGCCCGCGCCTTTGTCTTCTCCCCCTTAGCTGTTGTTTGCACGGGGAAGGAGCGAAGCCGAAAGCAGGGGCAAAGCGAAAAGCAGGGGACAGGGGGATCTCGCGGTGGTAGGCGCGGCGTGATCCTTATGTCAGAGCCGGCTGGCAGAGGCCGCTGTTGGTCGCCGAGAGCACGCGTGCGAGGAATGGTCGAGAAGGCGAAAAGGAAAATAGAGAAAAGAGGAAAAAACAGAGAGAACGGGGGGGCAAAAAAACAAAAGCAAAGGGAGAGCGAAAGAGAGAGGAGAAGGAGAAAATGGGCAAGAAAGAGGGAAACACGGAGAGGAGGGGAGGAGCAAGAGAGACCCCGGAGTAGTCGATCGCTACCGTCAATCACCGCTGGAGTTGCCGACTGCCTTCGACTCTGCCGAAGTCCAGGAGGCAGAACAAAGAGCAAGGAGAGAGAGGGAGGAGAGCAAACAGAGAGTGAAAGAGAGGAGAAATAGGTAGAGGTAGGAGAATCGGTCGCCGTCATCACCACTGACACGATTCCAGGTCACCACCGCCGCAGCCGATGCGTTCCCGAGTCGCCATTCCCGCCGGACTCAGGTTGGTATTTCATTGAACACTTGGTTTGCATTTTCGAATTCAAGCTCGCCGAAGCTCGTCCCATCTATTTCGGGCAAGCTCCGGCCTCCGTAGGTTCCCCCTTTGGTCCCTATTTATTGCTGGTCACCACCGTCGCCGCCTCGAGTCCCTTTTAGGTCGAAATCCCTCCTGGTTCGCTCTTGCCCTCCACTTGTTTGCCATAATGCCCGAGCGGACTTTCCCTCCACGAAGCTCCCCCGTGCAAAACCCTAAGGCCCCTGGGTGCCGGAGGGACGCCATCGCGGCCAAGGAGACCGCACCATTTCCCCCCCCCCTCGGTCACTGTGGCGCCGTCACCAGCGTGCGCCTTGTCGACACCCTTGGTCACAACCAAGGGGATGCCAGCCAAGTGGGCTAGATCACAAATCTGGCCCACTCGGCTCCTATTTTCGCTTGGGCCCAATTCGAGCCGAGGTTAGGCTCAACTAGGGACAGTTAGGCCTAACCCGATCGAGCTGGACCAGGCCAAACCTGACTTGACCAGGTCCAGATTAACCCGACCCGACCTAGGTCCAGTCCCAATTTTTTTTAAAAAAATAATTTCGAAAATCCAAAAATATTTAAAATTTAATTAATTATATCGTTATTAAAATATTTGGTTACATGAGTTATGTTCAAGTGAATGACGATAAGATCAATAGCACGACAAGAAAGTACATATTCCTAGGCTATGCATAAGGTGAGCAAAGTTATCAGTATGTAGTACCCAGAATTAAATTCACTTATTGCTAAAGTAAAATTATATTCGATGAGTATCCAATACTATTAGGTAGGAACAATTGTGGCAATATTTATATAGATTTGGATAGTGTTCAACTCAAGATGGAATTGCAACCCAAAACTCCTGAGGTAGTGAGTACTTGTGCAGTATTAAACACAAATTCTACTCATAATGAGGTGAAGCTTGCAGAGGTAATGGCGGTTGTTCTAGTTATTGAATTTGACAATGTGTGTGTTCTATCTCTTAAGATATAAAATGACAACAATGGTTTTGTTTTTTTTTCTTTTTGTGGTTGAGAAGATTGTATTGCAAAATTCTTGTGATGTGTTTAAAGGTGCAAATATTAGAAGTGATAAATTCCAAGGTAGGTCAGTTCCTAGTTTGTGGAACCATGAACTAGCCCACCTATTCCTAGACCCAACCAGGAACCAGACTAATTGGTCCAATCCATTCGATCCAGTTTTAAGATGGATCCAGAAACCAGCATTACCTCCTCTTTTTTCTTCTTCTTCTTCTTTTTTTTTTTTCCTATTCCCTATGATACTTAAGTGTTGTTGCATAGTTTAAACTAATATGCGAGTCTAAAAATAATTATCATCTCCATGAAAAAAGTTATACTGATCATCAAGAACCAAGTCTGAGAGGCATCAAGTCTTACTATACTGATCAACTATCACGTAGTATATACATCTATGACAAATATACCTCAAATTATCTTTTTGACCTCCAAAACTCGAAACTAATACACCGGTCAACTGTCACGTATAATATTATTTAACAATTTGAGAATAAAATTTAACGAAAACTAAAAAATGGTAAATTCGTCACAAATGTACAAGTTTAGGATTTTACTCTCTGTTTGTCATAGTCTACTATTTTTGTGGTTTTTTGTTTTATTAATACAATTTAATGAATGGTACATTTATCACAAATATATCACAAGTTTAGGATTTTACTCTCATTTGTCATAGTCTACTATTTTTGTGGTTTTTTGACAATCAAACAAATTAGTTTTGGGTAAATTTGTCACAAGTATACTAGTTTAGGGTTTTTTGCGATCATTTAGGTAAATTTGTCACAAATATACCACTTTAGAGTTTTTCATGGTCAAAAAATTAGTTTTTGGTAAATTTGTTACATGTGTATTTATTTAGGGTTTTTCAGTGTACTAACCCTTTATTATTATTGCTTGTTTTTTGCAACATTTAGTACCAATTTAGACGAAACATATGCAAGAGAAATTGCCTTACCCAAAAGTTCCCATTACTCGAGTGGATACATGAGTATCTGTATCAGAAGCAAACTTTGCAAGTCCAAAATCTGCAACCTAAAATCAAAATGTCAACTTTTAAATTCATATCCAAATAGCTTCGCACTACAATATTATATTATGCATCAAAAGTTCATCATAACTCCAAAAATAATTTCAAGATGAAAACTCTATTATTTAGCTCTCCGAATGATTTCATCAAGAAACCAACTTTTGCAGCCTAAGGATCTTTTGTCATTTCTCTTAGAGTCGGCTTATGAGAGGATGTTGGAGGGATGCAAAGCTTTTCAAGATATGGATAAGGAACTAATTGAATAATGTGGTAGTGAATTCCATAAACAACCTAGATGACCGATATTATCGTGTAATGATTAAACAGTTGCATATCATACCTTCGCCTCAAAATTAGATTCCACAAGAATATTAGCAGCCTTGATGTCACGGTGAATGATTTTGGGATTACCTAAGAAGTGAATCCAATAAAGACGAACCGCGAAACTTATCATAAGAATAAGATTTAAAAGAGCATGCTTACATTCCTCATGCAGATATGCCAATCCCCTTGCAGAACCTAAAGCAATCTTCATCCTTATGGGCCAAGTCATAGTTGGGCGATCCTTCCCTGCAATGACATTTGCCAGTTCCAACGATTATAATGTTTTCAATCAGCCAAAATAACTACGCATCCATTGTTGCCTATGCATGCGTATTGCAGTGGAGATCAAGTTAGTTGATTATTATGAGATTCCACCAAAATCACCCGAGATTTTTCCCCTTTTTTTCTACTTTTTAATGGACTTTTGCCGCATACTTGGAAAAGGCTAGGCAATTGTCATCGTCACTAACGACAGCATTTGGAACAGTGATCACAATTTGATTAAGTGAAAAATGAAATTCTACATAATCCCAGCATATTGCCAGATAACAACTTTGATATATAAATCCCTTATTCCAGATTAAAGGGAACATATAAACGAGTCCACAATTCCAGCAGCACTTAAGAAAGGCATTAACCATAGAATATCAAAGTTGTTCCATGAGAGAGAGAGAGATAGAGAGAGAAAGAGAGGGCAGCATCGGATGAAAGACGTACATGTATTCCTCTGAAGTCATACTCACCGTGCAGATGAAATTCCAACGTGCTATTTGGAACAAACTCATATACCAAAATTCTATGCGCACCGGAAATGCAGTAACCAACAAGTGCAACAAGGTGTCTGTGATGGATGTGGCTAATGATCTCAACCTCTGCTTGAAATTCCCTCTCCCCTTGACTGCTTTCAGCTTTTAACTGTTTGATTGCAACTACTTTCCCGCTCGAAAGTACTCCTCTATGAACATAGCCAAAACCACCTTGGCCAAGTAGGTTGAGTTTGGAGAAACCGTTTGTTGCTATTTTTAGTTCTTCATACGTGAATGTGTTCTGCGAAAGACCTAATGCCGTGCCTGGAGATGATACCGAAGAAGGTCTTAATGAACACATTTGTTATTGAGAATGGCTCAGAAGGAGTCAGACTTCAGGAACTCGACACAATAAAATTACGAATTTTAAGAGCTCGCAGTCAAGCATAGAAATCTCACCTTTAGGCCTCTGTGGAGGATAACTCCCCAACTCAAACCGCCGCCTCTTCCTTCGATATAGAATCACGGATATGCACACCCCAACCAGCACAATGAGCCCCCCAATCCCAATCCCCACTATCAGCGCCAGCTTCCACGGTGGCAACCCCCCGTTCAGAGACGCCGGTGGAGGAGAGGTGGAGTTAGTCGAGTGAGTGGGGGAAATCGATGACGGGGCGTGGCCCATGGGAGGCTCCGCACTCGCCGGCACCAGACTCGGTGGCGGGGAAAGCACCTTCGGATGACTCGCCGGTGCCAGACTCGGTGGTGGGGAAAGCATCTTCGGAGGACTCCCCGGCGCCAGACTCGGTGGCGGGGAAAGCGCCTTCCTTGCCGGCGGGGGATAACATCGGTTTATGGCATCCGTCGGATCATCAATGCAATGCAGATTCCCTGACGGCCTTGGCACTCCCACCATCAGAGGCCCACGAGTTCGATGCGTACGACGTTGCTCGGAGTGGAATGAAAATTGTTTTCACATACTTATGGGGAAGCTTTGGACGGATGTGTTTCGAGTGGATGTGTGTGCGTGCGTGCGTGTGTGTGTGTGTGTATGGGATGCTCCTTCCAGCTCTCTCCCTGACTTTGAGGAGCAAAGCATAAATTGTGCCGTGTACTCGGGACTTACATACTGAAGATTTTTGCAAGTTTTTAAGCCAATAAATTTTCTGGTAAGATTTGTGAATGAAAATTGTCCAGAAACTCTCATACCTACTGTACATTTGCTAATTCGATCATAAACTTTTTAATTTTATCAATTGACTCAATCCAGTCAAATTTTATCAAAAATAACTTATTTACATGCCCGTCGTCTTATGTAGTAGGGTCAATGCTAATATGGACAATTTTTAATATTCCTTTTTTCTGTGCTTTTTTGGGTCTCACGTTGGCCGTGGAGACCTCGCTCATGGCCAGCGGGGCCACGAAGGCCCCAAAGGAGGCCATCACGTCCCCACTAGCTACGGGCAAGGTGGTTTTCGCCCAATTCTAACAAGGGCTGCCTCACCCTCACTCGCGGCTAGCGGGGTTACAAAGCCCTCACCTAGGGCCTTGCTGCAACGACCCAAAAAAAGCACATTAAAAGGGAAAAAAATTCAAAATAAAAAATAAAAATTCAATAAAATATTAAAATATAACTAAAAATTGTCCATGTCAACCCTAACCATTTACGTTAGTGATTTCCAATCAAAATTGACAATTTCTTGCTAACATTGGCTAGATAGACTCCATTGGCAAAATATGAAAAGGTTTAGACTCAATTGAGAAAATCAAAAAGTCTAGAATTGGATTAGCAAAAGTGCAATAAGCTTACAACTTTTTGAATAATTTTCATGTGAATTCCTTTTTGAAATTGGGTGATTAAGTTTAATGAGGAAATGTGAGGACCAAACAATGCAATTGAGGATAGGAAAATACCGTGAGCATTTAACTGATTTAAATATGGCTGTAATGTCTGTGTTATTGCTCAATCAATTGTAGAATCATGTGATACATTTGTCGTAGAATTGGTCACATTGATTGAACCACTTAAATTCAGTGTACTATTTATTCTTTTGTTTTGTTTATTTTTATTATTTGATTACCAAAGCGCAAATTATATTTAACGTCTGTCATAACCAATAGTTAACTTAGAGCCAATTTCTGGAACCAAGCTAATATTTATAGTAAATTTGTACTCTCAAACGTGAAATGAACCAAGCTGTTGTCTGGTCAACGACGACCGCCGTGTTATGCACTGTCATTTTTTCTAAAGCCACTTTTTTGTTTACGCCACTTTGTCGGAAGATAGGATTAAGTGTGTCGTACGGCAAGGAAAATCAAGATTTTCTAACGCGGAACATGGGAGCGCGGTCATCAAGAATCTGTTCATTTTTGTGAATGCGAACATGATCATACTTCTCCAAGTCCAGCTCAGTTGAGGTCAAGACAGTCATGATGGATCAATCGATTCAAATTGAATTCCGTTTATTTCACAAAAAAATAAAAGATTTAGAAAACATTTTTCCTAATCAAAATGATTACATATATCGTTTACAAAATGAATGAATAAAAAAATTCTTAGACATTAACTGTAGTTGATAATCGAAAAAAGAAAAATTCGTTTACTAGTTATTTCAAGTAATACATACTATTATTTTTAGTAAAATATTTTCTGAAATTATTCATTTTCTACCTAACGAGAATAGGATCAAATCTTTCCCATGCTAGTATGTACATATTGAGAAAAATGGTTGGCATTGATCATTCAAAATGCATTTGGTTTAAAGGATTTCGCCTTGAAGCTCGATTTGGTTTGGCATCTGGGAAAGTAGACTGTGAATTGCTTGACTAGCCCGAATATGGCTCTCTTTGTTTATGGTAATGAATTTAGCAAAACTTTCGGCCCACAGGAAGAAAAAAACGTACTTTATCGAACGAGAGCGTTATCTAATTTTACGCCAAGAATTTTTGTTTAGATAGACAGATCAAGAAACTTTGTGTCACTGTTTTCATATATCTTTAAACCTTACTTTTAAAGATGTGTTATAGTGTTGACCTATTTTCTAAATCATTCATTTTTCACAAAACAAACGGAATTTATAAAAAAAATTATTACATTTTGATTGTAAATTTCATACGTCAATATATGTAATGTCTAATCATAATTTCATCCATTATCCTGGTTTCTTGTCGTGACTTTTTTTTTTTTTTTTTTATCAATGATCATGTCCGCGTCGTGGTGTTTTGTAAATTAAGAACAACTGCGTGTGAATAATAAAATGCTGATTTTGTAATTTCATGGGTTTGTTTTTTGTTCCTAGCAAAAATGGGGAAAAATGTCGAATATGAGTCGTTCCAATCGACCTTTTAGCGAGAAAGGAGGGTCATTTCGGCTGTTTTCTGAAGTTTTCTGGAGAGATTTAACTGTTTTTTGTCTTTTGGGCGTGTAGAATGCTCTTTCCCAGTGGAAGACCGGAAAATGATCGAAGGAAAACATTAAGCAGGTAAAAATTTCTAAAATTATTACCGTGGCATTTTTTTTACCCTGTTTTTGCACTTCATTACGTAATATATTCGTGACCCTATAAAATAATTTTGGCGACGTGTTACGATATTTTCTATATCATAAAGGTGAAAAATCACTATTCTTTTGATCAGTTAACATTAACAACCCCATCATGATACCACCGGCCGCGGTGGCTCCACTGGATAAGGCTCTGCTGATCCTTAACGAAGAGGTGAAGGGTTCAAAACTCAGGGGAGGTGCTAGGTGTATTAAGTGTGACTCAGGGGTGGTGGGTCCTCCTGCTTAAGTGTCACTTGGGGGTTTACGGCGTGGCTGTCGGCTACAAGCCGGTTCCTCCAATACCAAAAAAAAAAAAAAACCATCATGATAATCAATGATTGCAGCAGAAAATAAATACATTGGTATTGATAAGATTTATGTGGAAGAGTGTCGAAATAATATCCAAAGGCTGCGGATTTGTTGAAGAATAGCTGCGGGTGGTGATAAACGCGACCCTTGCGGCTGAAGTTGCTATGACCATCAAGGGATAGGCTCCTTGGGTGCTTTTTAGATAACAAAAGCTCTAATACCAAATTAGAAAATTTAATCCAAAAACTTAAATTAATAATCGGAAGAATATAAAGAGCGTATAAATCCCATTGTCAAGCTTAATTGAGCCATGTGGCTGCTATGGTAGAAAGGCAATTATTATTCGATATGTATAGGAATATCCCAAAATAGGATGAGAGGACTGTCACTCTTAACGCCAACTATAATAAGTCCACTGCTCCAACGATATTGTAAGTCCGAATGTCACTAGAAGAGAAAATGGATGGGTAAATGACGAGGCTTCTCTGCTGGTGTCGATGGAACTTAGGCACAATGTCCGACGCGCAACAACCACGGAGAGCACCGTATGCATGGAGGCTTGCCAATATATTCTGCTTGTAAACAACGGAGGAGACTTGACTTGCGCTTGGACATGAAGTGAAAAGCAGAACAACGACCATCCCGGCGCACGTAATACGCGCTCTCTTTTTTTCAAAAGCCACATTGCCGTCCCCGCTTACACAAAAGGTCGCGGTACGATAAAATAGAAGTCCGTCGTCAGCACCACATTTTCCGCCATGGAAAACGAGAGCGTGGGCCATCAAGCGCGACAGCTCATGTTGGGAACGCGATGTCGATCTGATTCCCGCCTCCAAGTCCAGCACAGTTGACTTCACTAATCAATCGATCATCCATCGACTTCTGTAGGAGTCGCTCAATGGATCATCCAAGCCAACGGACCACCTTCTTACTGATCTGTCAATGTTGCCAATGATTCAGAACACCATCAGGACCCCGATACTCCCCATCCGCGAGCTACCGGAGAGTGACGGAACCAAGGCAACGATCTTATTAAAACATAAGAACCTGCTATGGTCGGTCCGATCCATGAAAGCTAAACTGTACTTAATTAGAGCATGCCATAATTGCACAACACGGCAAATACATAAGACTGGCAACAACTTTTTCCAAAGAATTCCGAACTAGAGATGAGCTAGTTGCTGAATCCTCAATCTAAGTGCTGAGCAAGTTCAGTCCGATTCGTCCTCAATAACCGGGAACTGGACCAATTATTCCCAAATTTAAAGATTTGAAACTGCGAACCGTGTTATTCCTGCGAAAACCACCCAAAACTAACTAGTTTGGTATGATTTTCGGTTCGACCCTGAGACCAGTGCTCGCCTCTAATTTTTATGGTATGGAAATTATGTATTCTCGTAGGACAATAGGACTACTTGCATTTCCTTGGCATAATTCTAGTAAAGAATGGCCATATCATACCGTAAGGGCAAAAATGTGGGTACATATCTGGATGAATGATAATTGTCTAATCATAAGATCAATAACATATCTGGATCTAGGCGTGCATACAGGAGGACAAAGCTCATTTTTCATGTACTTTAATATCATGGATCGGGAAAAAATCAAATCCCGCGCAGATAGAATCAATTGCATTGCACAAAAGCCACGTTCCATTAGGGAATGGAGAAAGTGATAACAAATGACGGAACGATGTCACTGAACAAAATAATGTCGTTGAGGCCTAATCACTCATAAAAAAGTTGGAGGAAGAAATCGATAGTTGTACTCTATCAAGCACATTCTATCACAGAGACAATGACATCTTGTGGGTCTCCTATTCTGCCAAAATTAACATGTTTGTTGTCTTGAGGTCTCTGTGAATGATGGGCGGCTCGCAACCATTATGCGGACAATCCAAACATGCAATATCTACAAAATCTCCTTTAACTATGCAGATAATTGCTTGCTATATTTGAATAATCTGGACCTCTGCGTCTCTTCTTTAGATTCCCCAAATGTTACCAATGAGTACTGCATCACAACTTTTGAAGTTCGCCAAGCAGACTTTCAAGGTAAATCTCCCTAAGATAACGGCTTTACTATCTGTTTATCATGCTTATGGCTGCAATTCTTGTCTTTATATTCTCTCGCTTTCTTGTAGGATCACCTTGTGACTTGCGAGAACTTACAAGGAAAACATGGTTTCAAGGGACATAGTGGACTCTCACGAAGGTAAAAACAGACAAGTTGCCACCTTGTCTTTCTTAATGAAACTGTCCTAGAAATGTCATCAAACATCTATCGACAAAAGCAGAAGAAGAAGTCACCCCTGATCTGTTTCCTTTCGATCAACCAAATTGTAGCCAGAGCACACAAGAGCACTGTAGAAGGCTGAAACTGATGCAATGACCGGGATGGAGATGGGATTTTCATTCTTCTGTAGGCAACGATCTGGCAGGCCAAGATCTGGGTTGCCGTTCAAGCTTTAAAAAAAAAAAAAGGTAAGTAGCTGGACTTAAGTGCTCTGGTAGCTTTTTGCAGACATGTTCATCGCAATAAAACATGCGGATGATTTTTCCCCTCTAAATAAAGCTATGAAAGAAAGAGCAGAAGAACAAGCCTCAAGTTCAAAGTCTAGTCCAGTAACCCTTTTCATGAGAAGATAAATGGATACACTCACACATCAGTATGAGCTATACTGATGCCTGGAATTGAGGTATGAGTTAACTAAAGCTAATTAATTGAAACAGCTACTGAAAAGCTTTACTTTTTTCGGCTCATCTGCCTAAATTATTCATTACTGAAAATTTGATCCAGTGTTAAGGGAATGATAATATATTGGCTTCCTGTTTCGTTCGTAGTTTCATGCTTTTTTTTTTCTTGATCCAATATTGACTATAGCGGCTTGTGGAACATATATAACCAGTCGCGAGCAAACCGATCTTAGGAAGTTATGCCCTGATTAAATTCATCTCTCTAGTTCAAGACTTATAAAGATCCAAGTCAATCTCGATAGTACAATCTAAGGAAGTTGCGCGTCCGCTTGGCTTGACTAATAAAATGGAAGAATTTTTGGCGCTAGCAATAAGCTTTTGTGTTCATTGCTTTCATTGTCTGACTGAAGCAAGGGTCTGCCAAATCCCCCGACGAAAACGGAAATAATTTTCTTTTAAACGGAGAATCTGTTTTCACAAAATCTTGCACGCCCTCCGCATTAATTTCTGTAAAAGACAAAAAAAAAAAAGGAGTTTCAAGAAAATTTTACGTAAGAAACTCTACGAGTAAAAACCGCCACGACCTCAATCAACTTGATAAGCAGTTTCAAGAACAAAACTCGGGGTGAAAAATGGGGTATGGACCTATTTCTGGACTCGTATTTTATTTATATGGATTGCATATAGGTCAAATATTTTTTAAGACCCAACTAAAACTAGGTCTAAAAAGTGAGTCTAATTTAAACGAGTCAAAAATGAATCAAAACTTATGACCCATTTTCAACCCATTTAAAATTTTAAGCGACCCACTAAACAAAAGTGCAGGGGAGATGACAACCTATTTTTGTCACTCCCCGATCCTCGAGCGCACCCCCATCCCTCACTAGTTGATTAAAAAGCGACGTCCTTGGACGCATCGCCACCCCATTCTTTTTTACACGCATGCGGAAACATATAAATAATCCCTAGACAATAAAACAATGGGATAGGGAAGTAGTAGGGATGTGCATGGTCCGGGCGGGCGGTTCCAAACCTAGAACTAGGAACCGCCCTCTAAGGACCGGTTCTAAAAAATTAGAACCGGGATCCACCGATTTGTTGCATGGATCCACCCGAGAACCAGACCGCCAGTCCGGTCCGGTCCGGTTCCTGGGTGGATCCATGGAACCGATCTTGACGCGAAACAATTTTGATTTTCAACATAGAACGACTACGTGACATCAAAGCAAGCCAAAGAAAGAAAAACCAAATTTAAGTACGTAGAACAAAAATTCATTTTTTGCAACTATAAATGCAACCAATGAAGAAATGGATGTACGTAAGTTGATATCGAGGCGGAGAGAGTAGTAAGTGTTCAAGAAAAATTGGTCTCTCTTAAAGCTATGAACTGGACATATCCCTCATCAGGTTCGGCAAAATATCACAAGTCGCACAGACAAATCAAAGGAGGTGAAATGAGGCACCATCCAAACACAGGAAAACAAAGGAAGTGCAACTAAACAAGACTTTATTGAATACATCACATTCATCATTATGTTAATAAATAAACTAAACAATCAAAAAGCATGAGAATTCCCCAATATTCAGCTTTGTATTCATCCTGCAGCAGAAACAATTGCCATAAAACAATTGCTTTGTATTCAGTTTTAGTAAATTTTTTTAATATTAAAAGGGAACCGGTCCGGTCCGGGTGGGTGGGCGGGCAGGTGGATCCACCCATGGAACCGGGAACCAGACCGGTCCCACCGGTTCCCAAAAATTGGAACCGGGAACCGGACCGATTCTCTCAAGAACCGCCGGTTTCGGGCGGTTCCAGTCTGGTTTTGAGCGATCCGAGCGGTTCCCGAGTATTTTGCACACCTCTAGGAAGTAGGGCCAATTTTTCACAAAATACCTTTTTATAAACACACGAGTCTATACACAAAGGTTTACAAAAGGGATCGGCTCCCAACAAAAGAGAATTGTCCTACGACTAGCTAGTCGGACAAGATCGCCGATTCTTTGGGCTTCACCTCCTAAACTCCTGATATAGCTAGAATAAGTACCTAGAGGGGGCTAAATAGGTACTTAAACGATTTTTCTCAATAATTGCACAATACTCGATAGTTAAAAGATTTGAGACAAACAATTATCAAAGTAAGACTGAGAGAAGAGAAAATTGAACACGCGGTTTATAGTGGTTCGGCTTATTTCAAGCCTACGTCCACTCTTTTGCACTGACAGCCTATTGGCTGGATTCCACTATGAACAAAGAGATGTTACAGCGTTGTTCTTCCTTGATTTCTCGGTGTAGATAATCTACCACACTTGCTCAAGGTATCACTAAGTATAGACACTCTTTGTGTATTACAACTTCGCTCAAAATGTATCGACTAATAATCAAGGTGTTTCAGACTCTGAAATTTGTCTATCGATCGTTCTCTAAAGCAACTAGAACGTCTTCCTTTTATACTCCTTTATGCCATCATACCCGTTGGCACTTACCTAAGGAATTCCTCCAATCTACCCGTTGGACGGAATCAATCAAGAAGATCATTCGAGCTATTAAAGGAACCTGACGATAGCCCATCAATCATGTTTGCCCATACAATCAGGATCTTGGTTTCCAAGAATAGAACCTTCCAAGAATATTTCGTCGACCATCGGATCTTCAAACGATCTTGATTACGAATAAAAGAATCCGTTATAATTATCCAGCCAAGAGATCTTCTCCAGAGGATAGGACTAAATCCTCAACCAAATACTTCGGTTCTGGATTGCCTTCATCACTGGATTAGAAGAACTGTCAATGAGAATAGTCTTGAGTCTTGAGTCTTGAGTCTTGAGATCTGAAAGTCTTCAGACTCTAAACAGAAGGTCTACATTTATCCAGATTATGTTTTGTCAGCTTCAAAATATTCTTGAAAGATTTCTCCAACAATCTCCCCATTTTTGATGGTGACAAAACTTCTTGTAGATTTGAACAACTTTGACCTGCAAAATATTACTTAAGTAATATGGCTATCTCATAAAGATTAATAAAACAACCAGACTCTGCATCCACAGAAAATCGGTTAGTCTTTCATGAGTAATACCATACAACAACACTTTGATATAAATGCAAACGGTCAAGCATCAATCAAAATCCACACTCAAGTCAGTCAAGTTCAAGTTCACACCCAAGTTCACTCAAGTCATACTCAAAAAACAAACATATTCAAACAAAAAAGAAATTTAGAGTTCAAATTGCAATTCTCCCCATTTTTGTCATCATTAAAAAGGTGAGAAAAGAGTCAAGTCTTATTGGGAATGCGCACAATCTGAAATCTCCCATCGATCAGTTGTATGATCCCTTCCGGCCTCTTCAAGTCTTCCGTAGATGAGCTACCTCTTCTCCTTTGGCATTGGCTTGAATTTGAAGAGCGAGGTCTTTCAATTGATCCGCCGGGTAACGAAAGATGCTTGTCCAGCATTCTTCATGACTTGAAGTTCACAGTCCAGAGCATAGATTTGACCCTTCATTTCCAGAAGAACATCAAGATTACGACGAAAATCTGCTGTATTGTCCGTCTGTGTGCTCGCATTTGCTTTCTCGGATGGAGTAAAGTCAGATGATGGAACTTCTGTGTAATCTTGCAGATTTGATGTTGATGTATTATGTCCTTCGTCAGGCATTTGAGAAGCCTGAAAATCTTCTGGATTTGTTGGTGAGCGACTTACACCTTCATTGATGACAGCATGTGGTGTAGTTCTTCCTTACTCGCCATCTCCCCCTGTCTCTAGGACCTCAAATGGGGAAGAGTGATGGTCATGCTCTTCAGCATCTACAGACTTTTCTTTTTCTGCTTCTTCTTCTTCTTCAGCTTCTTTCTCTTTCTCTTTTTCTTTCTCTTGCTGCTTCTCTACTTCACTGTTCTTTGCTTGCTCCTCTTCTTCTCTTTGTTCTTTTTCCTCTGCTTCTTTTTCTTTCGTCTGTCGTTCTGTTGATTCAGGTACAGAACGTCTAGTTCTTATTAATGCAGAGATAGTGAGATCTTCCTCTTCTTCTTCTTCCTCCAAGATAAGAGTTCTTTTCTTTTTGGATGGAGTACTTATGGGCTCCTTCCCTTTTCTCTTAGATGAAGAAGGTACTGGAGTCTTCACCTTGAACTTCTCCATTGCCTTATCAAGCTCTTTCAGACCCATTTTTGTCAGCATTTTCAGACCTATCACCATTTTGTCGCATGGTCGCACACAAAGAGTGTGTGGAGGTTCAATGTTCAAGTGTCTGAAGATCTTGGTCACAACACCTGGGTAAGGCAATTGGCCCTTGTCCTTCGCCATTGCTCTGTACATGTGAAAGAGAATGGTGTGAGGGAGAGAGAACTTCTTCCCTGTATTGATCGCGTACATCAATTTTGCCTCAGAGTTAGACACATCTGTCTTGGATGTAGACTTTGGCCTGATACAGTTGATCACAATTTTGTGAAGCAAGATATTGATAGCACGCATTCTTCTATAGGTAATTCTTCCCTCTATAGACCTGTCTTTGACAAGCTCTAGTGTGGCACGAGCAATCGAAACTTTGATTGATTGATAGCGTCCCCGTTCAACTCCAATTATGTCAGCCAACATGTCCACATCTATGACATGGTCTTGGTCTCGAACACTGAAAGATATCCTATTCGCATCTAAAAAGCTAAGATTCGAATAGAAGTATGCTATTAATTGCGCATAACCGTCTGTGGTATCGAAGCAAAATTGCTCAAGTTGAAGCAGATTGAACTTCTCCCTTAAGTTCACATTAATGGCATCCAAGAAATCGAAATCAACACTTCTAGGGTTTATCACCCCTCGTTTTAACATTCTGAAGAACAGATTCTCTTGTTCTTTCAATTTAAACAAATCCATCCTTTTTCCCTTTACCTTCGCAGCAACACCCATTCTAGGTTGAAATTCACTGAACATTTTATCATCAGCATTCCCGTCAGTGGGATTCAATCCTCCTACACGAGGGTCACTTGGAATGTTCGCAAGTGCTTCCTCAGCCTTTCCTTTGGGAGCAATTCCCAAATCCTCCATTTTCACGAAAAGATATACTCATTCCCATAATTTTTATCTTTAAGGAAATCATCTATATAGTTCAGCGGAGTACCAATACTTTTCAACGCACGATAGAACTTGTAAATATAAGAGGGTTTTTGGACTCTTACAGGTTCTGCGTCCACGATTATTTCTTCCTCCGGTTGTTGACTCGCATCCTGTGGGGTAGATGGTGAAGAGTGACTTGGAGGAGAGTGAATCGGGCTCTGTTGCTGACTCGGTAATTCTTCCTCTTCGGTAAGATCAAAATGGGTAGGCCCCTCTCTCATTCTCTGTGGTCCCTTGTTCGCGATTCTTGAAGACTTTCTCGAAGAAGACATCCTTCCTTGTCGTTGAAAGATTCCTTTACTCGCTTTCCCAAGAGAAGATGACAACTTTCTCGAAGATGAGCACAAAGTAGAGACAGGATTGGGAGGAGAATGCCTTTTTAGGGTTTTGAAGTTTAAGCGAGGAAAACTATATATATATATAACTCAGTTTAAAAAAGGAAAAACCAATGGGCACAAAGGAAAGTGAACAGACACCTCGTTTTAAAATCAATAACTGCCAAATAGAGATTAATCGTTTTTGAAAAGACAAGATTCCGTTTTTCATGGAAATTATAAATTAACTGAACTAAAAATCGTACCTTTTCGAGTTCGAATATAATAACAACTTACAGTCTATAGCCATGAATGTCTGAGTTTGAGGGTTGGAGAGTCTCTAGACTTTAATTTCCTCAAGCTTCAAAATGTTAAGTCTGGAACGGATAAAATCGAATTGATTTTTCTCCAAAGGCTTTGTGAGTATATCCGCTAGTTGGCTCTTTGAATCAACAAATTGAATCGAGATTTCTCCATTTTGAACATGATCTCTAATGAAATGATGTCGAATCTCTATATGCTTTGCTCTTGAATGAAGGATTGGATTTTTAGTGAGATTGATTGCGCTGGTGTTGTCACATCTAATCTCTGTGCATGAGTCTTCAATTCCAAAGTCTTGTAGCTGTTGTTTTATCCATAGAATTTGCGAACAGCAACTTCCAAGAGCTACATACTCAGCTTCTGTTGTTGAGAGAGCCACAGTGCTTTGTTTCCTTGAAAACCAAGAAACTATCCTGTTTCCAAACAACTGGCAAGTTCCCGAAGTGCTCTTTCTATCAACTCTGCAACCGGCCAGATCTGCGTCTGAGTATCCCAGAAGATTAAAGTCTCCCTTCTTAGGATACCAAAGACCGATGCTTGAAGATGAAGCAACGTATTTGATAATAAGTTTTGCAGCACTGAGATGGGATTCTTTAGGATCTGATTGAAACCTAGCACAGATGCAAACACTCAACAAAATGTCAGGTCTAGAAGCGGTACGATAAAGAAGTGATCCGATGATGCTCCTGTACAGCTTTTGATCAACTTTCTTCCCTTCTTCATCTTTGTCTATCTTCAAAGAACATGACATTGGTATGTCGGTCTTTTTGCACTTTTCCAGTCAAACCTTTTGACAAGATCATTAGCATATTTTTCTTGATAAATAAAAGTTCTTTCCTTCAATTGTTTTATTTGAAGACCAAGAAAGAACGTTAACTCTCCCATCATACTCATTTCAAACTCATCCCGCATAGACTTTGAAAATTTCTTGCCTGAGACTTTCATTAGAGGATCCAAAAATAATATCGTCCACATATATTTGAACAAGTAAAAAGCTTTTGTTTTCCTTTTTGATAAATAAGGTAATATCTACTTTACCTTTGACAAAACCATTATGTATTAAAAACTTACTTAGTCTGTCGTACTAAGCTCGAGGTGCTTGCTTTAAACCATACAAGGCCTTTTTCAATCTGAAAACTGAGTCTGGCTTCTTTAGGTCTTCAAACCCTTGCTACTGGAGCGTAAGTCTCATCATAGTCTATTCCTTCTTCTTGTGTATATTCCTTGGCCACGAGTCTTGCTTTGTTTCGTACAACTTTTCCTTTCTCATTCATCTTGTTCCTGAACACCCATTTAGCTCCAATAACAGTTTTGCCTTTTGGTTTAGATGTCAATTCCCAAACATCATTAATGTTGAACTGTCTGAGCTCTTCTTGCATAGCTTCAATCCAGCTTTCATCAGATAAAGCTTATTCTATGCTTTTTGGTTCAATTTCAGAAATGAGAGCCACAGCACTAGACTCTTCACGCCTTTTGGATCTGGTACGAATTCCTTCATTAATTTCGCCGATAATGAGATCTTTAGGATGACTGGACTTATGCTTCCAGTTACTGGTTGATGATCTCTTTCTTTATTTGAATCTTCACGATTAGGTTGATGCTGGTCTTCCAGAGTCTGAGAAGCTTCTTGAGTTGTAAGCTTTGGAGGGTCTGGAGCAGGTTCAAACTCTTCATGATGAGTCTGACTGGATTCATCTTGCGTAGAGTCTTGAAATTTGACATTCATTGACTCCTCCATAGACTGACTCTTCTTGTTGTAGACTCTGTAGGCTTTGCTTGATGTAGAATATCCAAGGAAGATGTCTTCATCTGATCTTTCTTCAAACTTACCAACTCGATCTTTAGCATTTTTCAATATAAAGCATTTGCAACCAAACACATAAAAGTATGAAACAATAGGCTTCTTACCTTTGAATAACTCGTAAGGGGTTTTCTCTAGAATAGGTCTTAAGAAGACTCTATTGATGATATAGCACGTTGTTGAAACGACTTGACCCAAAATCGTGAAGAAATCTTACTTTCAATTAAAAGAGTTCTAGCCATTTCTTGAAGAGATCTATTCTTTCTTTCCACTACTCCATTTTGCTCGGAGTATATGGCGAAGTGAACACATGATTAAATCCAGATTTATCACAAAATTTTGTAAAATCTTGATTTTCAAATTCACTTCCATGATCTGTTCTTATACTTGAGATAACACACCATTTTTTTTCATTTTGAACCTTTTTAGCAAATTTTTCAAAATACGAGAAGGTTTCGAACTTACTTGCAAGGAAATATACCCAAGTAAAGCGGGAGTAATCGTCCACAATTACTAGGCAATATTTCTTACCTCCAATGCTCGAGTTCGGTTGGTCCAAAGAGATCCATATGCAGCAAGCGTAGTACTTGATTAGTAGAGACATGATTTATTGGCTTAAATGAATTTCTTACCTGCTTTCCCAAAATACATGGAGTGCATGGATTGGACTTTTGGTATGGTAATTTTGGTAGACCTCGAACAAGCTGCTTTGATGAGATTTTGGCTAATTGCTTCATGTTGACATGACCAAGCTTTCTGTGCCATAAGCTTGCTTCGTCTTGAATTGAGATTAGGCATTGCGATTCATTTGGTTTCACATCCAAGAGATAGATGTTTCCATGCCTTCGACACATGAAAGACTGAGTAGAGTCTTTACTAGTTCCAGAACATATTCCTTCTTGAAAGAAGATCTTAAAACCAATATCACACAATTGACTGATGCTGAGAAGATTGTAATTGAGTCCTTCCACTAAGGAAACATTACTTATTGTGAGATTTCCAATTTTTACTGTTTCAAATCCCACAATACTTCATTTGCTGCTTCCTCCAAATGAAACTTTTCTGCCATTTACTTGGACAAGTTTTATGAAGCAATTTGAGTCTCCAGTCATGTGTCTTGAGCATCCACTGTCAAAATACCATTTTACATTTTTCTTGACGGAGACCTGCACTTAAAAGAGAGTCTCAAGCTTTCTTTGGTACCCAAATTTTCTTGGGTCCTTTGGTGTTAGTAAGATAAATAGTATTAGCCCATGTTTTCTTAACAGGTTTCCAAACCAAAGGACACTCTTTTTCAAAGTGATCCGATTGTTGCACTTTGAACACACGAGGGCATTTCGACCTACGAGACTTTACAAAAACTTTCTTAAAATGATTTTTGTAAGCCTCTCTCGAGGTCTTTGCTTGATTCTTTATTTTACTTTAGGAAAATCAATTAAGGGGATAGTTTCTGCTGTCATACCTAGACCAGACTTATTGAAGTAAGGTCTTTGAGCCAAAAGAATTTTTTCAAGTTTTTCGGACCCTATTGAAAATTTCTTTGAAATATTTGATAGGTCAGTTTTTAAAAGAGCATTTTCTTTCAAAAGACTATTTTCATTTTCTTTAAGAGTGAAAGCATTCAAGTCTAAACTTTTAACTCTTTCTTCTAAAACGTTTTCCTTTTGTTTTAGAGCTGAGTTTTCCTTTTTAAGTTCGGAAATTCTTTTGAGAGAAGTCTTAAGACTAAGACACAGTTCATCAATGAATTTAGATACTTTGACAGAATTTTGAAATCACTTACCTCAAATTCACTTGTCATGAGTCGATCCAGACTGAGTCCGAGTCGATTGTGCCATCATCGACATAGATTGGCATACTCATTATCACTTTCTTCACACTCTGTATCACTTCAAGTTTCGGCTTTGAGAGCTTTTCGAAACTTTTCAGCTTTTTCTCTCTTCTTCTTCAGAAGAGGACGGTTAGATCGATGTGTCCCTTTTTCTTACATTCAAAGCAAACTACATCTTTGTTTGGTTCCTCATCATCAACAGACTTGGTCTGCTGTCTTTGGTAACTTTATTTCTTTGAGTTGAACCTTCTTCCTTTTCTATTTAGTTTTCTAAATCTTCTTATCATGAGAGCAAGCTCCTCATCGTCCATATCATCTTCAGAATCTATATCATCATAATCATCATTTGATTTTAATGCAATGGATTTCTTACCTCTTGGATCTTCGTCTTCATTGATTCGTTCAACTTCATAAGATCAAGAGTTCCAATCGGCTCGTCGACGAGATAGTGGCATGATTCTTTGCGTCTCCCTTATTGAAGTCTTTATGTAATTCCAATCCTTGGAGAGTCCACGCAGTAGCTTGTTTACCTTCATGGGATCAGAAATTTTTTGTCCTAAATTCTCAAGACCATTGACAATATCTGTAAAACGGCTAAACATGTCAGTTATAGATTCTCCTGGTTTCATCTTGAAGGCTTCATATTGACCAAGGAGAATGTTAATTCTGGTTTCCTTCACTCGATCTGTTCCTTCATAGGTGATATGTAATCTGTGCCAAACTTCTTTTGCTGTAACACAAGAAGATATTCTGTTATATTCAGTTGGTGACAAAGCAAAATATAAAGAATAAATTGCTTTTGCATCAAGTGCTTGTCTCTTGAATATCTCTTCATGAGTCATTCCGCTGGTCTCAACAGTTTCTTTCTCCCTTTCAGAGACTGATGCAGCTGTAGGAGTAATTCCTTTTTCTTCAACGTCCCATTATAGAGGATCCTTTGATCGTAGGAAGGCTTTCATCTTGTTTTTCCAGATGTTGTAATCCTTCCCATCAAAGTAGGGTGGTCTGGTATTGCTTTGCCCTTCCACCAGCCCTGGTGCTAACATACTAGCCATGGATCTTTTACTCTGAAGTAAAACACTTCAAATAAAGTGAGTACACGGGCTCTGATACCAATTGATATAGCTAAAATAAGTACCTAGAGGGGGCTGAATAGGTACTTAAACGATTTTTCTCAATAATTGCACAATACTCGATAGTTAAAAGATTTGAGACAAACAATAATCAAAGTAAGACTGAGAGAAGAGAAAATTGAACACGCGGTTTATAGTGGTTCGGCTTATTTCAAGCCTACGTCCACTCTTCTGCACTAACAGCCTATTGGCTGGATTCCATTATGAACAAAGAGATGTTACAGCGTTTTTCTTCCTTGATTTCTCGGTGTAGATAATCTACCACACTTGCTCAAGGTATCACTAAGTATAGACACTCTTTGTGTATTACAACTTCGCTCAAAATGTATCGACTAATAATCAATGTGTTTCAGACTCTAGAATTTGTCTATCGATCGTTCTCTAAAGCAACTAGAACGTCTTCCTTTTATACTCCTTTATGCCATCATACCCGTTGGCACTTACCAAAGGAATTCCTCCAATCTACCCGTTGGACGGAATCAATCAAGAAGATCATTCGAGCTATTAAAGGAACCTGACGATAGCCCATCAATCATGTTCGCCCATACAATCAGGATCTTGGTTTCCAAGAATAGAACCTTCCAAGAATATTTCGTCGACCATCGGATCTTCAAACGATCTTGATTACGAATAAAAGAATCCGTTATAATTATCCAGCCAAGAGATCTTCTCCGAGAGGATAGGACTAAATCCTCAAGCAAATACTTCGATTCGGATTGCCTTCGTCACTGGATTAGAAGAACTGTCAATGAAAATAGTCTTGAGTCTTGAGTCTTGAGTCTTGAGTCTTGAGATCTGAAAGTCTTCAGACTCTAAACAAAAGGTCTGCATTTATCTAGACTAGACTGATAGAGATGTTTTGTCAGCTTCAAAATATTCTGGAAAGATTTCTCCAACAACTCCGGAGCTTTTGGTCCTCCACCAACACCATCTAAGGACCTGAAAATGGTTATACAATAACCAATGAGACAATGTCTTAGCAAGTTCAACCCCCTAAGACTCGATTAGGAAGAAAATACGCTTTAAAGGCTGCCTAAGAACAACCATGAGTTAGAGGTCTTACCTTTGCCTCTATTCCTTCCTACAAGTCAGTTCAATTCATAAACTCGCAATCATGACATTCAGTCAATTTGGATTGACTCATTGATCAATCGACATAGTCGATTACATGTCAATCAGACTATTCATCGGTCATTCCAGTCAATACTATCTATTTTCCAAGATGACATATCAAGTCATTGAGCCAGTATAATATAGTGTCTTTCTCCGAGATGACATACCGAGTCACCGAGCTGACATAATATACTATTCATTCTCCAAGTTGACATATCAAGTTGAGATAACTAGTATAAGCACCTAGAGCGGGGTGAATAGGTGTAAAAACAATTTCTCGAGATACCACAGTGATACTAGGCAGACGATAGAAAGGAAGTTCTCTTTTGATTAACAAAATAAATTACGATCAAAGTAAAGTAAAGAGTAGGGAAGAGAAAATTAAACACAAGGTTTATAGTGGTTCGGCTTATCTCAAGCCTACGTCCACTCTTCCGCACTGACAGCCCACCGGCTGGATTTCACTATGAACAAAAGAGATGTTACAGTACAGTTCTTCCTTGAATCCACAGTGTAGATATACTACCACACTTCCTTAAGGTTTCTCACGAATATAAACACTCTTTTGCGTACAAGTTTTCACTCAAATGAATTGACTAAAAACAACAAGGAGCTTTAGACTTTGGAATTCTTCTATCGTGCACACCTCAAACAACTAGAACGTCTTCCTTATATACTCCTTTATGATATTATACATGTTGGCACTTACTAAAGAAATTCTTCCAATCTTCCCGTTGGACAGAATCAATTAGGAAGATCATTCGAGCTATTAAAGGAACATGTCGATAGTCCATCAATCCTATTCGCCCATACAATCAGGATCTCGGTTTCCATAAGTAGAACATTCCAAGAATATTTCGCCAATCATCGGATCCTTAATCTCCGAATCAATCAAGATCAAATAAAGGATTCCGTTATGTCATATCCAACCAAGAGATCTTCTCCAGTCGATAAGGTCATATCCTTAGTGAAACATCCAGTTCTGGATAGCCTCTCTTCAACGGATTAGAAACTGTCAATGAGGATAGACTTTGAGTCTTGAGTCAGGCTGTTCGGAGGTCTTCAAACTTTAAACAGCAGAGTCTGCAAACCTTTAGACTAGACTGATGGAAACGTTTTGTCAACTTCAAAACATTTCAAGAAGATTTCTCCAACAATCTCCCCATTTTTTTATGGTGACAAAACTTTCCTGCAGATTTGGATAACTTTGACCTGCAAAACATTACTCAAACAAATATGCATATCTTATAAAGATAAATGGCTAAATGAATAACACTAGTATCTGCAACCACAGAAAATAGGTTAGTCTTGTATAAGATAAAGCCATCCATAAGATATCAATAGCAGTCAAATCCAAATTCAAATTCAGTTCTCATCTAGACACAAAAGTAAAGTCAAACATCAAAACAATCCAAGTCAAACAATCCAAACGATTTAAAAATTCAAAGTTTGTTTCAAATCTTGCATCTCTCCCCATTTTTGTCAGCATTAAAAAGGTTGAGATGAAAATGGAATAGAGTCAAGATTGCTTGGGAACACAAACAAGCTGGAAATCTCCCATGGACTGAACGATCCCTTCCAGCCTTTTCAAGTCTTCATTCAGTTGTGCAACCTCCTCACCCTTAGCATTAGCCTGAATCTGAATAGAGAGGGCTTGGATTTGATCATTTAAGGAACCTGAAGAAGCTTGACCTGCATTCTGCAAGTTCTGAACTTTGAATCCCAAAGCATATATTTGACCGCGTATCTCCAAGAGAATATTCATAATTCTGCGAAAATCTGCTGAATTATCGGTCTGCATACTGGCTTCGGCACGATCTGATGGAGTAAATGTAGACGATGGCATATCAGCATAATCACGCAGATTTGGCGATGAAGCATCATCTTCTTCCTCAGGAAAATGAGAGGCATGAATGTCTTCTGGATTTACTGGAGAGAGGCTGACTCCCTCACTGGTAGCAGCTGACATTCCTCTTTTCTCATGATCTCCTCATGTTTCTATGCCTTCTGAGATAGCTAGTATAAGCACCTAGAGGGGGTGAATAGGTGTATTGACAATTTCTCGATATACCACAGCGATACTAGGCAGATGATAGAAAGGAAGTTCTCTTTTGATTAACAAAATGAATTACAATCAAAATAAAGTAAAGAGTAGGGAAGAGAAAATTAAACACAAGGTTTATAGTGGTTCGACTTATCCCAAGCCTACGTCCACTCTTCCGCACTGACAGCCTACCGGCTGGATTTCACTATGAACAAAAGAGATATTACAGCACAGTTCTTTCTTGATTCCACAATGTAGATATTCTACCACACTTCCTCAAGATTTCTCACGAATATAAACACTCTTTTGCGTACAAGATTTCGCTCAAATGAATTGACAAAAAGAACAAGGAGCTTCAGACTTTGGAATTCTTCTATCGTGTACATTCTTGAACAACTAGAACGTCTTCCTTATATACTCTTTTATGCCATCATACCCGTCGGCACTTACCAAAGGAATTCTTCCAATCTTCCCGTTGGACAAAATCAATTAGAAAGATCATTCGAGCTATTAAAGGAACATGTCAATAGCCCATCAATCTTGTTTGCCCATACAATCAGGATCTTGGTTTCCATAAGTAGAACCTTCCACGAATATTTCGCCAATCATCGGATCCTTAATCCCATAAGTAGAACCTTCCACGAATATTTCGCCAATCATCGGATCCTTAATCTCCGAATCAATCTCAATCAATCAAAGGATTCTATTATGTCATATCCAGCCAAGAGATCTTCTCCAGTCAATAAGGTCATATCCTTAGTAAAACATCCAGTTCTGGATAGCCTTTCTTCAACGAATTAGAAACTGTCAATGAGGATAGACTTTGAGTCTTGAGTCTAGCTGTCCGGAGGTCTTTAGACCTTAAATAGCAGAGTCTGCAAACCTTCAGACTAGACTGATGAAAACGTTTTGTCAGCTTCAAAACATTTCAAGAAGATTTCTCCAACAATCTCCCCATTTTTGATGGTGACAAAACTTTCCTGCAGATTTGGATAACTTTGACCTACAAAACATTTCTCAAACAAATATGCATATCTTATAAAGATAAATGACTAAATGAATAAATGAATAACACTAGAATCTGCAACCACAGAAAATAGGTTAGTCTTGTATATGATAAAGCCATCCATAAGACATCAATAGCAGTCAAATCCAAATTCAAATTCAGTTCTCATCCAGACAAAAAAATAAAGTCAAAAAAAGTCAAACATCAAAACAATCCAATCCAAACGATTAAAAATTCAAAGTTATTAAAAATTCAAATCTTACATCTCTCCCCCTTTTTGTCAGCATTAAAAATGTTGAGATGAAAATGGGATAGAGTTAAGATTGCTTGGGAACGCGAACAAGCTGGAAATCTCCCATGGACTGAACGATCCCTTCTAGCCTTTTCAAGTCTTCCTTCAGTTGTGCAACCTCCTCACCCTTGGCATTAGCCTGAATCTAAACAGAGATGGCTTGGATCTGATTATTTAAGGAAACTGAAGAAACTTGACCTGTATTCTGCAAATTTTGAACCTCGCATCCCAGAGCATAAATTTGACCGCGTATCTTTAAGAGAATATCCATAATTATGCGAAAATCAGCTAAATTATCGGTCTGCGTACTGGTTTCGACACAATCTGCAGACAATGGCAGATCAGCATAATCACGTAGATTTGGCGATGAAGTATCATGTTCTTCCTCAGGAAAATGAGAGGCATGAATGTCTTCTGGATCGGCTGGAGAGCGGCTGACTCCCTCACTGGTAGCAGCTGACATCCCTCTTTTGTCATGATCTCCCCCTGTTTCTATGCCTTCAGGTGGAGAAGAGTGTTTTTCAGGATCTCCTTCCTCTTGATTCACTCTCTCTTCTTCTTCTTCAAGCCTTTCCTCCTCTACTTCTTTTTCGCCAGCTTCTCTTTCTTCTTCTTCTTTTTCTTCTTCTTCTCTCTCCTTTGCTTCTGTCTCTTGTCGTTCCATTGATTCTGAAACAGGACGACTTAGCTTCTTTAATGCTGTAACAGAATGGTAAGGTCTTCATCATCATCTTCATCTTCAACAATGAGAGCTCTTCTTTTCTTGGATGGAGCAACCATGGGCTCCTTCCCTTTTCTTTTGCTTTGCGAAAGAGATTTGATGAGTTTTGACAGGGGTCTTCTCCTTGAATTTCTCCAACGCCTTGCTTAGTTCCTTCAGACGCATTTTAGTCACCATTTTCAGTCCTACCACCATATGATCACACGATCTAACATAGAGAATTTTTGGAGGCTGAATATTCAGATGTCCGAATAACTTCGTCACAAGACTTGGATAAGGAAGTTGACCTCTGTCCTTCGCCATTACTCTATACATGTGGAACATAACAATGTGAGGAAGAAAAACCTTTTTCCCATTAATGATGGCATACATCAGCTTTGCCTCTGAACTTGAAACATCAGTCTTTGAAGTAGATTTCGGTCTGAGGCAATTAATGACAATCTTGTGAAGCAGAATGTTAAACGCACTCATCCTCAAGTAGGAAATCTTTTCCTCTGTTCTTTTATCCTTAACAAGCTCTAATGTGGCACGAGCAGTAGAAACATTGATCGGTTGATATCTTCCTCTCTCAACTCCAATCACATCCGCCAGCATATCCACATCAACCACAAAGTCCTGATATCGGACATTAAAAGATATTCTATTCGCATCCAAGAAACTAAGATTTGAATAGAAATATGCAGTTAATTGAGCATAAGCCTCTGTGGTGTCAGAACATAACTTTTCTAGTTGAAGAAAACTGAACTTTTCCCTCAAGTTCACATTCACAGCATCCAGAAAATCAAAATCCACACTCCTAGGGTTTATCACCCCACGCTTCAGCAATTTTGAGTATAAAGCCTTATGTTCCTTTGATTTAAACAACTCTCCCATTTTTCCTCGAATTTCCGCTGCAACACCCATTCTCTGTTGAAATTGGCTGTACAATTTGTCATCATCATTTCTATCTATCGGATTAAGTCCACCAACACGTGGATCACTTGGAATGTTTACAAGGGTTTCTTCTTGTTATAGACTCTGTAGGCTTTGCTTGAGGTTGAATATCCAAGAAAGATGCCTTCAACTGATTTTTCTTCAAACTTGCCAACTCGATCATTTGCATTTTTCAATATAAAACATTTGCATCCGAACACATGAAAATATGAAACAATAGGCTTCTTTTCTTTGAATAATTCATAGGGGTTTTTTCTAGAATATGCCTTAGAAAAACTCTATTTATAATATAACAAGCTGTAGAAACTGCTTCAGCCCAAAATCGTGAAGAAATGTTGCTTTCAATTAAAAGAGTTCTAGTCATTTCTTGAAGCGATCTATTCTTTCTTTCCACAATTCAATTTTGCTCAGGAGTATATGGAGAAGAGAACACATGCTGAAAACCAGATTTATCACAAAATTTTGTAAAATCTTGATTTTCAAATTCACCTCCATGGTCTGTTTTTATACTTGAAATAACATACCATTTTTCATTTTGAACATTTTTAGCAAATTTTTCAAAATAAGAGAAGGTTTCAGACTTACTTGCCAGGAAATATACCCAAGTAAATCATGAATAGTCATCCATGATTACTAGGCAATATTTCTTACCTCTAATGTTCTGTGTTCTGGTTGGTCCAAAAAGATCCAAATGCAGAAGCTGCAATACACGGTTAGTGGAAACTTGATTTATTGGTTTAAAGGAATTTCTTACTTGTTTTCCCAATATGCATGGTGTACATAGATCAGACTTTTGGTATGATAAATAGGGTAGACCACGAACAAGCTTCTTTGCTGAGATTTTGGCTATCTGTTTCATATTAATGTGCCTAAGATTTCTGTACCATAAGCTTGCTTCGTCTTGGATTAAGATTAGACATTGCGATTCATCTGGTTTCACATCAAAGAGGTAGATATTTCCATGTCTTCGACCTATGAATGATTGAGTAGAGTCTTTACTAGTTTCTGTACACATTCCCTCTTGAAAGTAGATTTTGAAACCGGTGTCACACAGCTGACTGACACTGAGCAGATTGTAGTTGAGTCCTTTAACTAAAGAAACATTGCTTATTGTGAGATTTCCAATCTTTACTGTTCCAAATCCCACTATTCTTCCTTTGCTATTTCCACCAAATGAAACTTTTCCGCCATTCACTTGAACGAGCTTTATGAAGCAATTTGAATCTCCTGTCATATGTCTTGAGCATTCACTATCCAGATATCATTTTACAGTTTTCTTGATAGTGACCTGCATTTAAAAAGAGACTCAAACTTTCTTTGGTACCCATATTTTCTTGGGTCCATTTGAGTTAGTATGAAATGCAGTTTTTGCCCATACTTTCTTAACAGGTTTCCAAACCATAGGACATTCTTTTTCAAAATGATCTACATTATTGCACTTTGAACATCTGAGAGCATTGCGACCTACTGGTTTTACAAAGATCTTTTTAAAATGATTTTTGTAGGTATCTCTTGTCGATCTTTGCTTAATTCTTTCTTTCACCTTTGGAAAATCAATTAAATGAATGGTTTCAGCAGTCATTCCTAAACCAGATTTGTTGAAATAAGGTCTTTGAACGAAAGAATTTTTTCCAGTTTTCGGATCCTATAGAAAAAATTTTTGAAATATTTGAGATATCATTTTTCAATAGTGCATTTTCTTTCGAAAGATTATCTTCACTTTTTCTAAAAGAAGAAACATTTATTTCTAAACATTTTACCTTTTCTTTCAAAATATTTTCCTATTGTTTTAGAGCAGAATTTTCTCTTTTGAGTTCGGAAATCCTTTTAAGAGAAGTTTTAATACTAAGACACAGCTCATGAATGTATTTAGAAACTTTAATAGGGATTTTGAAGTTACTTACCTCAAATTCACTGTCTGAATCTGATTATGTCTCGAAGTTTGAATCTAAATCTAATTGTGCCATTAGACATATATTGGCATATTCATCATCACTTTCTTCACACTCTGTATCACTCCAAGTTTCTGCTTTAAGAGCCTTTCGATACTTTTCAGATTTTCCTTTCTTCTTCCTCAGAAGAGGACAGTTAGGTCTGATGTGTCCATTTTTCTTACATTCAAAGCAGAGTACATCTTTGTTTGATTCATCATCCTCGACAGACCTAGTCATTTGCTTTTGAAAACTTTGTTTCTTTGGATTGAATCTTCTTCCTTTTCATTCAGCTTTCTGAATCTTCTTATCATGAGAGCAAGCTCCTCATCATCCATATCGTCTTCAAAATCTGTAACGTCATAATCATCATTGGATTTTAATGCAATGGATTTCTTACCTTTAAGGTCTTCATCTTCATTGATTCGTTCCACTTCATAAGACTGAAGAGTCCCAACCAACTCATCAACAGATAGTGGCATGATTCCTTGGGTCTCTCTGATTGAGGTCTTTATGTGATTCAAATCCTTGGAGAGTGAATGAATCTTCAATTCCAAAGTCTCTTGAGTGAAGAATTGGATTTTTAGTAAGATTTTTGTGAACAACAGCTTCCGAGAGCTACATACTCTACTTCTGCTGTAGAAAGAGCTACTGTAGTTTGCTTCTTTGAAAACCAAGGCACTGTTCTACCTCCAAGTAGTTGACAAGTACCCGAGGTGCTCTTTCTATCAACTTTGCATCCGGCTAGATCTGCATCTGAGTATCTAAGAAGAGTAAAATCTCCCTTTTTAGGATACCAAAGGCCGATACTTGAAGTTGAAGCAATGTATTTGATAATCCGCTTCGCAGCACTTAAGTGAGATTCTTTAGGGTCTGCTTGAAATCTGGCACAAATGCAAACACTAAACAAAATGTCAGGTCTAGAAGCAGTAAGATAAAGAAGTGAGCCAATGATACTCTGTATAGCTTCCGTCGACTTTCTTTCCTCCTTCATCTTTGTCTATCTTCAAGGAACTTGACATTGGTATTTCAGCCTTTTTGCAATTGTTCACTCAAACTTTTTGCCGAGATCATTAGCATATTTTTCTTGATGAATAAAAGTTCCTTCATACAGTTGTTTCACTTGAAGCCCGAGAAAGAAGGTTAACTCACCCATCATACTCATTTCAAATTCATTCTGCATACTCTTAGAGAATTTCTTGCACAGACTTTCATTAGGAGATCAGAATATAATATCATTGACATATATTTGAACTAACACAAAACTTTTGCTTTCTCTTTTGATAAACAGAGTAGTGTCTACTTTACCTTTCACAAAACCATTTTGAATTAAAAACTTACTCAGCCTGTCGTACCAAGCTCGAGGTGCTTGTTTTAAACCATATAAGGCCTTTTTGAGTCGAATCTTTGAGTCGGTTTCCTTGGATCTTCAAACCCGGTGGTTGTTCCACATAGACTTCCTCATGGATGAATCCATTTAGGAAAGCACTTTTGACGTCCATTTGGAATAACCTGAAATTTTTATGACAAGCAAATGCAAGTAATAACCGAATTGCTTCTAACCTCGCTACTGGTGCGTAAGTCTCGTCATAGTCTATCCCTTCTTCTTGCGTATATCCTTTGGCCACGAGTCTTGCTTTGTTTCTTATGGCTTTCCCTTTCTCGTCCATCTTGTTCCTGAAAACCCAATTAGCACCAATAATAGATTTACCTTTTGGTTTATGAGTTAACTCCCAAACATCATTAATGCTGAATTGCCTAAGTTCCTCTTGCATAGCTTCAATTTAGCTTTCATCAGTCAAAGCTTCTTTTATGCTTTTGGATTCTATTTTAGAAATAAGAGCCACAGCACTAGACTCTTCGCGCCTTTTGGATCTTGTGTGAATTCCTTCATTGATGTCGTCAATAATAAGATCATTGGGATGACTAGACTTATGCTTCCGATTCTTTGGTTAATTTGTCGATTGATGGTCACTTCCTTCACTTGAATCTTCAACAAGGTAACATGTTCTTTGGTCCTTCAAAATCTGAAATGTTTCTTGAGATTTAGACTTTGTAGAGTCTGGAGCGGAGTTCGGGCTCTTCAAGATGAGTCGAATAGATTCATTTTGCATAGAATCTTGGAATTTGACATTCATTGATTCCTTCACAGATTGACTCTTCTTGTTATAGACTCTGTAGGCTTTGCTTGAGGTTGAATATCCAAGGAAGATGCCTTCATCTGATTTTTCTTTAAACTTGCCAATTCGATCATTTGCATTTTTCAATATAAAACATTTGCATCCGGACACATGAAAATATCAAACAATAGGCTTCTTTTCTTTGAATAATTCATAAGGGGTTTTTTCTAGAATAGGCCTTAGAAAAACTCTATTGATAATATAACAAGCCGTAGAAACCTGCTTGACCCAAAATCGTGAAGAGATGTTGCTTTCAATTAAAAGAGTTCTAACCATTTCTTGAAGCGATCTATTCTTTCTTTCCACAACTCCATTTTGGTCTGGAGTATATGGGGAAGAGAACACATGCTGAAAACCAGATTCATTACAAAATTTTGTAAAATCTTGATTTTCAAATTCACCTACATGGTCTATTCTTATACTTGAGATAACATACCATTTTTCATTTTGAATCTTTTTAGCAAATTTTTCAAAATAAGAGAAAGTTTCAGACTTACTTGCTAGAAAATATACCCAAGTAAATCGTGAGTAGTCATCCACAATTACCAGGCAATATTTCTTACCTCCAATGCTCTGTATTCTGGTCGGTCCAAAAAGATCCAAATGCAGAAGCTGCAGTACACGGTTGGTAGAAACTTGATTTATTGGTTTAAAGGAATTTCTTATTTGTTTTCCCAATATACATGGTGTACATAGATCAGACTTTTGGTATGATAAAAAGGGTAGACCACAAACAAGCTTCTTTGCTGAGATTTTGGCTATCTGTTTCATATTAATGTGCCCAAGCTTTCTGTGCCATAAGCTTGCTTCGTCTTGGATTGAGATTAGACATTGCGATTCATCTGGTTTCACATTCAAGAGGTAGATATTTCCATGTCTTCGACCCATGAATGACTGAGTAGAGTCTTTACTGGTTCTTGTACATATTCCCTCTTGAAAGTAGATTTTGAAACCGGTATCACACAGCTGGCTGACACTGAGCAGAATGTAGTTGAGTCCTTCAACTAAAGAAACATTACTTATTGAGAGGTTTCCAATCTTTACAGTTCCAAATCACACTATTCTTCCTTTGCTATTTCCTCCAAATGAGGCTTTTCCACCATTCACTTGAACAAGCTTTATGAAGCAATTTGAATCTCCTGTCATATGTCTTGAGCATCCACTATCCAGATACCATTTTACATTTTTCTTGATAGTGACCTGCATTTAAAAAGAGACTCAAACTTTTTTTGGTACCCATATTTTCTTGGGTCCATTTGAGTTAGTATGATATAAGGTTTTTCCCCATACTTTCTTAACAGGTTTCCAAACCATATGGCATTCTTTTTCAAAATGATCTACACTATTGCACTTTGAACATCTGAGAGCATTGCGACCTACTGGTTTTACAAAGATCTTTTTAAAATGATTTTTGTAAGTATCTCTTGTGGGTCTTTGCTTAATTCTTTCTTTCACCTTTGGAAAATCAATTAAATGAATGGTTTCAACAGTCATTCGCAAACCAGATTTGTTGAAATAAGGTCTTTGAACAGAAATAATTTTTTCCAGTTTTTCAGATCCTATAGAAATTTTTTTAGAAATATTTGAGATATCATTTTTTTAATAGAGCATTTTCTTTCAAAAGATTATATTCACTTTCTCTAAGAGAAAAAACATTTATGTCTAAACATTTCACCTTTTCTTTCAAAATTTTTCCTGTTAATTTATAGCATAATTTTCTCTTTTGAGTTCGGAAATCTTTTTAAGAGAAGTTTTAAGACTAAAACACAACTCCTCAATATATTTAGAAACTTTAATAGGGATTTTGAAGTTACTCACCTCAAATTAACTATCTGAATCAGATTTTGTCTCGGAGTTTGAATCTGAATCTAATTGTGCCATTAGACATATATTGGCATAATCATCATCACTTTCTTCACATTCTGTATCACTCCAAGTTCCTGCTTTAAGAGCATTTCGATACTTTTCAGCTTTTCCTTTCTTCTTCCTCAGAAGAGGACAGTTGGGTCTGATGTGTCCATTTTTCTTACATTCAAAGCAGACTACATCTTTATTTGATTCATCATCCTCAACAGACCTAGTCTATTGCTTTTGAAAACTTTGTTTCTTTGGATTGAATCTTCTTCCTTTTATGTTCAGTTTTCTGAATCTTCTTATCATGAGAGCAAGCTCCTCATCATCCATATCATCTTCAGAATCTGTAACGTCAGAATCATCATTGGATTTTAATGCAATAGATTTCTTACCTTTAGGGTCTTCGTCTTTATTGATTTGTTCCACTTCACAAGACTGAAGAGTCCCAATCAACTCATCAACAGATAGTGGCATGATTCTTTGGGTTTCTCTGATTGAGGTCTTTATGTGATTCCAATCCTTGGAGAGTCCACACAGTAGCTTGTTTACCTTCATGGGATCATAAATTGGTTGACCTTGATTTTCAAGACCATTCACGATTTATGTAAAACGACTAAACATGTCAGTTATAGATTCTCCCGATTTCATTCTGAAGGCTTCGTATTGACCGAGGAGAATGTTAATTCTAGTCTCTTTCACTCGATCGGTTCCTTCATAGGGAATATGTAATCTATCCCAGACTTCTTTAGCTGTAACACAAGAAGATATTCTGTTATATTCAGTAGGAGATAAAGCACAGTATAAAGAATAAATTGCTTTTGCATCAAGAGCTTGTCTCTTGATTATCTCTTCCTGAGTCATTTCACTAGACTCCACAGTATCTTTCCCTCTTTCTGAGACAGGTGCAGCTTTAGGAGTGATTCTTTTTTCTACAACGTCCCATTCCAGAGGATCTTTTGATCTTAGGAACGCCTTCATCTTGTTTTTCCATATGTTGTAATCATTTCCATCAAAATAAGGTGGTCTGGTATTGCTTTGCCCTTCTACCAGCCCTGGAGCCAACATACTAGCCATGGATCTTTAACTCTGAAGTAAAACACTTCAAACAAAGTGAGTACACAAGCTCTGATACCAATTGAGATAGCTAGTATAAGCACCTAGAGGGGGGTGAATAGGTGTAAAAACAATTTCTCGAGATACCACAGTGATACTAGGCAGATGATAGAAAGGAAATTCTCTTTTGATTAACAAAATGAATTACGATCAAAGTAAAATAAAGAGTAGGTAAGAGAAAATTAAACACAAGGTTTATTGTGGTTCGGCTTATCTCAAGCCTACGTCCACTCTTCCGCACTGACCCACACGGCTGGATTTCACTATGAACAAAAGAGATGTTACAAAGACACGCTTCTTTCTTGATTCCACAAGTGTAGATATACTACCACACTTCCTCAAGGTTTCTCACGAATATAAACACTCTTTTGCGTACAAGTTTTCACTCAAATGAATTGACTAAAAATAACAAGGAGCTTCAGATTTTGGAATTCTTCTATCGTGCACATCTCGAACAACTAGAACGTCTTCCTTATATACTTCTTTATGCCATCATACCCGTTGGCACTTACCAAAGGAATTCTTCCAATCTTCCCGTTGGACAGAATCAATTAGGAAGATCATTCGAGCTATTAAAGGAACATGTCGATAGTCCATCAATCATGTTCGCCCATACAATCAGGATATCGATTTCCATAAGTAGAACATTCCAAGAATATTTCGCCAATCATCGGATCCTTAATCTCCAAATCAATCAAGATCAAATAAAGGATTCCGTTATGTCATATCCAACCAAGAGATCTTCTCCAGTTGATAAGGTCATATCCTTAGTGAAACATCCAGTTCTGGATAGCCTTTCTTCAACGGATTAGAAACCGTCAATGAAGATAGACTTTGAGTCTTGAGTCTGGCTGTCCGGAGGTCTTCAGACTTTAAACAATAGAGTCTGCAAACCTTCAGACTAGACTGATGGAAACGTTTTGTCAGCTTCAAAACATTTCAAGAAAATTTCTCCAACACAAGTCACCGAGCCGATATAATATAATATCTTTCTCTAAGATGACATATCAAGTCATCGAGCCGACATAGTATAATGTCTTTCTCTGAGATGACATACCGAGTCATCGAGCCGACATAATATATGCCTTTCTCCAATATGATATACCAAGTCATCGCGCCAACGTTCATTCTCCAACAATTTCTCACTTTTATCATACCCGATGACCTAGCCGTGTGTGGGTATACGGTTGGCTTTAGCCAAAATATAATAATTTCCTTGCCATGAATCCCACCATTTTCTATAGTCAACCAAAATGTTTTTGGCGTTTTAAACCGACGCTCAATTATTTTCCAAACAATTACCAAAATTGATTGAATTAGGAATAAAATCCTAAAATCACAATTAAATCAATTCGACACAAATTAGAACTCAATTAAATAAAGGAACCACACCACAATAATCAGCATAAAATTCCAGTCACCGACTATCCCGATCTAATTTTCGGAAAATAATTAATTAATTAATTAATTACATAAAATATTAAATAAATGCTAATAAATCAACTGTGGCTCGGAAAAGCCAAATTGAAAGCTAAAACGGGCCCGAAAAATTTCCGAGTCACTCTAGATAAATACTAGAGCTCATCTAGACTCTAATTGCACTAACTAACCACCTAACATGCATCAGCAGATAATTAAATTAACTAATCTAATCTAATCTATCCACATTAAACCATGCTTAATTTAATCTAATGAACCCTTAAGTGTCATTAACCTACTAAGTGGGGATTAGCGAGTTAAACTCACTTGTTTTGTGATCTAATCAGCTCAAATTGACGGGGACACGACAGGGCTCACTTCTCTCCAAAGTGGGCCCAACTTTCAGGGTCAGGAGAGCCCTTAAAACGGGCCAAACAGTGCCTGGAATACCCACTATTCTTCGGTTCTGAGCTGTGGAGATCGAGGCTACTTCGGTGGCTGATTGGGGGAGACAAAGCTGATGGTGGATCGGCAGAGTTGCATCGGCCTAGGTAGGGCTGATCGGTGGCGATATGGTAGTGCACAGGCTCCGACTGAGCTTGACCAGATTTGAGGAACACCGACTAGGCCGCACGGCGAACGGAAACGGCATGCAAAGGTGGCGACTCCAGCTATGGCGTGCGACAATTCCGCCTGAGCTGCTAGCTTCTCCGGTGACTTTTATGGGCTGTTAGGACATTAAGCAGCATGAAGAGAGGAGGGAGAAGGAGTGTCAATGGGCTGAGGGGGAGAAGAAGGAGAGAGTAGGCAAGGGGGGGCCACTTGGTTACTTTTTCTCTCCAAATGTCTCCTTGACCGATCCTTCTTCCATGGCTGGCTTCCACAACACAATTCCAGCATCCTTGGCTTCCTCAATAAGTCTTGAAAGGGTCCAAAAGGTTGGGTCCATGGGGTGTTACGAATTTACAAGGATTTCCCCTCCAATTGAACTTCATTCTTTCTTAATTCATCACAAACCGACCTATATAAAATCAATCGACACCTCATTGATCCAATTGGTATTTTTCCTCACCAATTATCCCACTTGCTTCCCAATTTTGCAATAAAAAATTATCCCTAACTTTTTTTGGACAAAAAAGGCCTTAGGACGACTTTTTGCCAAAAAGTCTCGGTTTGCAGAAAAATATTCTGAGACTGAGTTGACACTCCTAGAATCATGAAAAAACTTTCAATTTCTGAAATCAGACTCAAATTCACAGTTAATTTTCATTCAGCATGATTGTAGCATGACCTAGGCTATCGAGTAACTTTCAGAATTTTTTAGTGTAAATGACATGTTGTCGATTTTCTTTGAGTCACAATAAACCCACTCAACACATTGGCGACTCTTGGTTATCGTGAAATTCTAAAGGATTCAAATATGAACACAAGATACCAAAACGATAGAAAAATCAGTCTAGTGCCGGCTGAAGAGAATTTTCCAATTTAGTGGTGTTACCCACGATTAGCCACACATCTCAGTCGAACCGACCTATCTCTGATCTCAAATCGATTTGTAACTGTGTCGTAATGGCCTCTAAAGATGAGTATGGTCGAGAAGCCGATTTCTAGTCGAATTCTCAAGTCTATTTGCCTTAAAATCCTTAATGGATTCCATAGATAGTCTAGTTATCTCGAGAGTGATCAGCTTTGAGAACTGCTCTATAAACGCGTCAATGAAATATCCGATTTATTCAATAGAAAAAAAAAATTGAAAATTTGGGATGTCACAATTTTCATCATCCCGTCGATGACTAAAAGAGGAATGCGAAAGAGACGGCTGGGATTTGCAGATTTTGTGGTCGACATTTTAGCCACTGCTGGCGTGACGACACCTAGGACGGTTTCGGAGGAGGGATGGAATCGCAAATTATCCGTTTGACCGAGAATGGGTGGCTCTTCTGTCCGGTCCTCCACCCCCCGCGAGTGCACTCCATCGTTCCATCCCATCCCTCGTCGAGTTCAGCAGAGCACCCCCAGAGCACCAAACTGTTGCGCGATTTCAGAGCTGATAGAAGTCAGAAGTTCGCTTCTTTGACTCGATTCGCGTTGCATGGATCATCGTTCTCCTTACACGTTTCGATGAAAGAACTTCGACATTATTACTGTATAATTTTAGGAAGATGTTTTCATGGTCTTTTATTATTAAATTAGAAACAAGAACAAACTTGCGTATCATAACAAAGACTACATGAATTACAAGATGTTATATGAAAATCGCTATCTTCTGCAATTACGTAATTTTGTCATTGATTCATGCTATCTAAAATATCACGGTACTTTTATCCCTCCTTATGTGAACATGGAATGAACTGGATGCAATCATGGCATATACACAATGCTCGACATGTCTTAAGATAATCCTAGACTTGCAGGAGTAGGAGGTTTATTCTGAAATAAAGGGGGTGACTGGCTTGACTATATTGCAAAGGAATATTACAATATGAGTTGTCCACATTAGCAATGACAATCTACATCAGTGATTTCCAACCAAAATTGTGATTTCCAATCAAAATTGATCGGATAGACTCAATTAGCAAAATATGAAAATGTTTAGACTCAATTAAGAAAATTGAAAGATTTGCAATATATTGAGAACTTTTTGGACAATTTTTGCATGAATTCCTATGTGAGATAGGGTGATTAAATTTAATGAGGAATCGTGAGGACCAAACAATGCAATTGGGGACTGAAAATACTGAGATCATTTGACTGATTTAAATATGATTTCAATGTCCATTTTATTGCTCGATCAATAGTAGAATCGTGTAGTACCCTTCTCATGGAATTAGTCACACTAATCGAATCACTTAATTCGGGTGTTCTATATTTTCTTTTGTTTTGTTTATTTTATTATTTGATCACCGAAGCACATTTGCCGTAACCAATGGTTAACGTAGAACCAATTTCTGGAACCAATCTATATTAAAGTAACATTTGTACTCTCCAACGTGAAATGAACCAAGCTATTGTCTGGTCAATGACGACCGTCGTGAAATGAACCAAGCTGTGTCATGCCCCGATCATCGGGCACGCACACATCCTTCTACTCAGTCGATTTTAAAATGCGATATCCTAAGACTAAGTATCGCCGACCCTTTCGTATATTAAGCACATGCGAAAGCAGTTATAAATCCCCAGACAATAACACAATGGGATAGAAAAGTAAGACCATATTTTTCATATTGAAATCCACAACCAAACCTTTATACATGGCATAACTCAAAGTCTATTCACAAGACTATTCATAATATTCTAGTTTCACACTATTCACATTTAGACAAGATTCACAAAAGAGAATGGGATCTTAATCCTCATCTGGGTCGTACTCAGGATCATCTTAATCCTCTTCTGACTCTTCTTCACTAAGCTCACATCCTTCAAGCTCTTCATCTTTTACCGGCTCATCGTCCTCTTCTGGTTCCTTCTTCACAGGCTCATCTACAGGCCTGAAATGTTGTCCCACAACCGGGATAAGACTACGTCTCAGCAAATTCTATCCCACTAAGACTCAATTAGGGAACTAATACACTACTCGGTTACCTAAGCACAACACGAGTCAGAGGACTTACCTTCGCCTCAGTTCCGACCTGCAATTCAAGGTTATATACAGATGCTTCATAACAGTCAATCAAACATTCAATTAATTCATGACAACAGATCAAAGCATTGATCAATCGACCTAATCGATTACATATCAGTCGGCCCATTCCTAGGTCATTCATTTCATCCCATATAACCTCCAATAGTACACTTAGTCACAGAGCTCCATCAATGCTCTCGAGAGTCGTTTTCACCAAGGTGACATAAGTATCAGACGGTCTACGTGCGTTCTTTAAGGCGCCGTTTTCGCACAATAATCTCCCTAATCACCGAACCACGCCCGTCATAGGTCATAAATCACTAACAGTCTACGTGCGTACTTTAAGGCGCCGTTTTCACATAGTGACGTTCTTCATCACCGAACCATGCCTGTCACAATTCATAGGCAATCTACGTGCATTCTTTAAGGCACCGTTTTCGCACAGTGATATCCTTAATCACCGAACCACGCTTACCACAAGTCATAAACAGTCTACGTGAGTTCTTTAAGGCGTCGTTTTTCGCACAGTGATATCTTTAATCACCGAACCACGCATGTCTATATTTCGTACCTGATCGGTCTCAGCCAATAGAGTTCTCAGTTCACTCTCACAATTCTTGTCGCGACCAAATTTTCGAGTGTGAACCACCTAGGGTTTGGTTAATGGATTGTTAAGCCTAGACTTAACTCGGGCTCTCCCAAGCTCATACCAATTCGCGACTTTAGGTTCAAGTTTTTTAACATACAATTGATTTTTAATTAGGAGTCGCCACTAATCTATTTTTGGTGGGTCGATCAGAAACCCAAGTAAAGTAACGAGAGTTTTACTTTACTCCTACGAACCAGAGATTTATGAGTTCGAGGACTTGGTTACACTAGAATTCTCTAACGCCATTTCGGTACCTTTCTCTTTTATTTTGAAAAATGTTTGGCAAGCAATTTGAATTGATTTTAAATTTATTTCCCTAATTTGTGAGGTTATCATGCCCGTGCACAAACCACCAATTTAACACCTAGATAAACAATAAATAAATTGCAAAAAAACTTACATCAAAGCAACGAAAACATCTGCAATATTAAATTAAAACCCACATCAACAGCCCTAAACATAGTTTCTAATTAACACGCAATTTTTTTTTATTTTCACTTAATTAATGAAAATCATGCAATATGCAATGCAATATTAATTAAATGACCTAATTCTAATGACATGTAATTTCTAATTAAATGGGCCTAGCAAAAATACTAAATGACATGCATCTCAATAAATTTAACCCTAATGACGTGCATATGGCATTTTTTTCTTTTTCCTAAAAGAATGCATTTTATCCTAAATGATAAAACTAATTTAACCTATGACATTTTTTTGTATTTCTCATGAAATTCGGAATTTAGTGAAATGCGAAAATTACCTAATTAGATTAAGATCCTATTTAATTTATATTAGAAATTAGGTTGAGCCAAATCCTAATTTAAACTAAAATATTATCTCAACCTAAATAATCCTAAAATGCAATATATCTAAAAAAGTACCTAAACTTATAATAAATTAAAAAATTATCTAAATTAAACTAAGTGCAATTTTAATCCTAATATGTAATGACATACAAAATGTACCATAACTCTACATGATATATGCATGATGATTTTTTTTTTGTGTTTTTGTTTTCTTTCTTTTTTTTCTAAATTTCGAAATTAATAATTGCCAAATAATTGAACATGTAATCCAAGTTAAAAAAAAGAAAAAATGAACTAGCAACCTAAATTAATTGATTTGATTTTTTTTATTTTTGAAAATTCGAAAAAAAATTCCTATTATGAGTGCAAACCCTAAAACTACATTTTCTTTTTTTTTTTTTAAGAAAACTAATCTAAGTAACATCATAGCAAATCAAGCAATATTGATACCCAAATTGACGAACCATATCACACACATGAGATTGGGTTGGCCAATTTCACATAAATCACGAATCGGATCTCGGGCGGGAGATCGGATTGGCAATTTTTTAAGTAATTACGAGTCGAATTTCGAGTGCGAAAATCGAACCGACAATAACTAATTTCAAGGCAATTTCATATCATGGAATTTCAATTTCACATTAAAGGAATAATTACACTAAAAAGATAAAATAAAATAGCAAAAACAATAAAACAAAAATAAGATAAAGAAAATACCTAAATTTCCTTTTGCTTTTCTCTTTTTCTCTTTTCTTTTCTTTCTATAAAAAAGAAAAATAAAGCCGGTGGCCAGTCTAGCGAGGGGAGATCGCCGGCTAGGGTTCCGGTGAGGGGCTCCGGAGGACGGTGCGACGGTGGCAAAGCACCAGGGGCTTCGGGGCTGACACAGAGCGACGCGGCAAAGATTGGCAGACGGCGTCGCGAGCTGCAGGCGACGAACACAGAGGACCAACGGGGCAGAGAATCAGTCACGGCGGTAGGGGTTCACCCCAGAAAGAAGAACAGTGTTCTTCTTGTTTTTTTTGCTTTTGTTTTTCTCCCTTTTCTGCCGCACGTCTCTCCTCTGTTGGCCTTGTACTTTTCTGTCTTCTGCTTTTCAGCAGAAAAACCCAAAACCCCTATTGACTTTTCTTCTCTCTAGAGCTCGAACACTCTGTTCTCCTTTTTGTGAAAAATTTTTTACTTTGAAAAAACCGAGAAAAAGCCCCCCTCTACATACGCCGTGTGTGTCGATGTGTGTGGCCTCCTCAAAACCCTATGCGTTTTAACCTATTTATAGGCCATGGATTAGGGTTTTAATTCTTCAAAATCCATATCCACAAATATCCTTTTTTTTTCAAACACAATATTCACTTTTCCGGACGCCATATTCATTTACACTTGCCCTATCCAAAAAAATTCATATCCCTGAAAAATTTCAAAATTTCTATTTTCCCACAAGATAATTTCCGATCAAAAACCATGGGCTTGGGCCAACTTGCTCGCTTCGTGGGCTTGGTCCAACTAATTTAAACACATCCGCCACCGGTCCATAAAATGCAAAAAAAAAAAAAAAAAAAACGCAAATAACAAAATAAATGCACCTAAATCTATACGATATGCACATAAATGATTTGATCTTTTGATTTTTGATTTTTTGATATTTTTTTTTTTAGGGATAATGAATCCCATTTTAAAATGCAATCTATATGATGCATGGAAATGCTAATGCAAATGCATGATGCGAAAGGAAAGAATGTACCTACAATTACTTACCAGTCAGTGCGGTAAAGCATTTTGAGGTACCTAATAAATCCCTATTTACTCCACAAGTACCCAACTCTCACTCAGGTTCCTTAAAGAGTCAAATAGGTAATAGATTGAAACATTGAGATTGAGAAGAACATTCACATCCAAAGTGAAATGTTCAACGAAAAGAATTGAGACATCAAGATCTAGACTGAGATGTCAATGTATTTTTTAAAAGCTCGAAATACCTAGATCCAGACTAAGGTATAACGAGAAATGTCAAAAAAAAACATTCACATCCAAAGTGAAATCTTTAGATGAAAATAATTAAGACATCCAGATCCAAACTGAGATGTCAAAATTTTCGAACCCGAAATACTTAGATCCAGACTAAAGTATAACGAGAAAGATTGACAAACATTCACATTCAGAGTGAAATGTTTGAGTGAAAATAATTAAGACATCCAGGCCCAAACTGAGATGTCAAGATTTTTGAAACTCGAAATACCTAGATCCAGACTAGGGTATAACGAGGAAGATCAAAGAACATTCACATCCAGAGTGAAATGTTCAACGAAAATAATAAAGACATCCGGGTCCAGACTGAGATTTCAAGAGTTTGGGATTCGAAATACCTAGATCCAGACTAAGGTATAACGAGAAAATCAAAGAACATTCACATCCAGAGTGAAATGTTCAACAAAACTAATCAAGACATTCGGGTCCAGACAGAGATGTCATGATTTTTAAAAGCTCGAAATACCTAGATCCAAACTAAGGTATAACGAGGAAGATCAAATAACATTCACATCCAAAGTGAAATGTTCAACAAAAAGAATGAAGACATCCAGATCCAAACTGAGATGTCTAAATTTTGGAAAACGGTAAAGAAACTTACCCAGATTATCTTACCTTCAAGAAGTGTAGAGTGATCCAAGGTAGTCAGTGTTACAAATCCAGGACCCGTACCTTTCTACGGTCGCCTAGCATTGTAACATTGATTATCCGACCAGGAATCGAACCTTTCTTCGGTCGCCTTAATCAGACTGAAACTGGAGAAAAATCTTTGGGGAACAACTCGATCGAGTAGAGTATCAGTGCACTTGAGGGGGAAATACCTATGCAATGACAAGTATTTAATGTATGGATAGAGATATACTTACCTGGTAACATCTCTGATCCTAGGGGATATGTCTCCTGCAAAACATAGTCGTAGGAGAGGCAATATGCATTTGCAGTCATGAACATGCATTAATTCAAAAGATGTTCACGCATGATGATTTCCATCAATCTAGCATTTTCATTCCAATTTGAACACATAAGTGTCATGGATGTGTCAAGTGAGGGATCTTTCGGTTTGAAAGGGCTTTCACTCATCCTCGTTAAAAGAGGTTATTTCATCCTGACCTTTGATGCAGGATTTTGACAATTGCTCTATCTCACCATCATCATGCCAAACAAGGGTCTGAGCAATCTCGCAAATGGTAGGACCTTACCAATCTGAGAGGTCTTTAACAGGGACCGTAATATAGGCTTGGTCAACGGCTTAACAAAGGGACTCTTTGAGTCAAGGCTATTGAAAGAATAGCTTCGCAATCATCTCCGGGTTTACAAGTCAAGAACCCTGCAAAATGAGAAAGAAATAGTCTTGCCCGCACTCCTTCAAGCGATGCTTAAAACATGTGAATCCCTATGTTAATTCAAGTGCCCTAATCTGAAGAGACTTTGTAAGGGACGTAACATAGGTTAAGTTCATGGGTTGAGAAATGAAAGGATTAGTAGACTCAAAATATGTGTAAAGGGTGAGAGCTGATGATCATCTTGGCATTGCCACCGGTTTTCTTTTTCACCATTGGGGATTGTTTTCATGAAGTGCCCCCATTGATTGTAAAAACTTAGTATTTTAGTTCTTTCAGTATTGCTCCATTGGGATTCAATTCTTGCAATTGACAGTCATCTGTATTGACTTTCTCTTTTCATCTATAGGCATTGGCCTCGTTTTTACCAAGCACACTGTTTTTTCATGCCCCTAGTTTTCATGCATTTTTTTCACATCTTTTTCATGGGTATTGGCCTTGCTTTTACTAGGCACACTGCTTTTTTATGCCCCTTAATTCTATTTTGATTTCAATTCTTACGCACAATGCGTCAAGGAATTACACTTTGAATGACATTTGAACTTTCAGGGTCTTCATCTACCTTTTGCCTTGCCCTAATGTGGGGGATGATCACCAACTGGTTTTAATGTGAAATGAATTCATAGGCTCAAATGGGCTATGCAATGGATAAAAGTGTGTACAGTAGAAAAAGAACTGCTCTTCGTCATTCTAAGGCACTTAAATTACCACATGAATTCAATGTAATAGCATGATTAGAAGATTGATGCAAGTGAGAGCAAAAAAATTTCAATCCATTTTATTCACCTTATGATGCTATCTTACTCTCCAATTTGCCCCAATGTAGGGTGGTTCTTGACATGAGTAATTTGAAAGAATTTCCACAAATGTATGGGGCTCAAAGTGGTTAAGCAATGGATCACCTGTTATGTTTGAGATAGAGAAATGAATTACCCCTCATCATTTCAGTCATCGTACCTTTTGCGAGAGAACTCTTCACCTCACAGATATGGACCTTCCTACATTCATCTCACAAGTGTATCAAGTGTATAAGTAAGGACTGTGTATAGGATAGGGCTTGCCTTTCATTATACTGACACGTCTCATTCAGCATTCTTAAGCATTGATGTCACTCCATTAAATTGTCTATCTCGACAAATCTCCACATGAAATTGATGAGCTAAATCAATATGAACATTTTCTTTTCAAAAGAGTCCAGCAACTTTAAGCATAAAAAGCATTTGTGACTTCAAAACAAACAATTTACTACACTCAAACATGATTTCAAGCATTCATTCAAAGAATTGTCCCACGAAGGGATTGTCTCAGCAATGGATGTCCTTGGATTGTCTTTATCAATCAAAAGTGAAAATTCGCTTTTTGATTTGATGAATACTCCGTTCTTACTGTTGCCCCTCATTCACCAAAGATGGATGATCCTCTTTTAACTTGACCCTCATTTAATGGGCGAGAATGAAAATTCCATCAAGCATGGAAATGGAACGCACTTTGTTTAGCCCTTCAAGATGGATATTTCAAGTAGTATCGAGATGTGACCGACATTAACTCTTTAGAAACTTGTTGAGTAACAATTGAACCAATTGCAACCTGATGTGCCTTTTTCAGATGCTTTCTTATCGGGTCAAGAAAGTAATGCTCTGAAACATGAAGTAAATGAGTCAGAAAATTAAACAAGGCTAATCTAATGCATGCTTTTTGGAAATGGCATGAAAAATGATCTTCTTTTTTTTTTGTTCTTTTGGAATTTTTTTGGATGAGGAAGCATAAAGAAGCCTAGTCCTCAGAATTCTCCTTGGATGATATTTTCTTTTCATTGTTGGATATCACCACCGAGCTAGTTTGGTGTACCCCATCATGTCCTTAAAATAAAACTTGTAATTCTATTGATATTCATCAATCAAATTACATTTATTGGAATGTGATGCTCAAGCACAGAAGAAATTGAAATTAATCCCTAAAAAGTGATAAGAATTCCCACGCAGGGCAAGGTCCATGCCCCTAATTAAATGAGGAAATGGAACAACTTAGGACCATGAATCATGTGTACTTGAATTCTTCACCCTCCTTGATCTTGTGAGGCGAACCCTTCAGGTAAGATATTTTTCTCTTTATATATGTCATTGGTCTCTTCATGATGGCATCAAATTTGGCTACCTCAGGATGAGACGATTCAAAAGGTCTTCTTGGCTCTCTCCTTGGAGTCGCAATTTCTCATCGGATATAGATCGCAACACTTTTGCTTGATGAGATTAGCTCCTTTTGATCCGTCATTTTAGCTCTTGATCGTGAACGGATGGGTGAGCGGGATCGTTCCATAATCACCTAGTTCAAATTAATGGGAACATGTAAGAATGAGGGTAAATAGAAAGTCAATCCATGACAATGATATAATTGATTTTTCCATTTTTTTTTTCATTTATTCATGAAAAGTTTGTACAATAAGGGCATTTCCTAAAAATGGACTGGGAAAATAAATATAGATATCCTAGCAAGACTAAATTCCCTAGACATGAATTGAAAACAAATTCTCTAAAGTTTTTTTTGCAAATGATTCATTGCATGTCAATTTCCTCATTTCATTTCTAATTGACAAATGAATTAGATCAAATGACTAACCTAGATTGTCATGGATGGACCAAAAGTAAATTGCATAGTATAAGGATAGAAGACTTACTTCACCAAGGAAAATCAATGGCAATCACATAGACATGCGCATGATAAGTGGCTCGATTTCTACTCTATAAGGCTTATTAAGGTGGAGCCACAAGGATGATCAGACTAGCCACGGGCTTGTGGACTATGTCAGGTCCTCATGACTCCGACTTGGTCAAAGAGGCGACCCAGTCGCGAGCATGCGGACCGAGGTGGGTACTTTTGACACCATGAAAGAAACTTCGGGATTGAGATGGGTGACTCGTACTGCGAGCATGCGGTTGGAGTGGTATCCATCTCAATACCATCCTAAATGATCATATGCGGTCTAGGTCCGGCGGCAAGTTGTGTGTGCAAGAGTGTAGTGCAAATGCAAGGCATGCACAACAATTTATATCAAACAACACTTCGTTCATGGATATAAACCATACATTCCTACACCTCCCTACAAAAAAAAAAGTCAGCAAATACTTCCCCTTATATCTCCCATCCTGCAAGAACATTTAACACCTTAAATGTTAGAGCGTACCTGGAATCCTCACTGCCAAACAAAAACTCTTTCAAAAGAAAAGAAAAATTGGCTTAAGTCCACTAAGAGTTTTAACTCAAGTCCCCAGCGGAGTCGCCAAGCTGTCGCGACCAAATTTTCGGGTGTGAACCACCTAGGGTTTGGCTAATAGATTGTTAAGCCTAGACTTAACTCGGGCTCTCCCAAGCCCATACCAATTCGCGACTTTAGGTTCAAGTTTTTTAACATGCAATTGATTTTTAATTAGGAGTCGCCACTAATCTATTTTTGGTGAGTCGATTAGAAACCCAAGTAAAGTAACGAGAGTTTTACTTTACTCCTACGAACCAGAGATTTATGAGTTCGGGGACTTGGTTACGCTAGAATTCTCTAACGCCATTTCGGTACCTTTCTCTTTTATTTTGAAAAATGTTTGGCAAGCAGTTTGAATTGATCTTAATTTTATTTTCCTAACTTGTGAGGTTATCATGTGCGTGCACAAACCACCAATTTAACACCCAGATAAACAATAAATAAATTACAAAAAAACTTACCTCAAAGCAACGAAAGCATCTGCAATATTAAATTAAAACCCATATCAACAACCCTAAACATAGTTTCTAATTAACACGCAATTTTTTTTTATTTTCACTTAATTAATGAAAATCATGCAATATGCAATGCAATATTAATTAAATGACCTAATTCTAATGACATGAAATTTCTAATTAAATGGGCCTAGCAAAAATACTAAATGACATGCATCTCAATGAATCTAACCCTAATGACGTGCATATGGCATTTTTTCTTTTTCCTAAAAAAATGCATTTTATCCTAAATAATAAAACTAATTTAACCTATGATATTTTTTTTGTATTTCTCATGAAATTCGGAATTTACTGAAATGTGAAAATTACCTAATTAGATTAAGATCCTATTTAATTTATATTAGGAATTGGGTTGAGCCAAATCCTAATTTAAACTAAAATATTATCTTAACCTAAATAATCCTAAAATGCAATATATCTAAAAAAGTACCTAAACTTATAATAAATTAAAAATTATCTAAATTAAACTAAGTGCAATTTTTATCTTAATATGTAATGACGTGCAAAATGTACCCTAACTCTACATGATATATGCATGATGATTTTTTTTTCTTTCTTTTTTTTCTAAATTTCGAAATTAATAATTTCCAAATAATTGAACATGCAATCCAAGTTTTAAAAAAAATGAACTAGCAACCTAAATTAATTGATTTGATTTTTTTTATTTTTGAAAATTCGAAATAAAATTCCTATTATGAGTGCAAACCCTAAAACTACATTTTTTTTATTTTTTTTTCAAGAAAACTAACCTAAGTAACACCACAGCAAATCAAGCAATATTGATACCCAAATTGACGAACCATATCTCGCGCATGAGATCGGGTTGGCCAATTTCACATAAATCACGAATCGGATCTCGGGCGGGAGATCGGATTGGCAATTTTTTAATTAATTGTGAGTCGAATTTCGGGCGCAAAAATCGGACTGACAATCACTAATTTCAAGGCAATTTCATATCATGGAATTTCAATTTCACATTAAAGGAATAATTACACTAAAAAGATAAAATAAAATAGCAAAAACAATAAAACAAAAATAAGATAAAGAAAATACCTAAATTTCTCCTTTTGCTTTTCTCTTTTTTTTTTTTTTCTTTTTTTCTAAAAAAAAGAAAAATAAAGCTGGTGGCCGGTCCGACGAGGGGAGATCGGTGGCTAGGGTTTCGGTGAGGGCTCCGGAGGACGGTGCGACAGGCGCGGCACACCGGGGCTTCGGGACCGACACGGAGCTGTGCAACAAAGATTGGCGGACGGCGTCGCAAGCTGCGGGCAATGAACGCAGAGGACCCGTGGGGCAGAGAATCAGTCACGGCGGCAGGGGTTCACCCGAGAAAGAAGAACAGCGTTCTTCTTGTTTTTTTTGCTTTTCTTTTTCTCCCTTTTCTACCGCACGTCTCTCCTCTGTTGGCCTTGTACTTTTCTGTCTTCTGCTTTTCAGCAAAAAAACCCAAAACCCCTATTGACTTTTCTTCTCTCTAGAGCTCGAACACTTTGTTCTCCTTTTTGTGAAAATTTTTTTACTTTGAAAAAACCGAGAAAAAGCCCCCCTCTACATACGGCCGTGTGTGTCGATGTGTGTGGCCTCCTCAAAACCCTATGCATTTTAACCTATTTATAGGCCATGGATTAGGGTTTTAATTCTTCAAAATCCATATCCACAAATATCCTTTTTTTTTTCAAACGCAATATTCACTTTTCCGAATGCCATATTCATTTACACTTGCCCTATCCAAAAAAATTCATATCCCTAAAAAATTTCAAAATTTCTATTTTCCCACAAGATAATTTCCGATCAAAAACCATGGGCTTGGGCCAACTTGCTCGCTTCTTGGGCTTGGTCCAACTAATTTAAACACATCCGCCACCGGTCCAATAGAATGCAAATAACAAAATAAATGCACCTAAATCTATATGCTATGCAATTAAAAAAATTTAAATTTTTTTTTGGAAATAAAATTAACCCCTAATAAATAACTAAACGGGTCGCCAAAATTTAGGTGTCAACAATTCTTTCCGCTTTACCACTCATCAAAGCATTATTAATGCTAAATAGTCATACTCGGCCATCTACCAATCAATCATTCAATTCCACTCAATTTCAATCAATTAAGGAATAATTCCTAAAATATCACAATTTATTTAATTCCATACAACGTAGAGCTCAAATAAATAAATGGACTGTGCCACGACAATCAGCATGAGATTTTGGTCGTGGGCCATCTCAAACTTAATTTCCGAAAAATAATTAATTAATTAATTAATTTCGAAAATTAAATAATTAATATTAAAAATTTAATTTAGCTCAAAATAAAGCCCGGTTAAATAAACGGACTTCACCACAGTCATCAGCATAATATTCTGGTCACTGGCCATCCCAGTTGAATTTTCGTAAAATAATTAATTAATTAATTTAATTTCGAAAAATAATATTTAAATACGAAAAATTCTACTTAGGCCCGAATTGTCAAATTGAAGCCCGATTAGGGTCAGGAAAAATCCCGGGCTACCCTCAATAAATAGTAGACCATGTCTATTTATTAGTGAGATTACTCACAGGAATCCCGTACAAATCGAATCAATTCAACGGGGACAGCATGAGGAACAATAAACTCCAAAGCACGGCTCAGGTTCGGGGCCTGAAAATGACCCAAAGCGGGCCTTGAACAGTGCTGGAAACCCACTTTTCCAACCACTGTTCTTGGCTGGACGAAGCTCGTCTGGTGGCCGAAACGGCAAGGTGAGGTTGGCGGAGGGCGAACGGGACTCTAGGGAGGTCGGACGGTGGCCGGAGGGGATTGGGCCGCAGCCTGTGGTGGCCGAACAAGGCTAGGTAGAGGCGGCAGCTCAGCTGGACGCGGTGGATGACACACAAGCGGGCGAGTTGGAGATGAACGGCGGTGGACGACAACGTGTGGGTGGAGCGGACGGCGGCCCGGTGGTGCGCAGCGGCGACGGCAAGCTGCTTCGGTCCCAGGTGAGTTGCTTTTGTTTCTGTTCTGCTGGTCCGCACGAAGAAGAAAGGAAGAAGGGGGTTTCAGTCACGTGGGAGTGGGGGGAGAAAATATTCAGTAGTTAGTAACTACCATGTCATCAACTGACCTAGCATTATGCTCCACTGAAAAAGCGACATCTGTCCAATGACCTGGAATATGTAGGAATTAAAAAATTAAAACCGAAGGGGCTCGGACGCTCTTCTCTCTCTCCTCTGGCGAGCCACTAACACAAGAAATAATAAATGCATTGTCCTGCTCAAAACCCTCTCTCTCATCTTTTCAATTTTTCAAGGGTTGTATACACCGGCGCTTTATTTCCCCCTATTCCTCTCTCTCTCTCTCTCTCTCATCTTTTCAATTTTCAAGCTATGGCTTCGTCACCAGCTCTCTCTCTCTCCTCTTTTCAGAGAAAATATTTGCTGCTTTCTCACAAATCAACAAGAAGACGACATTTTTCTTCATCCATCTTCTCCAGAAAAGCGAACGTTTTAGCGATTTCCGTTAACCCAGATCAAACAACAGGCGTAACCTCGGATGATCAGCGCCCGGATAATGGGAGATTATTCACAGTCTCCAAAAAGAATTTGGTTGGAAGCTTTAGGTTGCTGACTTGAGCTATCAAAGCCGGCATTCCTGGGATCGCGGACGCAGCACGCGGAAGAGAAGCAGGCCTCTTTGGGCTCCCCTCAATGTCGGAGAGCGTCGCTCGCTGAGCGAGACCCCCGGACATGGAAGGCTCGGAGGCGAGTTTCCTGGAGAAGCTGGTACTGTACGTGGCCAGCGCGGCACTCAGCTACGTCGTCATATTCGCAGGGCTCCGTCACCTCGACCCAAACCAGGGGCCTCCAAGAAAGCCCTCGAGCACAAGAAGGAAATCGCCAAGTGGTTCGGTTGCGGAATTCGTGCTCCTAGACTACGGAGGCGACCACCCGCGCGGGGCGTTCTAGGCGGCGCGAGAAGGCCATGGAGGGATCATCGTGGGGTACAATGCCCTTCACGAGGGCACGTTGTGGAGTGGATTGAGAGCTCACCTTTTGCTGATAGGGGAAGGGTCTTATGGTGATTAGGATTGCAAAAGGTGCTAAAGCCGGCAGTGGCGGTGGTGGCAGGTGCTACACAATAGAAGACTGCATCGCAAAGAGCATGTTTTTAAGATCATCTCGCCGCTAAGGAGATAGATTGAAGCTTGAGGACGAGATGTGTTTGCTTTTTTGGATTTGCCAGAGAAACAGAGGACCAAGAATTTTTGCTGGATCTCGATTTGGCCATCCAAACGAACTCCTAAAAAAATTTGCAAATGTAAACAGAGATTCACTAAATTGTGTAATGAAAATCTACATTTTTTGTTATTTCTTTTCTATACACAAGCTGTGTTTTCTGCAGAGTTTTGCCTCTCTTTGGCCCTCAAAGCGTGAGAAGGGAAAGAAACTATTGAGAAACATGACATTTCTGCACATTCGACACCAGGACTTAAAACATTCAATTTCGCTTAAGCAAATAGCAGTTTGCCAAACACAAGTCGAAAGAAGTTTCGGGTTCATAGTATTAAGTCAGAAACGGTCGATTCATCCGTCGCTGAAGAGCATAATCATTTACAACACGGTCTCTTTAAATTAAACAAAAGAAAGCGAGCTGGGTTGCCTTGGCCTCGGAGAAGTTCCCCTCAAGGTCCTCATCGACGAATTCCTCGAAATAACATGCTTCCACTCTGTGCTGGATTGCTGGAGTGATCACACGCTTCCCCGATAGGATCCGGAGCACCAGAACACCAGAGGCATACACGTCACTCTTCTCGGTGAAGTAGCCGGTGCTTGTGTACTCCGGGGCGAGGTAGCCCATGGCAGCACTAGCCTTGAGCATGGTGAGGACCACATCGTTTGCGAGGAGGTTGTGCATGTTGAATCAGTAAAACAATTTTTTTCTTTCCGTGTTCCTTTTTTTACAAGAATATAACCACGCATATATACACCGACGTAACCATCCTAGAATCTCCTACAAATCTGGAGATCTCCTATAAATCACTACAAATCAGGAGATCTCCTACAAATCGAAAGATACATATGTATATATAAAGACCTTAAATAGAAAAACTCTCCTATTGAGGCCCTAATTGACAGCTCATATTAACACTCCCCCTCAAGCTGGTGAGAAAATATCTTTGATACCCAGCTTGACAAGTGAGCTGTGGAAAGCTCGACTCGATACAGCCTTTGTAAGTATGTCTGCCAACTGGTCTTCAGATTTGATAAATGAAAAACTCACCACCCTATCATCCAGATTTTGCTTGATAAAATGCCTATCAACTTCAACATGTTTAGTGCGGTCATGTTGAACTGGGTTATGGGAAATTTGAATCGCGGCCTTATTATCACAAAACAATTGCATTCCTAACTTAGGTGGAAAAGCAAGTTCGTCAAACAACTTCTTTAGCCACAAAAGCTCGATAGTCCTTTAGCCATCCCCCGAAACTTAGCTTCAGCACTTGACAAAGCTACTACCTTTTGTTTCTTGCTCCTCCATGTAACCAAGTTTCCTCCCACAAATGTGAAGTAGCTTGACGTTGATCTCCTATCCGAGGTATTGCCAACCCAATCGGTATCCGTAAATCCTTCCACCTCATGGTGATTATTCTTCGCAAAGAAAAGTCCTTTTCCTGGTGCTGACTTCAAGTAGCGTAAAATTCAAACTACAGCATTCATATGATCTTCACTAGGAGCATGCATAAATTGACTTACAACTCCTACAGCATATGCAATGTCAGGCTGAGTGTGCGATAGATAAATTAATCTCCCTACCAACCTTTGATATCGGTCCTTATTGGTCGATACCTGATTAGGGAAAACTCCAAGTTTATGATTCTGTACTATAGGGGTATTGGCAGGTTTGCAATCCAACATCCCCACCTCAGCCAACAAGTCCAATACATACTTTCGTTGAGACAAGAATATACTATCCTTTGATCTAGCCACTTCAATACCCAAAAAATATTTTAGGCCCCCCAAGTTCTTCATCTCAAACTCATTTGCTAGTTTCCTTTGAAGTTCTGTGATCTCCTCAAGGTCATCCCCTGTGATGATCATGTCATCTACGTATATAATCAATGATGTCACTTTGTTATGCCGCCGTTTCAAGAACAATGTATGGTCTGAATTACTTTGAGTGTACCCATACCTTTTCATTGCAGAGCTAAAGCGACCAAACCAAGCCCGTGGTGATTGCTTTAATCCGTACAACGATCGCTCAAGTTTACATACTACTTCCAATTTATCAACACACGCATATCCTGGTGGGATTTCCATGTAGATCTCTTCTTCCAAATCTCCATGTAAGAACGCATTCTTTACATCAAATTGATGTAAGGGCCAATCCAAATTTGCTGCAAGTGATAACAATACCCGCACAGTGTTCAGTTTTGCAACTGGAGAGAATGTTTCCTGGTAGTCCACACCATAGGTCTGGGTATATCCCTTTGCTACCAGACGTGCCTTGTACCTCTCAACAAAACCATCTGCTTTATATTTGATGGTGAAGACCCATTTACATCCTAGTTCCTTCTTTCCCTTCAGTAACTCGACAAGTCTCCAAGTCTTATTTTTCTGTAAAGCCTCCATCTCTTCTTGCATTGCTTGAACCCACTTGGGATCCCTCAATGCCTCATGTACTCCACTAGGAACTCTACTTGCGAGACATTCGAGACAAATGCCTTTAAAGGTCTCGACAACTGCTTTGTCGAAACATAATTAGTAATCGGATACTTTGACCTTCGTTCTTCCACATCTGGAGAGTACCTATTAGGAGCCTTGCCACGATTATGTCTATCGGGCAATTTATAACAAACAGCTACATCAGTATCAACAGACAAATTATGTGTGGTAGAAGAACTTACCTCAGGAGTATCCTCAAGAGAATTGTCAGGTACTAAAAATGGGGTATTTTGAAGTGGAGGGAGCTGTTCTTGAGATTGTTTGTGTGTCTCTTGCACCAAATCAACTTGATGATCAGATTCCTTAGTGTACTGCTACTTATTTTCCATTATCCCACCATGATCCGTGACCACACCATTGCTGGCCAACATGTGAACCCGCTTGTCAACTTGCACCTTAGCTTGTGTGTTACCAGTCCTTGTGTCACCAGGTGTTGGCATTGCGGGGTCATTCTTTTTTAAAGCAAAATCAGTCGCAACCCCTGCCATCACACCATATTCCCACAAATTTGTCCTTTCACTAGAATTCTCCCCCTGAAAGGTACAATTGGGTGTGGGAAAAAATAATTCGGACTCAACGAATGTGACATCCATTGTGATGTGGGTTTTCTTGGTAGCCGGATTGTAACAACGGTATCCTTTCTGATGAGTGCCATAACCAAATAAAACACACTTCACCACACACGGATCAAGTTTTGTCTGTTGGTTCTTGTGGAGATGGATGTATGCCACACACCCAAACACTTTGGGAGGTAGTGTCATGATGGAAGGAAGAGGAACATAGGATGCAAGTGCTTGAAGTGGGGTCTAAAAATTCAACACACGAGATGGCATTCTATTCATCAAATGTACCGCTGTAACCACGGCGGCATCCCAAAAACAAGATGGAACCTTACCACCTATGAGGAGTGCCCGTGCCGTCTTGAGGATATGGCGGTTCTTCCTTTCAGCAATACCATTCTGTTGGGGTTTCCTAGTGCAAGACGTTTCATGTATAAGCCCGTGATCCTGAAAGTAAACTGCAAGATGCTGATTAATATATTCCCCACCATTGTCACTACGGAGGACTTGAATTTGAGTCCCAAACTGTGTTGCAATCATCCGATGAAACATACGGAATATTGTTGCCACTTCATCTTTATGCTTCATTAAATAAACCCAAGACATCCGGGTACAATCATCCACAAATGTTACAAACCAACGAATCCCAGATAGAGTAGTAAGCGGTGAAGCGCCCCACACATCCGAATGAACCAAAGAAAATGGCCTAATGCTTTTATTAAAACTCAAAGGAAAAGAGGTACGATGACTTTTTGCCAAAATACATGTCTCACATTGGAATTCAGTATCTGACAAATTATGAAACAAGTCTGGAAATAAATGTTTTAAATACCCAAAAGACAGGTGTCCTAAGCGACAATGCCATAACCAAATCGCTTTCTCTTTATTAGTAGTCTCACTACTTGTGTGATGTGCTCGGCTTGCTTGAAAGTCATCAACATAGTACAGCCCCCCCTCCCCCTTTTAGTACCACGACCAATAATCTCCTTCGTGAGGATATCCTGAAATAAGCAAAAAGATGGATACATAAGAACACAACACTTCAAAGCATCAGTGAGTTGGCTAACAGAGAGTAACCGGTTAGACAAATAGGGTACTAATAAAGTGTGAGACAATGATAAAGAAGGTGTAAGATCAACATTGCCAGCCCCAGTGACAGGATAACTAGTGCCATTCGCATTATATATACTCTGTCTCCTCGGAGTGGTGTAGCATATAATATCATTACGATTGGGTGTCATGTGATCCGTTGCCCCGGAATCAATAATCCACCCCTCCCCGCCACACTGAGAATTACTAACAAGTGCACACCCAATGTTACCTTCAGGAGCCGCATCAGAAGTATTGGTAGCGTCTACTTGCGGTACCAAGGAAAGGGGTGAGGTCCCGGTAGCCAATGATGCCTGCCCTCGTCCTATAGAACTTTCTGTCTTTTTCTTGTCCTGTAACTCCTTCCACCAATCCGGATAACCGTGCAATTTAAAATAGGTATCTTTTGTATGTTTAGTATTACCACAATGAGTACAGCCTCCTGCATGTTGTGGTTTAGCCTTCAAACCTTTGTTAGTCCTCCCTTCACCAGACGCGGTATTAGGAGGGACCATATGGAGAGCTTTAGACTCATTGTTGGCCTCGAGAAAGTGTGAGATAACATTTCCACCACGCGACACCAGGGCTGCTGCGATGCTAGATGGTTCAATTGAAGATAACATAACAACTTGGCGTACATCCTCTCGCCTCACCTTGGCGTACGCTTGCTCCACCGTTGGGAGGGAATGCATCTGTAGAACATCAGCCCTGACTTTGTCAAGGCGGTCATCGAGCCCGTCAAGGAAAAGATATACACGGTCTTCTTGCACAAGAGCGTTGTAGCGCTCGATATCACGAGGACAAGTCATGGGATTAGGCCGTCGAAAATCAACCTCCCGCCATAAACCCTGAAGATCATTTTAATACTTTTCAATCAGGCTGCCTGCCTGCTTCAGTCGAGACAAACGTCACTTTAGATCATACACTTGGGAGACATCGGTACCATCAAAGAACGTAGTAGCCACCGAATCCCATACCGCCCTTGCTGTTGGGAAACGGATAAAATTCCCAATCAACGTCGGGTCCATGGAATTGATGAGCCATCCTTTAACTGTACTGTCGTCAGTCTTCCACTTCCGAAAATTAGGGTCGGTCGAAAGTGGGGGTGGAAAATCCCCATTGATATATCCCAATTTGTCTTTCCCTGAGATATACATCTCGACAACTTGGGACCAAAGGCCATAATTACGGCCATCCAACTTGACTGCAATTGGTGGGGCGGAGTTTTCAGCATGAGAAGGTGAGGCTTGATGGTGAGACAAGATTTGTGTCAACTTGGACGTCAAGGATTCAAGGAGTGCATCAGTAGTGGAAGTACCTCCTAGAGCTTGATGCGGGACTACAGTGCCTTCTGCTAAAGCCGGAGGAACTATCTCGATGGGTGGCTTGTCATCCGCCATGAATCCCGATAAAGGGTGCAGTCAGTGTGGCAATCCGCACGAAACCACCGTGTGACTACGCCACAACAAGGAATTCAGATCGTGATCAGAACACAGAGTCCCTAGATTATTTGCTCTGATACCATGTTGAATCAGTAAAACAATTTTTTTTCTTTCTGTGTTCCTTATTTTTACAAGAATATAACCACGCATATATACACCAACGTAATCATCCTAGAATCTCCTACAAATCTGGAGATCTCCTATAAATCACTACAAATCAGGAGATCTCCTACAAATCAGAAGATACATATGTATATATAAAGACCTTAAATAGAAAAACTCTCCTATTGAGGCCCTAATTGACAGCTCATGTTAACAGTGCAGACCCGAGTCTGAAAGCTGTGGGTTGTTCTACTGATCAATGAGAACTTTCTTGGCCGATATTGACTAGTTGACTAGCCCGGGTTTGTCTCTCCTTTATATTCATGTATGTAGCTAATACCTGTTAAGAAAGTGCTTGGTGATTTCCTTCTTGTGCTCGAGGGCCATCTTGGAGGCCCCCAGTTTGGGTCGAGGTGACGGAGCCTGGCGAATATGACGACGCAGTTGAGCGCCGCGCTGGCCGCATATAGCACCGGCTTCTCCAGGAAACTCGCCTCCGAGCCTTCCATGTCCGGGGGTCTCGCTCGGCTGGCGACGCTCTCCAACGTTGAGGGGAGCCTGAAGGGGCCTGCTTCTCCTCCGCGTGCTGCGCTCTGCAATCCCAGGAACGCCGGCTTTGACAGCTCAAGTCAGCAACCTAAAGCTTCCAACCAAATTCTTTTTGGAGACTGCGAATAATCTCCCACTCTCCGGGCACTGATCATCCGAGGTTATGCCTGTTGCTTGATCTGAGTTAACAGGAATCGCTAAAACGTTCGCTTTTCTAGAGAAGATGGACGAAGAAAAATGTTAGTCTTCTTGGTGAGAAGCCAGCAAACTTTTTCTGTGAAAAGAGGAAAGAGAGAGCTGGTGACGAAGCCATAGCTTGAAAAATTGAAAAGATGAGAGAGAGAAAGAGGAATGGGGGGAGATAAAGATAAAGCGCCGGCGTATACAACCCTTGAAAAATTGAAAAGATGAGAGAGAGGGTTTTAAGCGGGGACAATGCGTTTATATTTCTTGTGTCAGTGACTCACCAGAGGAGAGAGAAAAGAGCGCCCGAGCCCCTTCGGTTTTAATTTTTCAATTCCTACATATTCCAAGTCACCGGACAGATGTCGCTTTTTCAGTGGAGCATATATGCCAGATCAGCCGATGACATGGTAGTTGCTAACCAATGACTATTTTCTCGAGTGGGGGAGAAGAAAGAGGAGAGAGAGAAGGGATAAGAGTGTTAAACTTTGAAAAGTCAAAGTGAAAAGAAGAAAAAGCCGAGTGGGTGACAGCCCACTATTTGGTGGAAAGGGGGGGGGGAGTGTCGCACGAAGGGGAGGGAAGAGGGGGAAAGAGAGAGAGAGAGAAAAAGAAAAAGAAAGAAAGAAAGAAAAAGGGGGGAGAGAAAGATGCTTGGATGCTTGGCCAAAAAAGGAAAGAATTGGGAAGAAAAATAAAAGAAAAGAATTTCCTCAAGGAGGAAATTCTTATCCCAAATTCTTTTGAATTGGCACCTAGATAACCAAGGAAAATTCAAATTAAAGCACTTGGTCGACACTTGCATTTTGCATCCAAAATCTCTCTTAAATTTCTCTCAAATAACTCTCCAAATATCAAATTGATTATTTTCCTTATCCAGGAATCCCCCATGCTTCTCAATTTCACCAACCAAATAATTATCGGCTTCAATTGAACGAAATGGCCACACGACAACTTTTTCCCAAAAAGTGTTGGGTGTCAGAAAAATCTTCTAAAACTGAGTTGACACTCCTAGAATTTATTGTAACATGACAGAAATTCCAATTTCTAAAATCATACTTGAATTCATAATTAATTTCACTTTGCGCGTTTTTAGCGTAATCTAGGCTACCAAGTAACTTTCAAGCATTTTTAGTGCAACTGACTCGTGGTCGATTTTCTTCGATCCATTATGAACCCACTCAACTCATTGGCGACTCTCGATTGTCATGAAAGTCCCGATGATCTAAATATGGACACAGGGTCCCAAAACAATAGGAAAATCAATCTAGTGCCGGTCGACGAGAATTTTCTAATTTAGTGGTGTCACCCACGATTAGCCACACATCTCAATCGAACCAGTCTATCTCTAATTTCGAATTGATTTTATATTGTGCCGTATTGACCTTTAAAGATAAGCACGGTCGAGAAGCCGATTCCTGGTCGAATTCTCGAGTCTATTTGCTTTAAAATCCTTAATGGCTTTCCCAGGTAATCTAGTTATCTCGAGAGTGATTAGCTCTGAGAACAGCCCTATAGGCGCGTCAATGAAATGCCTGATTTATTCAGTAGAAAACGGAGTTGAAATTCTGGGATGTCACAAGCTGTGTGTCGCACACCAAGGAAAATCAAGAATTTCTAACGCGAAACATGGGAGTGTGGGTAATCAAGAATCTGTCCTTTTCGTGAATGTGAACATGATCATTTTTCTCCAATTCCAGCTCAATTGAGGTCACAAGACAACCATGATCGATCAATCAATCCTAATCAAATTCCATTTATCTAATGAAGGATTCAAAAAATATTCTCTTAAAAAGATAATTACTTATATCGCTTATAAAAATAAATGAATGAAAAAAATTTCAGTCATTAACTATAGTCAATAATCAAAACTTTTTTTTTTTTTACTGATTATTTCAAATAATACAAATTATTATTTTTAGTAAAATATTTTCAAAATTATCCACTCTCCATGGAACAAATGGAGCGTAGGATCAAATCTTTCTTATGTTGTTAATATGTGCACATCGACAAAAAGGGACTGCGTCAATCATTCAAAATGCATTTGGTTCAACGGATTTTGCCTTGAAGCTTGATTTGGCTTGGCATCTTGAAAAGTAAATTGTGAATTGCTTGACTAGCCCGAATATTGCTCTCTTTGTTTATGTTAATGAATTTGACAAAGCTTTCGGGCCCCTAGGAAAATGAAAATAAAAAATAAAAGAAGCTTACTTTATCGGACAAGAACGTTATCTAATTCTGTGCCAAGAATTTTTGTTTAGAGAGACGAATCAAGAAACTTTGTTTCATTTTATATATCTATAAACTTTACTCTTAAAGTTGTGTTATAGTGTAGATTAATTAGTCAACTTTCAAATAATATGAGTGATCCTTTTCAGAAAATATTTTTTTTCAAATCATTCATTTTTCACAAAATAAACAGAACTTAAGATAAAATAATAACAATTTGATTGTAAACTTCATACGTCTATACATGTAATCTCTAACCATAATTTCATTTCGACCAAAAAGAGACTGTAATTTCATCAATTATCCTGGTTTCTTGTCATGATTTATTTTTTTGAATGATTATCTTCAGGTTGTGGTGTTTTGTATACTAAGATGAATTGCGTGTGAATAATAAAATACTGATTTTGTGATTTCATGGGTTTGCCTTTTGTTCGTAGCGAAAATGCGGAAAAATGTCGAACATGAGTCGTTACAGTCGACCTTTTAGCGAGAAAGGAGTCATTTTGGCCGTTTTCTGTAGTTTCAATCACGAGAAACATCCCTCCTGCTTTGAAATTTTTGGAGTTTCAATCTTGCACATTACCGAACCAGCGACGACTGTTATTTAGAATACGTCAAACTATACTACTTAAATCAACAACATAGACATAACGAAATCTGATGTGGTTTTTGCCCCCACGTCAAAGCGCATGGAACTGTGGAAGTGGGGCCTGTCCTCTCAATTCGTATTAATATTAAGAGCCTCCACTAGCGTGACGACCATCCTTTACCATATTCGTATTAATAGATGGTTGAAGGCCATCCTCGCTATTGTGGCCACCGAACTCACTCGTGGCTTGTTCTTGGGTTTCCAGGGCCATCATCCCGAATTTCTTTGAATCCTCCTGGTCTTCGCTGGTGTCATGATATGAGCTTTGATAACGACTAGATACTCTGGTAGGTCCTAGCATAATTCCATCATTTAAATCATCCAGAGAAAGGTTTCCTTCCAATGCTCGAACTACCTGTTAACACAAAGCTCATATATTATTCCACACTTGTAGAACAATTTGCATTAATCGGTCATGTCAAAAAGTGAGTTGTAGCAAACTAAGACACTGAAAATAGTGTTTTTCTTTTCCTTTTTCTGGCTCAAATGAAGTGATAACCCATGATTTTTCATTTGTAGGATAAGCAAAACCATTGGGTAGAGCATAAAAATGTGTCTAAAACAAGGGGAAAAAAAGGAAGAAGAAGCACCCATTCTGGTATTAAAACAATGTACTTTCAACTAGGCAATGTACCTGCGTCATTCGTGGACGTTGTCGTGCAGAAGGATGAACACAAGCAGCAGAACAAGCAATCATCTGAGTCATTTCCTCGGTAATGTAGTCCTTGTTTAGTTTTGGATCAACTATGACATCAAAATTACCATCTTCTAAAGCTTGTGTGAGCAAAGGCCTTGCCTAAAATTTTATTAGAAGAGTCAATTCTATAACAACATTCACAGTGGAGAGAGGAAAACATCGAGGGAAATGATAAATAATGATAGGCCACAAGTAAATATGTTGCTGACAAACCACTAACCCAATTAACCAAGCTATGCTCATCAGTGGGTAGAGTTATGTCAACCGGACGACGCCCTCCGATCAACTCTAGAAGCACAACACCAAATGAAAAAACATCTGCTTTCTCAGTGAGATTTCCACTACAGGCATACTCTGGAGCCAGGTAACTGTGCATTAGGTAGACTTACATTAGCAAAAGATAATAAAACTAATATATGCTTAGACAGGAAATGACTAAACTCAACTATCATTGGTGTAGAGAATATTTCTCGAGTTTAAACCTGTAAAGAAAACCTCGTCGAAGTAGATTTTTTAGTTTGAGTAAATTTCCCGGTCTAAGTGAGTTTTCTAATTTTAGTTGGCCAAAGGAGATTTCCTGCTTTGGATATATATGTGTCTAAAGGAGGCGGATTTTGGTTTTCACACACTAGAGTGGATAGAGGAGCTTTTGGCCACAACAATCAATTGTGTGGCATGCTTGTCAATCACATTCTGAGTAAATTGTGAGTATAGTGAACCAATAAATTAGTTGCCTATGCATTTAGGGAACACTATGGAGAAAAGCCTAGAAGTTTTGAATAAAAGGAATTTGATGTGTGGCTATGTGGCTAAAAAAACTAAATGTATACGGGTGCTATAGCTTAGGCAAATGGCTAAAAGCACAATTCCATATGACTGTAAAGAAACCACAAAGATTGTAGAGTCAATTCACTTAAATGTGTGCAAGCTATCATATTTTCCTTCAAGGAAGAGTACCAATTGATGCTAACAATTGCAGATCACTACTCGATGAAGATTTGAGTGTTTGTGTGGAGGTGCAAGTTGAATAATATTGTCAAGATTAGATGGTTGAGAGCTTTGAGCAAAATGAAGGCTGGTACAACAATCAAGTATATGTGGACTGATAGTAACATGGAGTTTTCCTCAAAGTAGTTGAACAAATTCTAGGCGAAGGAAGGCACGGTGAGACTTTGCATTAGTGTAAGTGAACAACAAGTTGCAAAGTTAATGAGGAGAACATTACTAGGAATAGTCCATAAAATGCTTTCTAGTGTTGAAATGGCTAAGAAATTTTCAACAAAATGCACTTAATACAGTGAGCTATTGGATGAATAGATCTCCATCAACTACTATTTGATACTAGACTCCTAAAAAAGTATGGTCAGGTAATTGATTATTTTGTTCTTAAAATATTTGGTTACATATGTTATATTCAAGTGAGTGACGATAAGATCAATGGCATGGCAAGAAAGTATATATTCCTAGGTTATGCATAAGGTGAGCGGGGCTATCAATATGTGGTACCTAGAATTATATTCACTTATCGCTGATAGTAAAACTATATTGATGAGAATCCAATAGTGTTATGTAGGAAGAATTGTGGTAGTATTTTTGTAGATTTGGCTAGTGTTCAACTCAAGATGGAATTGCAACCCGAAACTCTTGAGGTAGCAAGTACTTGCGTAGTAGATAACACATATTCTGCTTGTAACGAGGTGGAACTTTTAGAGGTAATGGCGGTTGTTCTAGTTATTGAATTTGACAATGTGCATATTCGATCTCCTAAGATATATAATGACAACAATGGTTTTGCTTTATTTGTGGTTGAGAAGATTTTATTGGAAATTTCCTATGAAGTGTTTAAAGGTGCAAATATTATGGGTGATAGATTCTAGTGCAGGCTAGTTCCTAGTTTGTGGAACCGTGTACTAGTCCAACTGGTCCTAGACCCAACTAGGAACCAAACTAACTGGTCCAATCCATCTGATCCGATTCTTAGGTGGATCAAGAAACCGGCTCTTTTTTTATTTTTTTTCCATTCCCCACAATATTTCAAGTGTCATTGCATAGTTTAAACTGATACATGAGTCTAAACATAATTATCATCTCCGTGAACAAAGTTATAATGATCATCAAGAACCACGTCTGATAGGCATCAAGTCGCAATGGAGGCAGCGCTACGTGTATGAGACTAAGAGAAGTGAGAGTGAGAGTCGTGACCAACGAGCATGCATGATTGAGTCTAAGCAAGAAAAGAATGAGAATTTGATTTTGGAAATATGGAATAATAAGAATTTAAAAATTAGTCTCATCCAAGTGGTTTGAGGGGTGTGTTCACACATAGAATCGGGAACTGAACCGATATTCATCGGTTCCTAATTTCGAGAACTTCCCAAAACTAATTGATACGGTCTGATTCGCAATTCAATTTGATTCTTTTACTCACCCCTAGTAGTTAGAGTTAGTATCTCAATAAGGTTCACTGTTATGATGGAGTTCAAGCGTGGCTTGGACTTAAAAGATTCTGGTGATGGGTGAGCCCATGAGGGGCTGTGGAAGAGTAGCGGTGATAAGTTTCCATCAAAGCGATTGTGATTGGCCCAAACCTTGAGCAAAAGTAGAGATTGCTGAGAATAAGTTACAAATTTGAGCCTATATAGGAAATTCAATCCAAGTGAGTTTCCTAATTTAAATAGGTTTCTTAGTCTGAGTGGTTTCCTAGCTTGAGTAGATTTCCTAGTTTTAGTCAGCTAAAAGGGATTTCTAGTTTGGATTCATATATATATATATATATAAGATGGATTTTGGCTTTTGCACATTAGAATGAGCAAAGGAACTTTAGGTCATAATAATCGATCATGTCATGTGCTCGTGAATTATATCTTAAAGAAATTGCAAGTGTCGTGAAGCCAATGAAAAGATTGAAAGATTATTTCGTAAAGAATTATGAGAGATTTTTTTTAGAGTGTATTTGAGTGACTCAACTATACTTGTGATTACCATTATACCGCTTGTTTTATAGTAAAATTCTATACTAGTCTCCCCATGAAATAGGTCCTGCCAACCGAACCTAACTGAACCATGTAAAGTTAGTATCTGATTTATTTCCATGTTCTATTCATTATTATTACTTGTTTTTACAACATTTAGAATCAATTTAGATGAACCACATGCAAGAGAAATAGCCTTTACCCAAAAGTTCCCATTACTCGAGTAAATACATGAGTATCTGTATCAGAAGCAAACTTTGCAAGTCCAAAATCTGCAACCTAAAATCAGAATGTCAACCTTTAGATTCATATCCAAATAGCTTCACACTACGAGATTAGATTATGCATTAAAAGTTCATCATAACTCCAAAAATAATTTCAAGACTAAAACTCTATTATTTAGCTCTCCAAATGATTTCATCAAGAAATCAACTTTTGGAACCTAAAGATCTTTTGCCATTTCTCTTGGCTTCGGCTTATAAGAGGATGTTGGAGGGATGCAAAGCTTTTCAAGATATGGAGTAGTTCGCTAGCTTAAGAAGCTAACTGAATAATGTGGTAGTGAATTCCATAAACAATTTAGATGATCGATATTATCATGTAATGATTAAATAGTTGCGCATTGTACCTTTGCCTCAAAATTAGATTCCAAAAGAATATTAGCAGCCTTGATGTCACGATGAATGATTCTAGGATTACCTGAGAAGTGAATCCAATAAAAAACGAACTGCGAAACTTATCATAAGTATAAGGTTTAAAAGATTGTACTTACATTCCTCGTGTAGATATGCCAACCCCTTTGCAGAACCTAAAGCAATCTTCATCCTCATAGGCCAAGTCATAGTTGGGCGATCCTTCCCTGCAATGACATTTGCCAGTACCAACGATTATAATGTTTTTAATAAGCCAAAATAACTACACATACTTTGTTGCCTACGCATGCGCATTGCAATGGAGATCAAGTTAGCTGATTATTATGAGATTCCACCAAAATCACTTGAGATTTTTTTTCCCTTTTTTATACTTTTTAGTGGACTTTTGCCGCTTACCTGGAAAAGGCTACGCAATTGTCGTCGTCACTAACAACAGCATTTGGAAACAGTGATCCAATTTGATTAAGTGAAAAATGAAATTCAACATAATCCCAGCATACTGCCAGATAAACAACTTTGATATACAAATCCCTTACTCCAGAATAGAGGGAACATATAGACGAGTCCACAAAATTCCAGCAGCACTTAAAAAAGGCATTGACCATAGAATATCAAAGTTGTATGGTAGCTAGAGTCCATAAGAGAGAGAGAGAGGGCATCATCGGATGAAAGACGTACATGTATTCCTCTAAAGTCATACTCACCGTGCAAATGAAATTCCAATGTGCCATTTGGAACAAACTCATATACCAAAATTCTATGAGGACCAGAAATGCAGTAACCAATAAGTGACACAAGGTGTCTGTGATGAATACGGCTAATCATCTCGACCTCTGCTTGAAATTCCCTCTCTCCTTGTCTGCTTTCAGCTTTTAACTGCTTGATTGCAATTACTTTCCCGCTCGAAAGTACTCCTTTATGAACATAGCCAAAACCACCTTGGCCAAGTAGGTGGAGATTGGAGAAATTATCTGTTGCTATTCTTAGTTCATCGTACGTGAATGTGTTCTGTGCAAGACCTAATGCCATCCCTGGAGATGATACCGAAGGTCTTAATGAACGCATATCTGTTATTGAGAATGGCTCAGAAGGAGTTAGACTTCAGGAACTCGACACAGTAAAATTACGAAGAACTTAGGAACTTTAAGAGCTCGCATTCAAGCATAGAAATCTCACCTTTAGGCCCCTGTGGAGGGTAAATCCCCAACTCAAGCAGCCTCCTCTTCCTTCTATAAAAATTCACGAATATGCACACCCCAACCAGCACAATGAGCCCCACAATCCCAATCCCCACTGTCAGCGCCAGCTTCCACAGCGGCCAGCCCACATTCGGAGACACCGGTGGAGGAGAGGTGGAAATAGTCGGAGGACTCACCGGTGGGGGAAGACTTGGCGGCGGGGCGTCCACTGCGGGAGGACTTGGCGCCGGGGCGTCCACTGCGGGAGGACTTGACGGCGGAGGTTCGAATAGGGAAGGACTTGGCGCCGGGGCGTCAACTGCGGGAGGCGGGGGTTGACTAGGGGAGGCGGGGGGTTCACTAGGGGAGGACTTGGGGCCGGGGCGTCAACTCCGGGAGGCGGGGGGTTCACTAGGGGAGGACTTGGCGCCGGGGCGTCTACTGGGGCCGACATCGACCGTGGGAGGACTTGGAAAGGGGTCGTCAACTGTGGGAGGACTTGGTGGCGGGGCGTCTGTGGGATACCCACGCACCGGCGGGGGAGGACTTGCCGTCGAGGCGTCACCTGTGGGATTCACCAATGTCATCGACGAGTGAGCCACCTGGCTCGCTGTTGGGACTTCAACAGAGGCCACCAGAGGCCCACGAGATCGATGCGTACGACGTTGCCCGGAGTGGAATGAAAATTGTTTTCAAATATTTTTGGGGAAGTTTTGGACGGATGTAGTTCGAGTGGATGACTGATAACCGGAAAAGTGAGGGCAAAAGCTGGGAGGAGCATCCCATAAATATGTTCTAAAATTTCGTATCTTTACAAAAATCAGACTGTAGGAATCGTATCATTTAAAAAATGGAAAATATCACAAACAGTCCCTAAACTTTCACTTAATGTATAATCCCGTCTATAGACTTTTAATTTGTTCAATTTGGTCCATGAATTATCAATAAATGTCTGATTTAGTCTCTGACTATTTGAAAATTGACCAATTTCGTCCCTGAGTTTTTGATTTACTCAATTTGGTCCCTGAACTATTAACAAATGTTCAATCTAGTCCTTCCATTTGTTCAAACCGTTAAGTGATGATGTGGAGCATTAATTGATGACGTGGAACTAAATTGGGTTACTAGAATTATGAGTCAATATATATCTTAAAAAATAAAAACAAATTAGGGGTCAATTAGAGATCAGAGCACTGATCACAAAAGCAAAGAGAAGAAGTGGTTCTGTATCTTTTTTATTTGGACGGTGGCCACAATTTGACTTGTTTTAAAGGTAATTTCCATATGGATATTCCACATGTCCTTTTTTATTTTATATTTAAGAGACTAAAAGCCATGGAAGCCAATTTCGTTAACTTTAACTAATAGAATGACGAAATTGGTCAATTTTCAAATAGTCAGGGACTAGATCGGACATTTATCGATAATTCAGGGATCAAATTGAACAAATTAAAAGTCTAGGGACGAGATTGCACATTAAGTGGTAGTTCAAGGACCAAATTGAGCAAATCGAAAGCTCATGGATGAAATTGAACGTTAGATGAAAGTTCAAGAACCATTTGTGACATTTTCCCTTTAAAAAAATAATATATATAGTCTTGAAGGTTAAAATCGTATTTCACCTTAAACAGATATGGTCTAAATTAGGCTGCTAGATGAGAATTTTGCAATATTGCATACTTTCTTAAGCCGAGCATCAACTGTTTGTGACATGGCTAGTTAAGAGTAAAGACGGATTAATCAACTTATGCCTTTGCTAAATCTAATTCCACGGCTTGTTATGCTATCTTCTTTGGGAAAATATAAGGGAGGCAGAAAAGAAAAGTGGAAAGAATCGAGATTGAATTTGAGGAGCAAAGCATAAATTGTGTTGAATACTTGGGACTTACTGAAGATTTTTGCAAGTTTTTAAGCCAATCAATTTTCTAGTAAGATTTCTAAATTCCAGGAAAATTGTCCGAGAAATTTTAAACCTATTGTAGCTTTACCAATTTAGTCCTAAAATTTTCAATTTTATCAATTAAGTCCATTGGCCAATTTTGGTTAGAAATAACTGATATGAATGACAATCGTCTTACGCGATAGGTCAGAGCTAATATGGACAATTTTTAATGTTACTTTTTTTTTGTGCTTTTTTTGGGTCTCACCAATGACCCTCGCTTGGCTGTGGAGGCCTCCATCGTCTCCAGCGAGGCCACAAAGGCCCTAGATGAGACCATCGTGACCCCACTGGCTGCAGACAAGGTGGTTTTCACCTAGATCTTGCGAGGGCTACCTCATCCTCTCCTGCAACTGGCGAGATTGTGAAGTCCTCACTTAGGGCCTCACTACAACAACCCAAAAAAAAAAGCACAAAAAAAGGAAAAGAAGAAATTCAAAAATAAAAATAAAAATTCCATGAAATATTAAAATATGATTAAAAATTATCAATGATAGAGCCGACTATCTACGTTAGCAGTTTCTAGCCAAAATTGACAATTTCGAACCAAAATTGGTTGAACGGACTTAATTGGCAAAATATGAAAGGGTTTAGACTCAATTGAGAAAATCGAAATGTTTGAAACCGAATTGACAAAAATTGAATAACTTTACGATTTTTTGGACAATTTTTGCATGAATTCCTTTGCAAGATTGGGTGATTAAGTTTAAAGAGAAATCGTGAGGACCAAACAATGCAATTAGAGATAGGGAAATACCAAGAGCATTGCCTAATTTAAATATGGTTGTAATGTCTGTTTTATTACCCGATCAATAGTAGAATCATGTGGTACCCTTGTCATGTAATCATTCACACTAATCGAATCACTTAAATTCGATTTTCTAATTATTCTTTTGTTTTTTTTTTTTTTTTTTTATTATTTGATCACTGAAGCGCAAATTATATTTAACGTTTGTCCTAACCAATGACTAACGTAGAACCAATTTCTAGAAGCAAGCTAATATTTTAGTAAATTTGTACTCTAAACGTGAAATGAGCCCAGCTGTTGTCTGGTCAACGACGACTGCCATGTTATGCAATCCCACTTTTTCTAAACGCACTTTTTCTTCCCTACTTTTTTGGACGATCTAATGAAGTGTGTCGTACGCCGTTGGAAAATCAAGATTTTCCAAAATGGAACATGGGAGCGTGGGACATCGAGAAACTGTCCATTTTGTGAATGGAACATGATCATTTTTCTCCAAGTCCAGCTCATTTGAGGTCACAAGACAATCACGATGGATCAATCAATCCTAATCAAATTTCGTTGAGTGAAAAATGAAGGATCTAATCAAATTCCATTTGTGGAGTGAAAAATAAAGGATCTAAGAAAAATGATTATTTATTTAGCTTATAAAAATGATCATATTGACCATTTTATGAAGATTGCTCTGGAGAGATTTAACTGTTTTTGTTAATCTGGCGTGCCGAATGCTCCTTTCTAATAGACGATTGGAAATGATGAAAGGAAACATGATTAAAAATTGTCCATGTTAACGCTAACCGTATACGTTAGCAGTTTATGGTCAAAATTGGCAATTTTTAACCAAAATTAGCTAAATAGACTTAATTAGTAAAGTACAATAGATTCAATTGAGAAAATTAAAATATTTAGAACTGAATTTACGATTTTTTGGACATTTTTCGCATGAATTCCTTTGCAAGATTGGGTGATTAAGTTTAATGAGGAATTGAGAGGACCAAATAATGCGATTAGGGACAAGGAAATACTTAGGGCATTTGGCTGATTTACATATGGTTGTAATGTCCATTTTATTACTCGATCAATAGTAGAATCATGCGGTATCCTTATTGTGAAATCAGTCACACTAATCTAACCACTTAAATCCGGTGTTCTAATTATTCTTTTGTATTGTTTATTTTATTATTTTATCACTGAAGCGCAAATTATATTTAACGTTTGTTGTAGCCAACGGTTAACGTAGAACCAATTTCTGGAAGCAAGCTAATATTTTAGTAAATTTGTACTCTTAAACATGAAATGATGAGCCAAGTTGCTGTCTGGTCAACGACGACCCCCGTGTTATGCACTCCCAATTTTTCTAAACCCACTTTTTCTTCTCTTACTTTGTCGGACGATGTGATGAAGTGCGTCGCGTGCCGTGGAAAGTCAAGATTTTCTAACGTGGAACGTGGGAGCGTGGGCCATCAAGGATCTGTCCATTTTGTGAATGGGAACATGATCATTTTTCTCCAAGTCCAGCTCGGTTGAGGTCACAAGACAATCACGATGGATCAATCTATCCTAATCAAATTCCGTTTATTAAGCGGAAAATGAAGGATCTGGAAAAAATTATGTCGTTTATAAAAATGATCACATTGACGGTTTTATGAAGCTTGCTCTGGAGAGATTTAACTGTTTTTGTTAATCTAGCATGTGGAATGCTCCTTTCTAATAGAAGACGAGAAAATGATAAAAGGAAAGCAGTAAGAAGGTAAAAGATTTCTAAAATTATTACCGTGGAATTTTTTATTTTACATATTTATGCACTTCATTACAACAATATATTTGTGACGCTATAAAATAATTTTTGCAACATTTTACGATATTTTGTATATCATAAAGGTGAAAAATCATGACTCTTTTGATCAGTTAACATCAATAAACCCCGTGATGATTAATGATTGCAACAGAAAAAAATACGTGGGTACAGATAAGAATTATGCCGAAGAGTGTCAAAATAATATCTGAAGGCTGCTGATTTGTTGAAGGATAGCTGCGAGTGGTAATAAACGCGACCATTGCGGCTGATGTTGCTACAACCACTGAGGGATAAGCCCCTTGGGTGCATTTTAGATAATAAAAGCTCCGATACCAAATTAGAAAATGCAATTCAAAAGTTTAAACCGACAATTGAAAGAATATAAAGAATGTATAAACCTCATTGTCAAGCTTAATTGAGTCGTGTAATTATTATGGTAGAAACGCAATTAGTATTTGACAAGTGTAGGAAAATTCAAATTAGACAACGTATGACATACAACGACCGCGAAGAACACCGTGTGCATGGAGGCTTGCCAATATTTTGTGCTTATAAACAATGGAGGAGACTTGACTTAGCACTTGGATATGAAATGAAAACCAGAACAACGACCACCCGAGCGCACGTAAATATGCACACTCTCTCTCTCTCTCTCTCTCTCTCTCTCTCTCTCTCTCTCTCTCTTCTTAAGCCACTTTGTTGTCGGCTTCCACGAAAGGCTCTCTCTCTTCTTAAGCCACTTTGTTGTCGGCTTCCACGAAAGGCTGTGTTACGATAAAATGAAAGTGCGTCGTCGTCGGGACCATATTTTCCGCCATGGAAAACGAGAGCGTGGGCCATCAAGCGTCGCAGCTCATGTTGGGAGTGCGATGTTGATCTGATTCCCTCCCTTCAAGTCCGGCGTAATCGACTTCACTAGTCATCTGAGGAAGCGTCAATCAATCATCGCTCGACAGATCATCCGAGCCAATGGAGCACCTTCTTGCAGATTGATCAATAATACCGAAGATTCAGGACACCATCAGAACACCGATACCCCCTATCCGCGAGCTACCGGAGAGTGACGGAACCGAGGTAACGATCTATTTGAAACATAAGAACCAGCTATGGTCGGTCTGATCCATGAAAGCTGAACTGTACTTTATTAGAGCATGCCATAATCGTACAGCACGGCAAATACATAAAGATGGGAACAATTTGTCCCATAGAGCTCTGAATTAGAGATAAGCTAGTTGCTGGATCCTCAATCTGAGTGCCAGGCCGGTTCAGTCTGATTCGTCTTCAGAAACAAAGAACCGGACCAATTATTTCCAATTTTTAAGATTCCAAACTATGAATCGGACTGATTATTCCCTCAGGAACCACCCATAACCAGCCAGTTTTGTCTGGTTTCCAATTCGATCTTGAGACCGGTGCTAACCCTAGTTTTTACCATATATAAATTATATATTCTCATTGGACAATAGGACTGTTTGCATTTCCTTCACATAATTCTAGTAATGAATGGCCATGATCTATATAGCACCAACACGAATACGCGATACGACACGACACGCCAACACTTTATTTAAAAAAATAGAGAATAACGTTCCGACACGTTATATATTAAATACATATTTTTATGTATATGTGCAAAAATAATAATAATAATAATAATAATAATAATAATAATAATAATAATAATAATAATAATAATAATAATAATAATAATAATAATAATAATAATAATAATAATAAGAGCATAGAATTAATTTATACTAAAAAAATTAATCCAACATTTGTTAATATCATTTATTATTTAAATTTGATAGAGATTAAATGAGAAATTTAAAAATTGCAAACACAAAAAAGTAAATTTGAATGATCATGTCCTATTTTCTTATAGGGTTAACACCCTGAAAAACCCTAAATTGGTACATTTGTAACAAATTTACCCCAAATTATTTTTTTAACCACCAAAAACCCTAAACTGGTATACATTTGACAAATTTACCCCAAACTGGTACACTTGTGACAAATTTACCTTCTGTTAATTTTTGTTAAATTTTACTGTTAAATTATTAAGTTAAATAACACGTGACAATTGACTAATATACCAATTTGGGATTTTACTCTCCGTTTGTCACAGTTTACAATTTTTGTGATTTTCTTGTGGTATTAATCAAATTTAACATAGGGTATATTAGTCACAAATTTACTAATTTGAGGTTTTTTTGTGGTTGAATAAATTAGTTTGGGGTAAATTGGTCATAAATGTACCAGTTTATGATTTTTTATAATCAGTCGAGGTAAATTTGTCATAGATGTACTAGTTTTGGGTTTTTCATGATCAAAAAAATAGTTTTTGGTAAATTTGTCATAAGTGTACCAGTTTGGGGTTTTTCAATGTATTAACCATTTCTTATATTTGTCAGAAATTAATGAGATTTTTATAGTCCCAGACCAAGTTTGGAGTTCATGATATAGATTGGCTTGAGCTCCTCTGCAAAACAAGGTTCGAGAAAAATGAAAATCCATGACAATAACTCTCAAAGTACGACCAAAAGAAAAGGAAACTAAATTTGCCATGGAAAATGTGACCAAAAGAGATAATTCACAAGCGACGCCTGCGAGAGGTGGAAATAAGTAAAAAAAAAAATCACAACTTTAACTCTGCGGGGGCAGCGGAGCAACACCAGAGAGAAGAGGGGCGTTCCATCATCACTCACGGGAAGGTCGATACTTATAAGTAAGAAGCTTGAGAGTGAAAAATGTTCTTCTTTTCCCTTTATTTTTGTTATTTTCATTACTTTTTCATATATTTATATTTTGACCCCTCAAGTATTGAAAATTTTTAAAATTGATCCCGTGTGTGTCGAGTCACGTGTCGGAATTTTAAACTCGTGTCGGAACGTGTCGGGAAGAGTTGACTACGTGTCGGATTTTCCGACACTTGTTGACCGCGTGTCGGAACGTGTCGGAGCATGTCGGAACATGTTGAACACGTGTCGGAGTGTCGGATACGACACGAAGGCTTTCAGAGAGTGTCGGTGCTTCTTAAGCCATGATCATACTGTAAGGGCAAAAATGTGGGAACATATCTAGATGAATGATAATTGTCTAATCATAAGATTGACAACATATCTGGATCTAGGCCTGCGCACGGGAGGACAAAGCTCATTTTTTATGTACTTTGATATTGTGGATCGGGGAGATATCAAATCCCGCAAAGATAGAATCAATCGCATTGCACAAAAGCCACGTTCCATTAGGGAATGAAGAAAGTAATAACAAATGATGGAACGTAACCGAACAAAAATACTATACGTAAGAGGTATTCCTTATGGATAAAAAAAAAAATAGCCTCCTCGAATGATTTGATTAATTTTGCATGAATCGTCCAATAGAATTTATCACATAGAAACCAATATCGTGAGAAGCCACTGCAGGTGAGTCTGTACAGTTATGTTTACAATGGAAAATACTCTTACAATTAAATGGAAGTTTCACTCCAATTGAAGCAATGACGAATTCAAGAACTCTACTTGAGCGAGAGAAGAGGATTTGTAATATCTTAAGGGGACAAAATAGACATTGCTGTGTGGTATTATTACTCAAGAAACTATACATGCAGGCCCTTCACATAAATTTCGCAAAACACAGGAGTTTTAAGGAAGATTTTCTCTCTCTCTCTCTCTCTCTCTCTCTCTCTCTCTCTCTCGACAGCCACTTTGTTGTCCGCTTACGAAAGGTTGTCGTCCGATGAGACAAAAGCGCGTCGACCGGACCGTAGTTTTCGCCGTGGAAAACCAGATCGTCCTGAAGTGGAAAACGAGAGCATGGGCCAACAAGAGTCGCAGTTCATGTTGTAAACACGATGTTGATCTGATTCCCGGCCCTTCGTATTCCGCCAAGTCCGGCGCAATTGACTTCACTAGTCAATCAATAATCCAGCGACTTATGCAGGAGTCGCTCAACAATTCATCCAAGCCAAATGACACTTCTTACTAATTGATCAATAATACTAAAGACTCAAAACACCATTAGAACACCGATGCCCCCCATCTGCGAGCTACCAAAGAGTCACGGAACCGTCGCAATGGTCTTATTAAGCCGTGAGAACCTGATATGGTCTGATCCATGAAAGCTATACTATACTTAATACAGCATGACGTCATCATACAACCAGGCAAGTACATAAGATGGCAACAGCTTTGTCCCGCAGTGCTCTGAACTAGACAAGTTAGTTGCTGCCTCCTCAATCTAAGGATCCGAGCTGAACCAATTCAGTCCAATTCATCCTCAAGAACTGGGAACTGGACCGATTATTCCCGCGGGAACCACCCAGAACTGGCCAGTTCGATCTAATTCCTAGTTTGACCCGGAACCAGTGCTTGTCCCAGTTTTTATCATATGAAAATTATATATTCTCATAGGACAATGAGACTACTCGCATTTCCTTGGCATAATTCTAGTGAGGAATGGCTGTGATCATACCATAAGGGCAAATATGTGGGAACATATACGGATGGCGGATAATTGTCTAATCATTAGATCAATAACAAATCTGCTTCATGCGTACAAATCTGGGCGTGCGCACGGGCGGATGATGCTCATTTCATGTACTATAATATCATGGACCGGGGAGATATCAGATCTTGTGCAAATAGAACCAATCGCACTGTATTAAAGCCACGTTCCATCAGGGAATGGAGAAAGTAACGACAAGTTACAGAACGATGTCATTGGACAAAATAAAGTTATGGGGCCTACTTGCACATAAAAAAGTTGAAGGAAGAAATGGATAGCAGTACTCAATCAATCACATTCTATCGCAGAGACAAGAACAACTTGTGGGTGTCCAATTCTGCCAAAATTAACATGTTTGTTGCCTTGAGGTCTCTGGATGATGGGCGGCTTCCAGCCAGTATGCGGACAATCCAAACCTGCGATATTTGCGAGATCTCCTTTAACTATGCCGATAATTGCTTGCTATATTTGAATGATCTGGATCGCTGCGTCTCTTCTTTAGATTCCCCAAAAGTTACCAATGAGTACTGCATCACAACTTTTGAAGTTCGCCAAGCAGACTTTCAAGGTAAATCTCCCTAAGATAACGGCTTTACTATCTGTTTTATCATGCTTATGGCTGCAATTCTTGTCTGTCTATTCTCTCGCTTTCTTGTAGGACCACTTTGTGACTTGCCAGAACTTACAAGGAAAACATGGTTTCAAGGGACACAGTGGGCTCTCGCGAAGGTAAAAACAGACAAGTTGCCACCTTGTCTTTCTTAATGAAGCTATCCTAGAAATGTCATCAAACATCTATCGACAAGAAGCAGAAGAAGAAGTCACCCCTGATCTTTTTTCTTTTTTAAACCAAATTGTAGCCAGAGCACACAAGAGCACTGTAGAAGGCTGAAACCGATGCAACGACCGGGATGGAGATGGGATTTTCATTCTTCTGCAGGCGAGGATCTGGCAGGCCAAGATCTGGGTTGCCGTTCAAGCTTCAAAAAAAAAAGAGAAAAATAAGTGGATCCCGCGCTACAATGATGTAGGCCCGCCGGAGTTGAATCTTATTTTTTACAATATTTTTCTGGTTTTAGTAAAACACCAAAACTTAGAAAAATTAAGTTGAACGGAAGTTGTTTTTCTTTGTTTGGTTGGTGGCATGCGTCAAGAGAAGGAACGAGCGTTCTCCATTAATAATGAAAGGAGTGTTCCGAAATAAGAATAATAGAAGTCTCAAAACTTTTGTAAAATGCTCAATTAAGTATCAAAACTTTTCTTCGCTCACTTAAGTGTCACATTGGAGCAAAATCACTTACCTAAGTGTCACTTCCCGGCAAACAACCTATATTGATTTTTTTTTTAAATTGAATTTTTTTCTTTCTTTTTTAGGCCAATGGAGATCATTGACGACCCTCGCCAAGCATGAAACCCTTGTTGGCTGCCTCGCCCTCGATTGCGGCGGCCTTGGGTGAGGCCATTGAGGCCTCGTCGACTTTGGGTGACCTCGGGCGAGGATCCTCGTGGCCTCACCTGCTACTAGCAAGGCCCTAAGTTGTTGCCCAAAACCTTCGCAGCGAGAGCGAGAGCAAAGCAGTGAGAGCCCTCACCAACCACCGGCAAGGCCTTGACGACCTTGCCCAATGACTTCACAATCGAGGACAAGGATTTTGCGGCCGACGAGGGTCACCAGTGATCCTTGCCAGCCCTAAAGAAAAAAAGCAAAAAATAATAATAATAATAATAGGAAAAAATAATAATAAATTCAAAAAGTATAGTGTAGATCAATTGGTCGACTTTCAAGTAATATGAGCGATCATTTTTAGGAAATATATTTTTCAAATTATTCATTTTTTGCAAAATAAACTAAAATTAAAGAAAAAATTGTAATAATTTGGTGGTCAATTTGATAAGTCAATATACGTAATGTCTAACCGTAATTTCATCCATTATCCTGGTTTCTTGTCATGATTTATTTATTTCTTTTTGAATGATTATGTCCGGGTCGTGGTATTTTGTATACTAAGATGAATTGCGTGGGAATAATAAAATGCTGATTTTGTAATTCCATGGGTATGTTTTTTGTTCCTACCGAAAACGATTCAAAATGTCGAACATGAGCTGTTCCAATCGGCCTTTTAGCGAGAAAGGAGAGTCATTTTGGCTGTTTTCTGAAGTTTTCTGAAGAGATTTAACCGTTTTTGTTTTTTTGGGCATGTAGAATGCTCTTTTCCAATAGAAGACGGGAAAATGATCGTAGGAAAACAGTAAGCAGGTAAAAAAAATTCTACGATTATTGCCGTGGAACGTTTTGGTTCGCCCTGTTTTTGCACTTCATTACGACGATATATTTACGACGCTATAAAATAAATTTGGCGACATGTTTCTATATCATAAAGGTAGAAAATCACAACTCTTTTGATTTGTTAACATTAACAAACCCCATCATTGTAATCAGTGATTGCAGCAGAAAATAAAATACATCGGTACAGATAAAAATTATGCGGAAGAGTGTCGAAATAACATCTGAAGTTTGCGGATCTGTTGGAGGACAGCTGCGAGCGGTGATAAACGCGACAGATAAACAAAAGTTCTGATACCAAATTAGAAAATTTAATCCAAAAACTTAAGTTGATAATTGCAGGAATAATAATTCAATAAATAATCCTCCGACATTCTAAATCTTATTAACTGGGTCACTTCGTTGTGCCGTACTGATCTATGTAGGAATACCCGTATACGGGATGAGAGGACTGTTTAGCTTGATGCAGACCATATAAGTCTAATGCTCGCAGGGTACCGAACGTCCGACTAAAGAACAGATGTATGCATGGATGGAGACTTTGCCAAGATATTCTGCTTATGGACGGTGGAGGAGACTTGACTTGCACATGGATACAAAATGAAAAGGAGAACAACGACCACCCGAGCGGCCATAATAATGCCTCTCTCTCTCTCTCTCTCTCTCTCTCTCTCTCTCGACAGCCACTTTGTTGTCCGCTTACGAAAGCTCGTCGTCCAATGAGACAAAAGCGCGTCGTCTGGACTGTAGTTTTCGCGATGGAAACCAGATCGTCCGGAAGTGGAAAACGAGAGCGTGGGCCATCAGGAGTCGTAGTTCCTATTGTAAATACGATGTTGATCTAATTCCCGGCCCTTCGTATTCCGCCAAGTCGGACGCAATTGACTTCACTAGTCAATCAATCATCCAGCGACTTCTGCAGGAGTCGCTCAACAGTTCATCCAAGCCAAATGACGCTTCTTACTAATTGATCAATAGTACCAAAGACTCAGAACACCATTAGAATACCGATTACCCCCCATCTGCGAGTTACCAGAGAGTCACAGAACCAGTGCAACGGCTTTATTAATGTTAGTTGGGTTCACTCCTATGTGAAGGAGATCCAATGAGTTGCAAGCTTAAAAAGTGCTTGAGCCCATATGATAAGTTATATGAGAAAATAAAGTTTCTCACTATCTATATAAAAAGGTAGCTGCAAAAGAAAACAGTAACAAAAGAAAAAAAGAAAGCATGAAATATAGGGTTTTTGGTAATATCATATTCACATCAAGCTGGCGTCGGAGGTCGATTCGTGGTCCGATTAAGCTAAAATTTTGTCAGTATGTTCGTGGCACAATTTTATCGAATTGGAACGATTTGATTTTCATTTGAAGCTCCATACATTAGGTTTTTCGTGAATTGATCAAAACATGCGTTTTTGGTTAGATTTATCATTGATCTCTTGTGAAGTTTATATGTATTGCCAAGAATTATGTTCTTGAAGTCTTTGCTGCTATGTACCTCTAGTATTTGCTAGTAAAGAACAATTTTGTTGATAGTGAAGAATTTCGAGTGGACTCTGGTCCTATGGTTTTTTATCTCCTCACATCGAGAAGGTTTTTCATGTAAAAAATCGTCTTGTGTTTGCGTGCTTGGCATTTATTTTACTCTACTATATCAATTCCTATAAATTTTACACAAGATGGGAGATTATTTTATTCCGCTGCGTTGATTCAATATTGTTCGAATCATTACTATTCTCCCATCAGAGTGGTATCAGAGCATCAAGTTATTGCTTGATTTTTCTGCCAATAAGGAGCATACATAGACTAGAACATACTATCACATGATCTACTCTATTGTCACATTAATGCACCACAAGTAAAGCACAACAATATCAGCACACGACTTATATACAATTGACCAAGTCAAGGTATAATGCAAAACCACACACAAACACACACATCGAGTGTATTAAATTCATTGTATGTTTCAATATCCACCTTCAAATCAAATTTTCACCGGATCACTAGCCAGCTTAATCGAGTCACCTCTAGATCTCTCATTCGGACTTCCATGGATTCCCAACCATGGCATCTCATTCCAAGACATCTCAGTATCACACAGTTGAGACATCCTAGTCACGCAATAGGAATATCTTACTCCGAGGTATCTCAGTATCATAAAGTTGAAGCATCCATAATCACACAATATGGACATCCTACTCCCTAGAGCATTACTAGTATCACAAAATTGATGGAAATGTTTTATATTCAGTTTATTCCACATATTTCATGCATCACACCTTAAAATAATCACACCACATAGCATGCTCATCAATTTAATGCACCAAATCACTCTATAATTCAATCCTCAATGTCGCAACCAATTTTTCGAGTGTGAACTACCTAAGGTTTAACTAATGGATTATTAAGCCTAGATTTAACTCAGCTCTCCCAAGCCCATACCAGTTCGTGACTTAGGTTCAAATTTTTAATATGCAATTGATTTTCAATTAGGAGTCACCACTAATCTATTTTTGATGAGTCGATTAGAAACCCAAGTAAAGTAATGGGAGATTTACTTTACTCCTACGAATTAGAGATTTGGATACGAGAACTTAGTTATACTAGATTTCTTTAACGCCCTTTTGGTACCGTTTCTTTTATTTTGAAAAAATATTTTTGCAAGCAGCTTGGGTTTATTTTAAATCCATTTCCCTAACATGTGAGGTGATCATGCGGGTACGCAAATCACCTATTTAACACACAGATAAATAGTAAATAAATTGCAAAACTTACCTCAAAGTAATGAAAACATTTGCAATGTTAAACCGGAATTCACATAAACAATCCTAGATATGATCTCTAATTAACAAGCAATTTTTGTTTTTGTTTTTCACTTATTTAATGAAAATCATGTAATATGCAATGCAATATTGACTAAATGACCTAATTCTGATGACATGCAATTTCTAATTGAATGGACCTAGCAACAACCACTAAATGGCATGTGTGACATCCCAAATTTTCAACCCTGTCTTCTAATGAATAAATCGGGCATTTCATTGACGCGTCTATAGAGTTATTCTCAGAGCCAATCACTCTCGAGATAACTAGACTATTTGGGAAAATTATTAAGGAATTTTAAGGCAACAGACTTGAGAACTTGATCAAGAATCGGCTTCTCGATCGTATCCATCTTTAGAGGCCATTACGGTGCAGTTAAAAATCGATTTGAAATCAGAGATAGATTGGATCAATAGAGATGTGTGGCTAATCGTGGGTGACACCACTGAATTAAAAAATTCTCGTCGGCCGACACTAGACTGATTTTCTTATTGTTTTGGTACCCTGTGTCCGTAATTGAATCCTTGAGATTTTCACGACAATCAAGAGTCACCATTGAGTCGAGTGGGTTCATAGTGGCTCGAAGAAAATCGACCACGGGTCATTTGTCTTAATAAAGTTCTAAAAACTGTCCGATAGTCTAGGTTACGCTAAAAACGCGCCGAATGAAAATTAACCACCAATTCGAGTTCGATTTCAGAAATTGAAGTTTTGGCCATATCACAATAAATTTTAGGAGGATCGACTCAATCTCAGAAGATTTTTCTGACAACTGACACTTTTTGGGAAAAAGTCATCGCCGAGTTGTTTTTGTGCAGAAAATGCCGAATGTGGTTTTCGATTGCGGAATTAAGAAGTGTGAGGGATTATTGGATGAAGAAAATTATCAATTGAGGCATCCACAAGTCAAGTGATATTTGTTAAGGTCATTTGAGATTTATTCAAGAGAGAATTTGAGTTCATTTAAGCCAATCCTCCCCTAAATTCGTGTACCCCACCTAGCCACAACATTTGGACCATCTTGGCTTCTAGAAGAGTGCATGAGTGGTCCATTGTGAGCCAAGGAATCTATACATGGCTAAGAATGAGTTTTTGGGAGATATTTGTGTGAGAATTAAAAGCCAAAGGGCCCCTCACTCATCCATATCCATTCTCTCTTTCTCTCACCCCTCTAACCGATTACACTCACTCCTCCATCTCTCCATTTTCCTCGGACGGAGCCAAGAATAGAGAAGCCACGCCAGCTGAAGGAGAAAAATCACCAAGTGCAACTGCCTTCGACCGCTTGCTTCAATCCGCATGGTCTCCTCAGCAACTTCGCGAATCGTCCAACGAAGACCCAACTTCGGCTAGCACGTCTCCACCAACGAAGTTCTCTTCGTTGACCAGCGTTCTTCGCTCCACGCGGCAAGAATTTCCCAAGCCAGCTCGCCACCTCCTTCGGCCAAGCTCCTTCACCCAACAGAACTAGTTGACCCGTAACACTCCACCGTTTCGCTTCCACGACCATCTGCACTAAAGACCGAAGCTGCATCCTCCACTAGGCTTTGTCGGCTGCAATTCAATTCCATCTTCACCGATCAAGACAACTCACGACAGAAGCTGCTCCAACGTCGAAGCTGGCCTCCACGTGTGCTCAGCTAGAGCTCCTTCGGTCAACACTTCTAACCGTAAAGCCACTAGTTCTTGAAAGGGTCGGGTGGGACCGTAAAGCCACTAGTTCTTGAGAGGATCGGGTAGGACCGTAAAGCCACTAAATCTAAGGAATTGTTTGAAGTAGGATGAACGACCTAGAAAGGGTCCGACTGATATGAAATCGACTAGGTCAATTCGATCGATACTTCGATCGATGATGTGATTGTTTGAATGCCTATTGAACTGTACTAATATGCATATGGAATATGAGGCCAAGGTAAGTCCTCCAACTCATGCCGTGTTTAGGCAGCCTATAGTGTATTGGCTTTCTAATCGAGTCTTAGGGGGTAGGACTCGCTGAGACGTGGTCTCATTGGTTATTGAATAACCATTTCAGGACCCTGAGGAGAAGCTAAGGAAGAGGAACCTGAAGGGGAGAAAGACTTTTGAAGAAGAAGATGATCCAAAGAGGGATCTTGAATATAACCCGGATGTGGACTGAGATCCCATCCCTTTTGTAAACCCTGTCTTATTATAGATAGGTGTGAGACAAGTATGTTGTGAATAGTATTGTAAATATACTATGAGTTGTGCTGTTAATGAAAGTGGTTGTGAATTTCAATATGAAAAATATGGCATACTTTCCCATCCTATTGTTTTATTGTCTGGGGATTTATAACTGCTTCCGCATGTGATTAATAAAAAGAAAGGGTCGGCGATACATAGTCCTGGGATATCGCATTCTAAAATCGACCAAGTAGAAGGATGTGCACGCGTCCAAGGATCAGGGCGTGATAGCATGCATTTCAATGAATCTAATCCTAATGACGTGCATATGACATTTTTTTCCTTGAAAAGAATGCAATTTATCCTAGAAAATAAAATTAATTTATCGTAAGAAATTTTTGTATTTTTTCATGAAATTCATAATCAGGTAAAATGTGAAAATTATCTAACTAGATTAAGATCCTATTCAATTTGTATTAGGAATTAGGTTAAGCCAAATCCTAATTTAAACTAAAATATTATCTCAACCCAAATAATCCTAAAATGCAATCTATCTAAAAAAATACATAAACTTATAATAAATTAAGAAAAATATTATCTAGAATTAAACTAAGTGCAATTTTACCCTAATAAGTAATGACGCACAAAAGATGCCATAATTTTACATGACATATGCATGATGACTTTTTTTTGTGTTTTTGTTTTTTTATTAATTTCGAAATTAAAAATTGCCACATAATTAAACATGCAACTTAAATTAAACAAAAACTAACATCCTAAATGAATATATTTTTTGGATTTTTTTATTTAACAAAATAAAATCGATTCAACCAACATGACGACAAATCAAATAAGATATGATTGATATCCACAAATTGGCAAATCATATCTCGCACATGAGATCGGGTTGGCCAATTTTAAAAATAAATCATGAATCAAATCTCAAGCGTGAGATGATTGGCAATTTTTAAGCAATTGCGATTGCGAATCGAATTTCAAGCGCGAAAATCGAACTGCCAATCAGAGGCAATTTCATGTCGGAATTTCAATCACACATTAATGAATAATTCCACTAAAAAAAACAAACTATAAAATTCATAAAAATAATAATAAAATAAAAGTATTTTTCCACTACCTAATGTATTTTTCCTTATGTTTTTTTTTTTCCTTCCAAGCCTTGTGCTCGTGGTGGATCACCAAGGACGACAGGTCACCAAGTGTGGTGGGTCACCGGCATTCGGAACTCCGGCGAGGACTGGCGGTGGGCAGATCTGATGGTTTTATTTAATGTGATGGGCCTAAGTTGGCCCGTCCGCCCATGTTAGGCCGAAAAAAGCCTGGCTCACAAGATTATGGCCCATGGATGGAAGGATATGATGAAGGGGTACGTTCCTTTTTTGGAGGGAACATATAAAAGGAGAAAGAGAGAGGGAGGAATGCACCTTTTGGCATTTTAACGTACGTTCCTCCTCCCTCTCTCCCTTGAAACGCTCCAAAAGAAAACGCTAAGCAAAAAGGCGAATCCATCTTCCCTTCAAGGCCAATTGACATCATCGGATCGAACAGAATCGGTTTCTCTTCCTCATATCAACGTCGGTGTTTAATCTGTGGCTAACAAGGTACGTTCGATTCCATGGTGTGCTTTAGGATCGGTGATACATGTGAATTTCCTGGGTTCGTCTTCCGCATTCATTTTAGGGGTTCGATTTAGTGTCGAAACCGGTTTTTGGGAATCCGACAATCCCAACATTGGTATCAGAGCCATAGTTCTTGTTTCTCGATCCTTTTCCATGTTTCTCCCGACCCCTTTCATGTTAATGGATGATTACTCGTTGATTTTTTGCGGAATTAATCGGCCGAAACCGATCGGGGCGGAAAAATCCCGACACCCGAGCACTGTTCATCCATTTTTTCGAATTTCTGTAACTCGAAATCAATTTATGATGGCGTAGGATGGTGCGTGTTTGCGGTCTTTGGCGCGTGCGAGGCACACACCGGTCGGTCAATCCGACTCGACCCAACCGGCCCAACCGGTCCGGCGACCCGGCGATCCGACCCGTTGACCATTGACCATCGACCATTGACCTATAACCGTCGACCGACGACCGTTGACCATTGACCGACGACCATTGACCGTTGACTTTGACCGTTGACCAAAAAAAAATGTGTCTCTTTTTCAATTAAGTCTATGTGGATTATATGTGATCCCTTATTTGTTTTGCATTTGTTGCAGGAACAATGCCTCCCTTAAGGTTACGCACACCTATTCGCGCAATTACCGATGAACAAAAGAAAAGGCTTTCTAAGTTGATAACTGAGCTGACTAATCATCGATGGGAGAGTGGTGACTTAATTGATCACGTCCTTGAAGTCAACGGGAAAATTCAAAAGGTCATATGGAATGGTCGTCCTATGCCACAGTCTGAGATGGTGCGATTTTTCATGAACACCCTTCCACCAGAATGGCAAGGAGTGTTGAAACGCATATGGGATGTCAACAAAGCTGCTTCATATAAAAAAATTGTGATGGATTTTATAAATGATTATTATTGGATTGTTACAAGGGAAAAGATCAAGAAATTGAACAAAAGATGATCTTTTCCAGTTCGTGTACTGATTTGGTGTTAGATTTATTGGCTGGTCTTTGTTAAGTGTGCTTTGTGAACGTCTTATGTAATGTTTACTACCTGATTGTTGTTGATATAGCAACTGATATGTTAGTTGTATTATGTGAAAGCATTATTATTATTCTATTGGATGTCAAATATTATTTGATTTATGTTATTGTTGGTTGTTGTGGGTAGTTCATAGAAGTTTTTGTAGCTTCATAGAATTTATTTTGTATAAAACAATTATATTAATGATAGTTTTAAGTTAAAAATTTTGGAGAATGATTGGAAACAAAGTGACCTTTTGATTCTGAAACTTTACTTGAAATTGTTCATTAATATGATGGGCCTGTGCAAAATGGATGCATAAATGATAGGCATTAATAATTTGTACATATATGTCTGATGTGTTCAGATCAATGGCTTCAGCGACAAAGAGCATAGTTGCCGAGCTGAACAAAGGTAAAAAAACTCAATGGCGATAACTATAAATTATGGCACATGAAAATCCAATATGTACTGGAAGAGCAAGAGACACTAGAAGCTCTTAACATGACCATGGTAGAACCTGAAAAAGGAAACACTGCACAGCACAAGAGAGATAAGGAAGCATTTGCTGCATGGAAAAGAAAGAACTCTCTTGCTCGCATTACGTTGCTGAGCAGCATGGAAAATGACGTCATGTGAGAGTTTAGGCATTTTGAGAATGCCAAGGACATGTGGGAAGCATTGGTAGCAAGATTTGGTCATACTTTGGTGACCAGACTGAGGTAGTTCACTATTAGGTTTGACTCTTATAAGAAGCCTCATGGTCAGACCACGAAGCAACATCTTAGAAAGATGTCAAACATGATAAATGAGCTGAAAGATGCTAGCCATGTCCTAATAGATTAGCAGCAAGTGCAAGCAGTGATTCGTTCATTGCCTCATAGTTGGGAGCATATGAAGGTGCACCTGACCCATAATGAAAATATCAAAACATTTGATGATGCAATGCGTCATCTTGAGCTGAAAGAGGACCGCCTCTTGGCGGCTAAGCCAGAAACTGAAATTTACCATGCTAGTTCTAGCTCATATGGAGCTTTGAGCTCCAAGCGCAAACGTCCTAACTGGTTTGATAAAAGGAAAGGCAAGGAAGCAGGTCCTTCAAGGAAGAAGCCTAAGCTTAACCAACGTGAAAGAGGAAAGCGTTCTCAAATGAAGAAGCTTACAATGGTGAAATGTTACAACTGTGACAAAAAGGGTCACTATGCTCGCAACTGTTGTGAGCCAAATAAGGTATACACCCTTTATACTTTTCAGAACTTTACTTTTGTGTCGAGTTATGTATTCTTAACTGAGTCTAATCATTTATGGATTGTGGATTCAGGAGCGACAGACCATGTAGCGAAGGATAGAGAATCCTTCGTGGAATTCCGACGAGTACCAACTGGAACTAAGTGGATCTATGTGGGAAATAACTCCAGAGCTAAAGTGAAAGGAATTGGCACCTGCCAACTAAACATGCATAGTGGACGCACTTTATTCCTACATGATGTATTGTATGCTCCGAAGATTCGTCGGAATTTAGTGTCTGTAAGTGTTGGTTAAATTGGGTTTTAATATGAACTTTCATAATAGAGGCGTGGATTTGTTTTTGGATAAAAATTATTATGGTTGTGGTTATTTTCTGGATGGTTTCATTGTATTAGATATTGACTATGTTAATGCAAATGTTTGTTATTCCCTTCTCACGTCTCCTAATACATATGATAATGATGTGAATGTGTGGCATGCTAGACTTGATCATATTGACCAACAACGTATGAATAGACTAGTCAAAGAGGGCTTGTTGGGCAACATTGAAAAAGTCGATTTGCCCATATGTGAGCATTGCCTTGTAGGGAAAACAACAAGAAAACCATTTGGAAAAGGTAAAAGAGTTGAATTTCCTCTGCATTTAATCCATTATGATATATGTGGTCCAATGAATATGAGAGGAATGCATGGGGCTGTTTATTTTATCACTTTTATAAATAATTATACTCGATTCGGATATGTCTATTTGATTCATCACCTGTGGCTTATTACCAAGCGAAGGCTACCAACCTAGTCCCTTCTCATGTCCTATGGCAGGATTGAAGCTGCCTTCTGTCCATTTTGTAATGAGGTGCCAGACTCGGTTAATCATTTATTTTTTGGATGCCATGTTACCTCGAGCGTTGCCTCGTTTTGAGCAACTCGGTGTGGTCTTCCCTGGAGAAACAAGACTTGGGAAGACAACCTTACTTGGGCTTCTACCTTGCTTTCGAGTAAGGACTTTTATAGTTGTATTGGCCGATTCTCTTTTGGCGCTCTATGCCACATTGTGTGGAAGAATAGGAATGATATGCTCTTCAGGGGGGTGCAGAGCTCTACATCCGGCATGAAGAAGCATCTTATGAAGGTAGTCCAAGATAAGGCTTTCACCTTCAAGAATGTGGAGGATTCCCCAAAGAATAGGAGTTTGCAACATTCCTGGGAGTTAGACCCTTCTATTTTTGTCTAGGGTTGGTGCCGTGGGCGTTGCGTCTAGGCATTGTTGCTTTAATCCGCCTGCTTTTGTACGGCTTCCTTCCACTCTTTTGAGCCTGTTCATTAGAGTGTAAGTCTTTGAAGCTAGTCCTTTGTACTTTTTGACCTCCCCTTATATTATTATTACTTACCTTTTCACCCAAAAAAAAAAAGTATTAAGATCCGATCGAGATCGATAATATTTACCTGATGAGTTCAGAAAATTATGTGATTAAAAAGGAATAGAAAGACAGTTGTCTATTCCATATACTCCTCAACAAAATAGTGTTGCGGAAAGAAAAAACAGAACCCTATTGGAAATGGTTAGGTCCATGATGGCGCATGCTAACTTACCTATCACTTTTTGAAGTGATGCGTTGTTAACTGCTACCTATATACTTAACCAGGTGCCTTCCAAATCAGTTACTTCCACTCCATATGGGTTATGGACATGTAGAAAACGGGACTTAAGTTTTCTTAAGCCATGGGGTTGTGCTGCCTATACTCATGAGTCCTCTCACAAGTTTGGGAAATTGGGTCCCAGAGGAAAGAATAGTACTTTCATAAGATACTCTGAACACTTGAAAGGGTATGTGTTCATAGGTGAGCAGGAAAGTGGAGTATAACTGAATTTGAATCACGGGATGTCACATTCTTAGATGATGAATTTCCTAAGAAGGGCGAAATAGGGGAAGATTACTCCCTATTTGAAATCTTGGATCAAGATAATGATATTAGTGGAGTTTATCCAAGTTGGAGTAATATGAGAAGTGATGAATTGAATTCAACTCATTCTCAATTGCAACCACATGACGAGACAACGTTATCATTATCTAATCCTAGTGGGAGCATAATGGGGAATGATGTGCAAAATGTACAATCTCCCATACGGCGAACAAGTTGCCAAAGTATTCCCTATCGACATTTTGACATTGAAGTGGAAACTTTTATGATTGCTCCGCAAGATGAGGATGAGCCAAGAAATATTAATGAGGCTCTAAATTGCCCTAGTAAGGAAAAATGGATTCATGCAATGGAAGAAGGAGATTGAGTTAATGAAGTCAAACCGAGTTTGGGAACTGGTTGATCTTCCAAAAGGACGCAAAGCTATTAGGAACAAGTGGATTCTCAAAATAAAGCGAAAAGCTGATGGCTCGATAGAAAGGCATAAGTCTTGCCTTGTGGTGAAGGGGTATAATCAACAGGAAGGAATTGATTATGAAAAAATATTTTCTCATGTAGTAAGATTTACCTCGATTCGCATTATTCTAGCAATAATGACTAGTATGAATCTTGAGTTACATCGAATGGATGTAAAGACTGCTTTCCTCAATGGAGAATTAGATGAAGAAATATATATGGAACAACCTGCTGGTTTCATAGTGAAAGGCCAAGAAGAAAATGTATGTCGACTTTTGAGGTCGATATATGGCCTTAAGCAATCATCAAGACAATGGTATATACATTTTCATAATGTCATAATAGCATATGATTTTACAATGATTGATGAGGATCATTGTGTATATATCAAAAGATCCAATGATCAATTTGTGATCATATCATTATATGTTGATGATATACTAATTGCCGGAAGTAATATGGAGTTTGTTCATACTGTCAAGAGTTGGTTGTCTTCCAACTTTGAGATGAAGGATATGGGTGAGGCTGCATATATTCTTGGAACTAAGATTTCAAGAGATCGTTCGAAGAGATCGTTATCTCTTTCGTAAGAAACATATATAAATAAGGTTCTTAAATGATTTCGTATGCAAGATTGTAAACCCATAGACATTCCTATTACAAAAGGTGAAAGATTGAGCCATAGACTGTGTCCAAGGACTCCACAAGAAAAGGAACAAATGAAACATGTTCCTTATGCTAGTGCTGTTGGGAGTTTGATGTACACTATGATGTGTACAAGACCTGAAATATGTTTTGTTGTTGGAATTGTGAGTAGATACCAATCCAACCCAGGTCAAGCACATTGGAAGGCCGTTAAAAGAATACTGAGGTATCTGAAGGGAACTACTGATTACAAGTTCAATTACCAAGGAAAGGATCTGCGACTTGAAGGCTATTCAGATGCTGATTGGGGATGAGATTTAGATGAAAGAAAATCTACCTCTGGATTTGCTTTCTTACTAAACAATGGCGCCATATCATGGAGCAGTAAGAAGCAAACGTGTATAGCATTGTCCACAATGGAAGCTGAGTTCGTGGCATTATCGGCGGCGGTACAAGAAGGAGTTTGGCTTAAGAGATTTTTGGATCATTTAGGTGTCATTGAAAAAGCTGCAAATCCATTATTGGTTAACTATGATAGCCAAACAACTATAGCGTACACCAAAGATCCAAAATATCATGGTAAGACCAAACATATAGATACTAAGTATAACTTTGTCAAAGATATGGTTGCACAAAAAGATGTGAACTTACAGTACATATCTACGCACATAATGGTAGCAGATCATATGACAAAGCCAATACCTAGATATGTGTTTTGTGGCCATGTAAAATCTCTTAGGACTGCGTAGAGACTGATGTACTGGATTGTAATTTTCCTGATTTGTTCACATTTATGAACTTTTGTTTTTCCATTATTAATGTCTATGAATCTTTGTTTGATCTTTATGCATCTTAATGCTCAGTGCATTACTTTAAGTTGAGAAAGTATGTCGGACAGATAAAAGATTAGCCAACTCATACGGGTAATCGCCTCTATTTACTGTGTGATAAATAGGGATGAGACTGTTTTTAAGCTTATTATCTAGGTGATAATCGAGAGCTCAAACTTAAAATATATAAGTCGCCTTAACAGAATGTTAAGATGAGGACATGATATTTACTATATTCGAAAATAAAATACCCAACATATTTTACTTTATTTGTCTAAGATGTCGGATGTGAGTTCTGATGAATTTTGTGAATGAGTAGATACGTGAACTCAAGTTAGACATTGAGTATGTCTGAATTATCATCTGTACAGTATTGAAGGTGTAGACATACACTCCATGGGAAAGGAGTTAATACCGTAATACGTATTTCATACTACGTATGCATGAGACGACCAATAAGAGTGGCAAAAGTTTGATCTCAACTTTTATGCCGTGTGAGACTCCTGAGGAAAAGAGTTCCTCAATTTTAGTGCCTTCTTGACTTTTACTTATTCTCAAGATTTCTATTTAGTGTTTGCTATCTTAGGATGTTGCCAATGGTCATGAGTTTATTCGATTTAATGGGACATTTCTAGAAAAGCAAGTTAAACTGAAATTGAGAGTTTGAAGAAAAGAGGAAGATCGAATTTGGAAAATCACATTGTAGTTTTGTATTCACTGGTCGACCAATTATGACTATCTTTGGGATAATCATAATTGTGAATACAATATATATCATTGTTTAAAAGAGATCAAGAGAGATATAAATGTGATTGATCGATCTAAGGTACTGCATACTAAATCTACTCAGAGTGTGATGCCCGTTATGAGCTGCTATATATTCCTAACAGATGTATAACAACGAGTTCTCAAAGTATGCTGGTCGCAGAGATTATTCATCAATATGAATGTTGAAGAGAGGTAAAGAGAATCATGTCCGGCCACCATGTGCGAGTGGGAGATGATGGTTTTATTTAATGTGATGGGCCTAAGTTGGCCCGTCCGCCCATGTTGGGCCGAAAAAGCCCGACCCACAAGATTATGGCCCATGGATAAAGGGATATGATGAAGGGGTACGTTCCTTTTTTGGAGGGAACATATAAAAGGAGAAAGAGAGAGGGAGGAACGCACCTTTTGGCATTTTAACGTACATTCCTCCTCCCTCTCTCCCTTGAAACGCTCCAAAAGAAAATGGTAAGCAAAAAGGCGAATCCATCTTCCCTTCAAGGCCAATTGACGTCATCAGATCGAACGGGATCGGTTTCTCTTCCTCATATCAGCATCGGTGTTTAATATGTGGCTAACAAGGTACGCTCGATTCCGTGGTATGCTTTAGGATCGGTGATACATGTGAATTTCCCGGGCTCGTCTTCCGCATTCGTTTTAGGGGTTCGATTTAGTGTCAAAACCGATTTTTGGGAATCCGACAATCCAACAAGATCGGTGGCGAGTGGTCCAACGCGACAGAGGAAACCCGACAGCGGGGGGCTCAATGAGGGGCAGTGCTCCTGGCAGCAAGGGTCTTGGTGGCACAGCGAGGGGCTCGGTGATCGGCTTAAGCGAGCTGCTGTAGTGGTGTGCTCGCAGTAGTGCAGGTCTAGCAGTGCTGGCGTCAGGTTGCAACAGGCGGAGCGGACTGCAACTCTGGTGCGGCAGATCGAGCGGTGGTGTCGGCAAAGGAAGCTCGGGATCTGCAGTTTTGCAAGCAGAGACAAAAGGTAGGGGTGTTTTGGCCCAATGCCAATGCAACGAAGGGCGAAGCGGCTCGGGCGTCACGAAGGGGTGCTCGGAGTGACGGTGGCCGACAAAGGGAGACACGAGCGCACGGAGGCACAGTGGCATCGCAGGGGGACGAGTGGCCGAAGGTGTCGAGCGCGGGTGCTGGTACAAGTGCGATGGGCTTCAGCTCGGTTGCAGATCCGAGCGCGGCTTCAGCAGGTGTCGTCGAGGGAAACTCAGGTGGCTACAGAGTGGCGATGAGGTGTCCAGCGGGGCGGCAGAGCAGCAGCGCGAGCTCCTGGTGATCGGGTAGAGGTGCAGAGCAGGGCTCGCTAAAGGGTGAGCAAAGGCGTCAATGAGGCAGCAATAAACCGGGCAGTGGCGTAGCAGGAGGAGCGGCAATGGCTGACATTGGCGGAGGCGCAGTGCTGCGGCGGCTTCCAGCGAGTGAAGGACGGAGCGCAGGCAGGCATGATGGACGAATCTGCTAGGGAGCGCGAATAGTGTTCTTCTTCTTCTTTTTTAATTCTTTTCTCTCTCTTCCCGTCACTCTCACGTCCTCTCCCTCTGCTCCCTTGACTTTCTCCAAGCTTTTTCTTCTCTTTCTCTCAAAGAACCGAAGGAAATCCCTTCTTCAACTACCAAAAACCCCCTTTTGTGCGGCCGTGTATTTTTATGTGGCCCTCCGAAATCCTATGCAAAAAACATTTTTATAGATCGAAGATTAGGGTTTTAATTTCCTTTTCAAATTAGCATTCGCGAAGATTTCTTTTTTGCACACAATATCACTTTTTTATTTTCCACATCTCCTGATTTTGTCGTCTAAAAATAAAATTGCAACCCAATTTTCTTAAATTTCAAAAATCTACCGTAATATCATTTTAAATCTCCATTTAGGTAATTCTTGTCATTAAAAGAAAACGGGCTCGAGCCAATTTACTTGCTTTGTGAGCTAAGTCCGACCTACCAAATTAAAGCTTAGAACCACTATTTCAAATCCATTCACCGACGATCCAATAAAATGCAAAAAATAAATGCAGCTGAATCTATATGCAATTAATATTTTTTTCAGAGATAAAATTAACCCATAATTTTTTATGCAATAAATAAATGATCGGGTCGCCAAAATTTAGATATCAACACTCAAATGGACACATACGAGGTCTCATAGAACATCCCATCCATTGCATAAAACTCTCAACTATTCACAATTCAATGTCACCTCGTCACATCTAAGAGGGAGATATATCAAATGATAATGTATAAAAGACCATAGAAATCCCAAGGGGTTGCCAAAAAGTTCAAATAAGTTGTCTACAAAAGTTTGTAAAAAATTCGGATTAGAATAGAATGTAGGCAGTTTTGAGCAGTTTGGAATATCGAGGTCAAAACTATAGTAAACCACTTCAAAAAATTGTCTTATTTTAATATGTTTTAGAAAAAATATTGAAAACTATTTTCCGTGAGAATTCTAGACCTATTTCTCACTTTACAGAGAGCAGCAAGTCATTGAATTAACCCCTAAAACCTGTAAAATTTTCTAGACTCTACTGCACAATAAGAAAAAGCATTTCAGTACTCAAAACTTAACCAATCCCTACTAAATCTTAGTATGTTATACACAAGGACCAACCCTACGACTTTCACGAAGAGAGCAAGACTAATTGTATCGTAAAAATGATAGAAAAATCAAATAACAAACCAATATCCCTGTTTTTACCTATCCGCAGATTACCATCATTGCAATCACATTTTCAATTATTGTGCTACTTCCAGAAAATCTAAGAAAAATATATGACAAGTATACACAATTTGCTATAACTTCTATGAAGAACATAAGTCTAAATTCATGATAGATTCTTTGGTATGAAATTTGCAAAACTTCAAGACCAGAAAAGCTCGATTTTGGACATATTATCTATATCATCAAAATCCTTTCAACTTGGCCTTTATTTATCTACACCTCCCTATACTAGCATTGTTCAAACCTCAAGCACACACATATGCAGCAACTAAACCCCACACTAAACACCATAAGTCCCCAAACCACAATGGAGCTTGCAACCCACAAGCAAGCTACTCACCTACCTATAACGACATGCACAACCCTCATTTCAGTACCCGGTCATCTACCGAACCAACGGCAAAACCAAAGCTCCTCTTCTATGCATGTACTTCTTAAACACGCCGTGAAACCCACATGCAAGCCACAAAAGGACTATCTAACCCCACAACCAACGAGTTAGACCCCAAAACAAAACCATCAAGGTTCGTTTTTCCCTCAAACCCGCTCGTCTCACACCTCGCTTAACAACCATAGATTATCCCAACTTAGTATCCTACCGCTTCCTTACCCAGTTGATCCTTGTCTTCCTCACTTGCTGGCTCTTCAAAATCTCAAATCTCTAAAGCTCGAAACCACAGAAAAATCACAGAGGAAGGAGAAGAAGTTTTTGCTAAGCTAACAGAGAAGAAGAGGAGAGAAGAAACAAGATGGAGAGAGAGAGAGAGAGAGAGAGAGAGAGAGAGAGAGAGAGAGAGAGAGAGAGATGAGTCGGAGAGGAGAGTGAGGGAGAGAGAACAATGATGAGTTTTTTTCTTGAGAATGTTTCCTAAATCTTCATGAGTCCCTAGGCAGCTCATATTTCAATCCTAAGGCCATGCTGACTGAAGAGTGGGCAGAAATGCCAAGGGAAGAAGAGGCTATGCGAGATGGCTTCTTGCATGCAATTCCCATGCATACACACTCAGTGTAGGAAGGTTTTAGGGGCTAATTTGAGGATTTTCTTGCATTATAATCATTAGTCCTAGTTTATCTTTATTTCATTCCAATTCTGCCCCCACGCATTTGGCCCTACAAGAAGAGATTAGGTCTAATTGATTTGCGTATGTCTAGAGTGGCATTGATGTCACAAATTGGGCCTAAGATCAAGAACTAAGAGGAATCATAAGAAAGTGTTAAAGATTAATCTTGTGTTTGTATATAAATTCCTAAATTAAACTAAACAAAAGCAATCAAAACTTTTCACTGACGAACAAAAATCTTTTTTGCTCAAACTGGGCCTCACGCATACATCCCTAGCTCTATTGGCCCCAAATCATGGCCCACTAGGCCCTTTACGCAGCCCATCGCTTGTCCCATCAAGCTCACGCTCGTGGCTCTCACACAGCCCACTAAGCCATTAGGCTTGTGTACCCCTTATGGCCCACCGAGCTCGTTCCCTAGTCCACTTTCAATATTCCAAGCCCATATTGGTCCATTTATAATTTTAGGATCATAAAATCTAGGGCATCATAGCCCCATGTTGGCCCTTCGTTGGTTACACTCACACGAAGAAAATGAATAGTTATAAGGAATGGCAAAACCGAAAACCTAAAAGATTGATATTGGTGAGAGTAGTTTTGAAAGAAAAAAAATATTTTGATCCTAATTTCAACATTTCACAAACGCTATTTCGAAAGGTTGGATGGGAGTTGTATCAAGCTTTGATTTGGTTGAAAAGCTAAAAAATCTATTTCAAAGTACTTACACAATGTTCCAACATCTCCTTGAGAGATTTTAGAGGTTGAAAGCACCTCCAAACGTGCCCTTAATATCTCGGGTGGGCCCGAAAGCCGATGGCACCGGTGGAAGAGAGAGAGCCTTCTTGGGCCAGCCTCTCCTTCGGCTATCGCTCTCCCCTGAAGAGAAGGGACTCGGGTTGCCTCGAGTATCGCCAGTCCACTCTCTCCCGCACGAACAAACCATCAACAGATCTCCTCCAACAGATCCTAATTTCAACATTTCACAAACGCTATTTCGAAAGGTTGGATGGGAGTAGTATCAAGCTTTGATTTGGTTGAAAAGCTAAAAATCTATTTCAAAGTACTTACACAATGTCCAACATCTCCTTGAGAGATTTTAGAGGCTGAAAGCACCTCCAAACGTGCCCTTAATATCTCGGGTGGGCCCGAAAGCCGATGGCACCGGTGGAAGAGAGAGAGCCTTCTTGGGCCAGCCTCTCCTTCGGCTATCGCTCTCCCCTGAAGAGAAAGGACTCGGGTCGCCTCGAGTATCGCCAGTCCACTCTCTCCCGCACGAACAAACCATCAACAGATCTCCTCCAACCACCACCCACCCCCCCCCAAATCTCTCTCTCCGAGCGCCTCGCATTCGAAGAAGAAGGAGAAACAGAGATTAGGAGTGGGGAAGAGATGATAGGGATAGCGAAGGGGGAGGAGTCGTACGAGCTGCTGAAGCTGCAGAAGCAGGATACCTGCCCCCTCCACGACCTCCTCGCCGACTTCCGCTCCTCCTTCCCTCCCTCCTTCCGCTTCCCTCTCTACACCTCCCTCTTCCTCCTCCTCGAGGTCTTAATCCCCCATCCTTTTCCTCCCTTCACCTCTCTTCCCCCGATACAGCTGTTCCGTCGGTAGGGTTTTTCTTTTGGGGGGCGGGGCTTCTAGCCTTGGCGCGAGTGATGCGCCGCTTCTTGTTGTTGGCTCGGGAACTCTGGTCTTCCGCTCCGCTTCGTGAAATAGGGATAGGATGATGGCTTGCGTTCCGAAATGGAGAGATCGCTCGCTTGTTCGATCTTCGTTCTTTTGGTGTGGTTTCTGTGTAATTTAGTGTGGAGTACGCGAAGGCGTTCGATTCGGTTTTCGGCTGGCTTATGCTGTTTATCTTCATCTCGATTAGGCGCTCCGACCGGTGTGACCTTCTATGCCGTCCTAAGAGAAGTTGAGAAAAACCTGGGCAAGACGACTTTCCTTATGGCCCACCGGCCTCGTTCCCTAGCCCACTTTCAATATTCCAAGCCCATATTCGGAACTAGACAAGTTAGTCGCTGCCTCCTCAATCTGAGGATTCGAGCTGGACCCATTCAGTCCAATTCGTCTTCAGAAACTGGAACCAGACCGGTAATTCCCAATTTTAAAGATTTGAAACAGCAATTTGTATTAAACAAATTTTGCAGATTCATTCTTCAAGAAAGTAATGGGAAGAGTACGGGCTGATGACAATCATGGAAACTCTTCTGAGGGTAATGAATTGAACCGGAACCGCCGTTGCTTCGCAACTTTCGAGCCAAAAATTGCAGCAACCCACTGCTCCCCTATAAGATCATGAGAAAAAGATCCCTCCTACTTTGAGTTTCGTCCTTCCTGTCTTACACATTTCTCTAGCAGCGATGACAATCTTTAGAATACTTCAAGCTATACTGCTCAAATCAGCAACACAGACATTCTGACGCCTCATGTACTTTTTGCCTTTCCTAAATCTAATCCATTTCAATCTACAGGTAACAACTCACACCATGCAGCCACGGGCCAAAGCAGAGCATGAACCTTTTCTTCCGGAAGATGCTTCTCCTCAAAGCACAGATCTCGCAGACAAAACATGGAACTGTGGAAGTATGGCCTAGCCTCTCGGTTAATATTAATACTCCGAGCCTTCATTAGCATGACGACCATCCTCTGCCATTTTCCCCAAGTCCATCTCTTGGGTAGTCTGTTGAAACCCACTGCTTGAGCTGGATGGATGACGGCCATACTCACTTGTGAGGCCACTAAACTCGCTTGTGGCTCGTTCTTGGCTTTCCAAGGCCATCATCCTAAATTTATTTAAATCCTCCTGGTATTGACTGGTGTCATCATCTGAGCTTCCATGAGGACTATATGCTATGCTATGTCCGGGCACAATTCCTTCATTTAAATCGCTCAGAGAGAGGTATCCTTCCAATGCTCGAACAACCTGATTACTTGAAGTTCAAATCTCATTCCACAATAGTAGACCATTTTGCATTAACGGTCATACTGGAAAGCGAGTTGTAGCAAACTGAGACACTGAAACTAATTTTTTTTCCAGCTCAGATGAAATGATAACCCATGACTTGTAAAAGGATCAAAACCACTAACTAGAGCATAGATTATCTCTATAATACAAGGAAAAAAGGAAACACGTATTCTCATATTTAAACACAGGATTTTTAACTAGCAATGTACCTGTGTCATTCGTGGACGGGGTTGTGCAGAATGACGAACGCAAGCAGCAGCACAAGCAATCATCCGAGTCATTTCCTCGGTAGCGTAATCCTTGTGCAATTTTGGATCAACAATGGCATCAAATTTGCCATCTTCTAAAGCTTGTGTGAGCAAAGGCCGTGCCTGAAATTTCATTAGAGTAGCCAATTCTTTGACAACATTCAAGGTGGAGAGACGGAAACATGGAGGAGAAGGATAAATAAATAAAGGGAGGGGGAGAGGGAGATTAGAAGCTCAAAGTCCTAAAACTGGCTTTTCCCTATCAGATAAGATCACTAATAATAACAGGCCTCAAGTAAATATATTGTTGGTAAACTACTGACCCAATCAACCATGCTATCTTCAACAAAGGGTCGAGTCTTGTCAATTGGACGACGCCCGGTTATCAACTCTAGAAGCACAACTCCAAAAGAAAAGACATCCTATTTGTCAGTGAGCTTCCCACTGGAGGCATACTCCGGAGCCAGGTAGCTGCATTAATTAGACTTACCTTAGCAAAAGATGACACAACCAATGTATGCTAAGAGGAAACAGGTGAACTGAACCATCATCTATACCAAATTAGACAAACTATATGTATAAGGAATAGGCTTACCCGAAAGTTCCCATTACTCGAGTCGATACATGAGTATCTGTATCAAAAGCAATCTTTGCAAGTCCAAAATCTGCAACCTGGAATCAGTAATGCTGACTTTTATATTTCGCATCCAAATAGCTTCACACGACAATATTAAATTAAGCATTGTAGAGTTCATCACAACTCCAAAAATAGCTGCAAACGAAAAGTTGGTTCCCCTAATGATTTCATCAAGAAATCAACTTTTGCAGCCCTAAAATCTTTTGCCGTTTCTCTAATCTTCGGCTTATACAGAGGATGTAGGAGGGATGCAAAATGCTTTTGAAAAAATGAAGTAAATCAATAACTTAATAACTAACTATATAATGTGGTAGTGAATTCAATAAACATCCTAGATGACCGATATATCATGTAATGATTAAGCAATCTCACATCATACCTTTGCCTCAAAATTGAAGTCTAGAAGAATATTAGAACCCTTGATGTCACGATGAATAATTTTGGGATTACCTGAGAAGTGAATACAATAAAGATGAACCGCGAAACTTACCGTAGTAAAAAGGTATAAAAGACTCTACTTACAGTCCTCATGCAAATATGCCAACCCTCTTGCAGAACCTAAAGCAATCTTCATTCTTGTAGGCCAAACCATAGTTGGGCGATCCTTCCCTGCAACAACATTTGCTAGTTATAACAACTGTAATGTTCTCAATTAGCTTTTCAGCTCCAAAATAATCAAACATCCTGTGCTGCCTATGCACAGTGGTGATCAAGCCATTTGGTTATTATGGCATTGCTACAAAAGTGTTAGCTGGCTGCAATGTTAAGGTCTGTTGTCCAATCCCCCACCCACCCCCTTTTCCATGTTAAGAGATTTTTGCTGCTAGATAAACAGCAATGATATATAAATTACCTCATTCCAGAATGAAGGGAGTTTATAAACAGGTCTCACTATTCCAACAGCACTTCAAAAAGGCATTAACCATAGAATATCAAAGTTGTATGGTAGCTAGAATCCATACATAAGAAGAAAAGTTCAAGTGTGATCTTTGAAAGAAGGTAACAGAGAGAGAGGGAGAGAGAGAGAGAGAGAGGCGACTGATATTAGAAACGGCATCATCAGATGAAAGAATACATCTATACCTCTGAAGGCATACTCACCATGCAAATGAGATTCCAACGTGCCATTTGGAACGAACTCATATACAAGAATTCTCTGAGCACCAGAAATGCAGTAACCAACAAGGGAAACAAGGTGTCTGTGATGGATGCGGCTGATGATGTCAACCTCCGCTTGAAATTCTCTCTCTCCTTGTCCACTTCCAGCTTTTAACTGCTTGATTGCAACTACTCTCCCACTCGAAAGCACTCCCTTATGAACATAGCCAAAACCACCTTGCCCGAGTAGGTTGACATTGGAGAAAACATCTGTTGCTATTTTTAGCTCTTCATACGTGAATGTACTCTGCGAAAGACTTAATGCCATGCCGGGAGCTGGTATTGAAGGTCTTGCTGAACCCATATCTGTTGTTGAGAACTGTTCAGAAGAAGTAACATTAGGTTGACTGTCAATTACAAGAATTGAATCCCAATGGAGCAATAGTCAAAGAACTCAAATGCGGAGTTTCTACAATCAATGGGGACTTCATGAAGACAATCCCCCGATGGTGAAAAAGAAAACTGGTGGCAATGCCAAGATGATCATCAACTCACACCTTTTACACACATTTTGAGCCTAATGATCCTTTCATTTCTCAACCCATGAACCCAACTTACGTTACGTCCCTTACAAAGTCTCTTCAGATTAGGGCATTTGAATTAACGCATGAGTTCATATGTTTATAAGCATCGCTCGAAGAAGTGCGAGCAAGATTATTTCTTTGTCATTTTGCAGGATTCTTGATTTGTAAACCCGGAGATGATTACAAGATTGTTCATTTAATAGCCTTGACTCAAAGAGTCCCTTTGTTAAGCCATTGACCAAGCCCACATTATGGTCCCTATTAAAGACCTCTCAGATTGGTAAGATCGTACCACTTGCGAGAATACTCGGACCCACGTCGATATGACAAAATTGAGTGATTTGCATAAAATAGACATTTTAAATGAGAGTGAGTGAAAGTCCTTTCTAACCGAAAGTCTCTCATTTAGTATTCTTAAGAAATCCATGTCATGAGTGAAGATTGTCTTGAATGATAATTCTCTCCAAGTGGAAATTTGGGTGATGCAAAAGTCATTATGCATAAACCCCGATTGAGTTGATGAAAACTTCACTGAATTTTGAAATGTGCATTCTAGAGTAGCTTAGATTGCTTATCTCTTTGATGAATGCATATCAATTTTTGCTCTAAATCATGTCTGATAGGTAATTGAAGTTCCTTTCAGAATGTTTCATGATATTAGAATATGAGAAACCTCCACCATGAGGTGAGAGACTTCCACAAGATATCTAAATTCCAAAAGGCATATCCCGAAGAATTAGAGATATCTCCAGGTAAGTATCTCTACCATACTTTAAAACACTTGTCATTGTGCGGTATTCTCCCTCGAGTGCATCGACACTTGACTTGGTCAAGTTGTCCCTTTATATTGACCTGGCGTGCTTTCGTAGCCCAGAGTCCCTTTTAATCAACACTCGATGGAGTTGTCCCCCAAATATTTTTCCTCCAGATTCAATCTGATTAAGGCGACCGAAGAATGGTTCGGGTCCTAACCAAGCAAAACCTTAGTCTAGGCGACCGTAGAATGGTACGGGTCCTAGACAACATTTATTGCTCTAACAGGCGACCGTAGAATAGTACAGTCCCGGAAAAGCAATTACCTCGATTCGAGCGACCGTAGAATGGTACGGGTCCTGAGAAATCATTTTTTCGTTTAGGCGACCGTAGAATGGTACGGGTCCTAGACAACCTCAGTTCAGGCGACCGTAGAATGGTACGGGTCCTGGAAAACAGATCCCCGTTTAGGCGACCGTAGAATGGTACGGGTCCTAGACAACCTCAGCTCAGGCGACCGTAGAATGGTACGGGTCCTGGAAAACAAATCCCTGTTTAGGCGACCGTAGAATGGTACAGGTCCTAGACAACCCCAATTCGGGCGACCGTAGAATGGTACGGGTCCTAAAAAATCATTTTTTCGTTTAGGCGACCGTAGAATGGTACGAGTCCTAGACACAACCAAACAATGCCATACTAGGCGACCGTAGAATGGTACGGGTCTTGGGAAAGCAGTCACTTTGCGAAGTCATGTTACTATTCTAGGCGACCGTAGAATGGTACGGGTCCTGGACGTGTAACACCAATCTATCTTGAGTTATTCTACCATCCCTGAAGGTAAGTAATTCCAGGTAAGTTCATTTATCATTTGCATTAGCATTTTCACGCATCATATAAATTTCATTTCAAAATGGGACTCATCTTCCAAAAAAAACAGGTCACTTAGTACATGTGCATGATTAAAATTTAGGTCTCAACTTATCTTTGAAGGCAACCTCTACGAGCTCACCTTCAAAGAGGGGCAGCTGTTGACACCTAATTTTGGAAAAATAAAATTGCATTTTGAAAAGAAAAAATAAAAATGGGGAAAATTGATTTGATTGAATTATGCAAGGAAATATGGAATTCGATGGATGTCCGGATTTTGTTAAATGCAGAAACAATTTAAAAATCAAGTGAATAAGAGGCAAGAATTTTGCAAAATGGAATAAATCTGAACAAGATCAAGATAATTGCGAAATCATGCTATAATTTACAGATTTGATTTAATGTGGACAGAAGATGGAAACTCGAAAATACCATTCAAGGTGGCCGTTCGGAATTAGTATAAAAGAGAGTTTCGTTTTTTCGTAACCGGCGGGGGGAGCGAAAAAAAATCAAGAGAGAATTTGTAAAAAAAAGCATTTCTCCTTCGTTCTTTGAGAGAGCAAAAGGAAAAAGCTTTAGAAGAGGAAAAGGTCAAAAAAGTCAAAAAAGAAAAGAGGGAAGAGACGTGAGGGCAGAGAGTGCAGCGATAGAGAGAAAAGAAAAGACGTGCAGCAGAGAAAAGAAAAAAAAAAAAGATGAAGCACTGTTCATCTCCTTCGTGAAGACTCATCAGCCGGTGTCCACTTCCGCTCCACGCCCGCGCAGCAACCGCCCGCTGTCCTTTGCACCGGCCACCGCCTCGGCCCACCTCCACGGCCACACATCTCGCGCCACCGCAGGCCGCGACCAAGCCCGCTCGCTGCTGCGCTGCGCGTCGCGAACCCCGCACCGAGCCTCCGCCGTGTCCCCGACACCGCCGCGCCCCGACAATCGCGCTCCCACCCTCGCCAACGCCGCGCCGCTGCAACACCCCCGCGACGCCGCCCGTCGATCTCCGAGCTCCGCCGTGCCTCCGCACTACCACCTCGGCTGGTTCGCTCGCCTCCGCCGCCGCGCCTCGGCCCGCGCCCGTCGCCGCGAACCTCCTTCGCCTCGATGTCCGGCGGATCCGCGCCTTCGACGCGCCGCCCAACGACCTGCGAACCAGCTCCGATCTCCGCGCCCGAGCTCGAGCCCGCCGTCATCCATCGTCGATTTACCCCCCTTTAGGTAGTTTTTGTTCTTTTTATTTTATTTTGTTTTACTTTTATAGTTTAGCTTATTTTATTCGTTATGTTATTTTTGCTCATTTCATTTGATAGCATTTTTAGTTTAGCTATTTAATTTGTAATGGTGGATGTTAATATTTGTGAATTTAGTATGCATTATCCATAGGGATTTTGTCCGAAATTAATGTAATTATTAATTTGACCCGAGAGACATCGGATCATTTTTCTAATTATTTTTTAATTTTTGGACTTTTTGATAGAATCTCAATCATAATAATTATTTAATTTGGTCCGTAAGACTTCAGACTAGATTTTTTAATTATTTTAAGTTGCTGTGATGATTAGGGTTAAAATAATTGTTAATTTAATCTGTGAGACGACAGGCTATTTTTTCAATTATTTTGATCCTTTATTTAGTGATTATATTAATTGTTTAGATTTAATCCTTGTTTAACAATTATTCAACTTCTAAAAAAAAGCTAAAAAAATCAAAAAATCAAAAATCAAAACATTCAAAAAGATTTGCATGAGCATATAGGACATTAAGGTTTAATATAATAGACACGTAAGTTTAATTAATCAAATTTTTAGGATTATATTTCTAGGATTGCATTTTTAGATAATATTTTTAGGACTGCATTTTTAGATATTTTAAAAGAAATAAGTTAGGATTAGACTTAAATGGCCTTTTTAAAGTTTTAGATATAATTGGCACATTTTCATCCTCTTTTTAAAATAAAAAAAATAAAAATAGTCTTCTTTACAGAATAGGGTTTAAGCTAAATTAATCCCAAAAATGGATTAGAAGATTATTTTTAGATAGATTAATTAGGGTTTTCATAAATTCTGAATTTCAATTAAAAAAAATGCAAAAATACTAGATGCATGTTAACTAGTTTGCATAATAGAATCATCTAATCAAAATTTGTTAATTAGTGAAATCAGGTCATGAGGTGCATGTTAATTAGTTTGCATAATAGGCCCATTTAATTAGAAATCGCATATTAATAAAATTAAGTCATTTAGTTTTAAAATGCATTTTTAATAAAAGAACTCCAATTTTTAAGAAAATCCAAAAAAAATGATTGCTTGCTTTGTGTGATGCAATTTATTTATTTGAATGTTTTAAATAATGGATGAGCACCCGTGTGATCACCACATTTGCATGATAGCAATTTAGGTTAAAATAAATCAGCTTGCTTGCAAAAACATTTTGAAAAATTTTAAAAAGAAATGGTACCGAAAAGGCATTAGAAAATTCTAGTGTAACTTAAGTCCCCGCACTTTAGTCTCTGGTTCATAGGAGTAAAATAAATCTCCATTTATTTTACTTAGGTGTCTAATCGACCTACCATAAACCGATTAGTGGCGACTCTTAATTAATAACCCCTTGCACGTTAAATGTTTGAACCTTAAGTCGCGAATTGGTATGGGCTTGGGAGAGCCCGAGCTAAGTGTAAAAAACTTAACAGTCCATTAACCTAGTTTTAGGTGGTGCACCCGAAAAATAGGTCGCGACAGTTGGCCGGCCCGTAACAAGTAGTTGCCGACGATGAGCAAGCGGTCCGGCGAGGTGGAGGAGGTCACGCACCGCAACCCAGGTGACCTCCGGCCACCTCCGCAACAAGGTCGTGGGTCGCCGGAGGTCGCGGCGAGGTGGAGGAGGTCGCACACCGCGACCCAAACAACCTCTGTGACCCCCGCGACCTAGGCGATCGCGGCGAGGTGGAGGAGGTCGCATGCCCCAACTAGGCAACCTTCACGAACCAGATCTAGGTCGCGGCCACGTCTTGGGTCATCAGAGGTCGCAACCTAGAACCCAGATCTGGGTCGCGGCGAGGTGGCGGAGGTCGCGCGCCGCGACCCAAGCGACCTCCGCCACCTCCACTGTTAAATATAAAGGAACTGAGTCTTCTCAATCATCAGTTACTATAAATTCAGTAGACAATATTGATAAAGGAAGAGAAAGAACACGTGTGGAAAAACAAAAGACAGAAAAAGCAACAAAGAGCTGGTGATCAACGGCACAGAACTCGTGATGAAGACAAACTTGGATTGACATCAATGAAGAAGAAGACTACTTAACAAAATAGAAAAACTGAATACAGCTCATTAATATAATACAACTAACTGTTTCTACATTTTGTTTTTCCCACTTTCAGCTGAGTAACCGCACAGACTTGGCGATTGAAATATAAAGGAACTGAGTCTTCTCAATCATCAGTTACTATAAATTCAGTAGACAATATTGATAAAGGAAGAGAAAGAACACGTGTGGAAAAACAAAAGACAGAAAAGCAACAAAGAGTTGGTGATCAACGGTACAGAACTCGTGACGAAGACAAACTTGGATTGACATCAATGAAGAAGAAGCCTGGAATGAAGATTGACATGGATCGTCAAGTCTGTGCGGTTACTCAGCTGAAAATGGGAAAAACAAAATGTAGAAACAGTTAGTTGTATTCTGTTAATGAGCTGTATTCGGTTTTTCTATTCTGTTAAGTAGTCTTCTTCTTCCTCGATGAAGTAGAATAACATACAGAAGATCAAGCTCAGATAGAGAGAGAGAGAGAGAGAGAGAGAGAGAGAGAGAGAGAGAGAGAGAGAGAGAGAGAGAGAGCAATCATCCATGGATGCTTTGCACTGAATAGCAGATACATATTGAGATAGAAAGATAGAAAATAGGGGAGGAAGAACAGAGGAGTTGTATTCATAGTTGTTCAATCAAACATAGAAAGCTTTGTAGTACAATCTCATTGAAGTAAAGTGACTCGAGTGTTTCGTTTACTGATTCTTCTGTATCTAGATTCATCATCTTCATCTTCATCTTCACATGGTATCAGAGCCGGCAATCATATCTTCCAGAAGGATCAGATCAGTAGCTATTCAGTAGATCGAGAAAGAAGAAGCTGAAGTTGCAGCAGATTGTAGTATCATGGTAATTGTGTTAGTTCTTCATAACACCATTGCTATCTTCATCTTCAAAGCTGAGAGAATATAACAATGGCAGTAAGAACATCAAAGTATCCATTTCCTATACATGTGAATATCTCTAACTTTGTCACAATTAAGCTTGCCGAAGACAATTTTCTCTTGTGGCAAGCTCAAATCCACAGGTTTCTGAAAAGCCAAGAACTCTTTGACTTTATTAATGGTGATATTACATCACCTCCTCGAATGCTGTAGAATGTAGTTGAAGGATGTGAGACTGAAGCGGTAAATCCAGATTATATTGATTGGACAAAAACTGATCAGCTGGTGTCTTCATGGATAAGTGGAGCTGTCTCTGAGAATATACTAAGCTTAATCATTGGTTTAGAAACATCGCTTCTAAATCGCTTCACACAAAAATCAGCAGCTAGAGAATTCTAATTAAGGGGGAAACTTCAAGCGTGTCAAAAACATGATCAAGTTCTTTCGGTTTATCTTAGAGAATACAAGTCCATATGTGATCAGTTGAATGCTATAGGAAAACCTGTGGATGAAATAACTAAGTTGTTTGGTGTGTTAGAAGGTTTGGGTTCTGAATATGAAAATTTTCGAACCACAATATACTGTCTAAAGCCTCAACCTAAGTATGATGAGGTAATTGCACAATTAGAAAGGTTCGAATCAAGGATGCAAAATTATTCTAGGACTCAGTTTAACTCTAATATGGCTTACTTTGGGCAAAGACACTCTCAAATACAGTTTAAAGAAACTACTGGTGGAGAGTACATTCCTCAAAACTCAGGTTTTGTAGCTCAAAAAGGAAATTACAGAGGAGGCCGTAGCTATGGTAGGGGACGTTTCCTTAATAACAGAGGTCGAGGATTCAGATATCCTGGAGAAGATTCAGGTTACAGATCCAGCAATATCAGCTACATGCAAGAAAGTCAAAAAACCAAACCGTATCATAATTCCACTGACTTTGTTTTCACCTCAGGATTTTGTCCCTATGCTGGTCCATCACAGAGATACCAAGAAATGAGATCTTATCCTTCTAATCTAACTCTTTCTAAGAATGTGCAGGATGAGAAACCAGATAACAGCATAAAACTAGAGTGTCAAATCTGCAAGAAACCAGGCCATGATGCTTTACACTACTGGTATAGATTTGATAACTCCTATCAAGCAGAGGAGATACCAACAGCTCTGGCAACCATACATCTTGAAGACTCCAAAGGCAGCGAGTGGTATCTAGATACTGGTGCAACTGCACATATCACAGCAAATCCTAGTATACTTCATAATTCTTCTGAATATACTGGATATGACACTTTTATGATTGGTGATGGATCATACTTACCTATTACATATACCGGTGATACACTGCTACATACTGGCGAAAGTTTATTGCCTCTGAACGATGTACTGATTGTCCCTAAAATAAAGAAAAATCTTCTATCAGTGTCCAAATTAATAGACGACTACCCATGCTCATTTGTTTTTGACAAATTCAGTGTCTATATAAAGGACAACTGCAACAACACAACACTGCTGCTCGGAAGGAAAATTAAAGGGCTGTATCAAGTGAATTCACAAACAACACAAGCTTTTCTAGCTCAGAGACACAAAGCAGTAGGAGAGGACACATGGCATCAAAGATTAGCACACACCAATTTGAATATCTTGAAGTATTTGCAGAATCAAAAACTCATTCAGTGTAATAGTAGAATGCAAAATATATGTAGTAGTTGTCAAGTTGCTAAGACTGCAGCTTTACCTTTTCCTTCATCTGAATCTGTAACAACTATGCCCCTACAGAAGATTCATTGTGACATATGGGGTCCCTCACCTGTGACTTCTTTCCAGAATTTCAAGTACTATGTTCTGTTTGTAGATAATTTCTCTCAATTTAGCTGGATATATCCATTAAAGTTGAAGTCAAACTTCTATAAGATCTTTGTTCTGTTCCAAAAGCAAGTAGAGAACCAATTTAGGTCGAAAATCAAGATCTTTCAGTGTGATGGTGGAGGAGAATTTCTTAATCACATATTTCAAGCCCATTTGCAAGACTGTGGTATCAAACAGAACATTTATTGTCCTTATACACCTGCACATAATGGCATCTCTAAGAGAAAGCATCGCCACATTGTTGAATTAGGTCTTGCCATGTTATATCATGGCAAAGTTCCACTAAAATATTGGGTTGATGCATTTATAACAGCTAACTATGTCATTAACCTTCTTCCAACACCAAAATTGCAAATGCAATCACCTCACAAAAAGTTATATCAACAAGAACCAGCTTATAATCATCTCAGGGTGTTTGGATGTGCTTGCTAACCATGTTTACGACCTTATGCTCAGCACAAGTTCGATCCAAGATCTCTCACCTGTGTGTTCATTGGCTATAGTGAACATCACAAAGGCTACAGATGCCTTGTGCCTTCAACAGGTCGAGTTTATATCAGTAGACATGTGAAGTTTAATGAGAATTTTTTCCCTTTCACCAAGATGTGTCTAACAAAATATGCACCTCTTACAACACTTTATCAGCTGTGGGCAGAAGAAATACAACTTTTGGAATCAACAAGCAAAGAAACAGATTCTACTCATTCTCAGACATATGCAGCCAATCTGAAGCTAGATGAAGATAATACTGCAAGGAATTCTCAGCCTTCACAGCAAGTTACTATACCTTATATTGATCATTTATCTTTACTACCAGCAATAACACAAGAACATATCATCTCTACAACAACACCAGATGGAGTTTCTTCACCTGTACAACATCAAGAGATGTCCTCTACTGATACAGCAATATCCAATAATACAAGCATTGGATCTGAACAAGTTGTCCCTCCTCATATGTCACAAGGAATCATCTCCAGCCACTTAATGCAGGGAACAACTTCCAGTCATCCAATGCAGACTCAATCAAAGTATGGCATTATAAAACCTAATCCCAGGTATGCATGTCTTGCGGTTTATGATGTACCTTTTGAACCAAAGTCAATTAAATCAGCATTGGCACATGAAGGTTGGTATAAAGCAATGACAGAAGAAATGGATGCATTGTATCAAAATAAAACCTGGGAATTAACTCCTTGAACTGATCAAATGAATGTAATTGGCTGCAAGTGGGTCTTTAAAACGAAACTTACATCTGATGATAGTCTTGACAGACTGAAAGCTCGGTTAGTTGCTAAAGGCTTTCATCAGGAAGAAGGCATTGACTTCACAGAGACTTTCAGTCCAGTTATCAAGCATGCCACAATTCGAATAGTTCTCTCTGTAGCAAAGATGAGACAGTGACCCATTCATCAACTTGATGTTAAAAATGCATTTTTACATGGCACACTAAATGAAACAGTCTTCATGGAGCAACCTCCTGGATTTCAAGACCCTCAGAAACCTCATCATGTGTGTTTGCTCAGAAAGTCACTCTATGGTCTTCGACAAGCTCCTCGAGCATGGTTTGAAAAGTTCAGTGATTTTTTACTTGAGTATGGATTCTTTTGCAGCTCTACAGATCCATCTTTATTCATATATCATCATAGACAGGATACTATTCTTTTACTATTGTATGTTGATGACATTGTCTTAACTGGAAGTTCCTTTCAACTACTCTCTACTCTTATTCATTCTCTAAGTCTCAAGTTTCACATGAAAGACCTTGGCCCACTGCACTATTTTCTTGGCATTGAAGTCAAACAAAACTCTGATCATTTGTTTCTGTGCCAAACCAAATATGCTAGTGACCTTCTCACTCGAGCTCACATGTCTGAATGTAAACCAATTTCCACTCCTCTGTCACTAAGACCACTCATTCTGCAAAATGATTTTGCTTCTTTATCCAATCCTACTGAGTACCGCAGCCTGGTTGGTGCTCTTCAGTATCTCACTTTAACAAGACCTGACATTGCCTATGCTACCAATTTACTCTATCAAAAGTTACAGACACCAACTATTGCAGATCTCTACAAGCTTAAAAGGGTTCTGCGATATATCAAAGGCACATCAGTCTTGGCATATTCATTCATTCTCAAAGCTCTTCACATCTATATGGTTTTTCAGACGCAGACTGGGCTGGATGTACTGAAACTCGAAGATTAACTACAGGTTTTTGTACTCATATTGGCTCCAACCTTATTTCTTGGGTAGCCAAGAAGCAAACCACAGTAAGTAGATCTTCTACAGAAGCTGAGTATCGTGCTCTTGCTTCAACATCTACTGAACTTACCTGGATCAGTTTTGTCTTGCAAGACATAGGATGTCCTCTCACTCATCCTACACATATGTTCTGTGATAATAAATTAGTCATTGCTCTCACTACCAATCCTGTGTTATATGCTCGAACAAAACATATCGAAGTGGATTTTCACTTTGTTCGAGAAAAAGTCTCCTCAGGATCTCTTCATGTCCAATATATACCAAGTAATTCTCAACTTGCTAATATTTTCACCAAGTCTCTTCCATGTTTTTCCCATTATCAACTACGCACCAAATTGGACTTTGGTTTTCCACCCATTCCCAATTTGAGGGGGAATGTTAAATATAAAGGAACTGAGTCTTCTCAATCATCAGTTACTATAAATTCAATAGACAATATTGATAAAGGAAGAGAAAGAATATGTGTGGAAAGACAAAAGACAGAAAAGCAACAAAGAGCTGGTGATCACAGTACAGAACTCGTGATGAAGACAAACTTGGATTGACATCAATGAAGAAGAAGCCTGGAATGAAGATTGACATGGATCGCCAAGTCTGTGCGGTTACTCAGCTGAAAGTGGGAAAAAAAAATGTAGAAACAGTTAGTTGTATTCTGTTAATGAGCTGTATTCAGTTTTTCTATTATGTTAAGTAGTCTTCTTCTTCCTCGATGAAGTAGAATAACATACAAAAGATCAAGCTCAGATAGAGAGAGAGAGAGAGCAATCATCCATGGATGCTCTGCACTGAATAGCAGATACATATTGAGATAGAAAGATAGAAAACAGGGGAGGAAGAACAAAGGAGTTGTATTCATAGTTGTTCAATCAAACATAGAAAGCTTTGTAGTACAATCTTATTGAAGTAAAGTGATTCGAGTGTTTCGTTTACTGATTCTTCTGTATCTAGATTCTTCATCTTCATCTTCATCTTCACATCCACGACCCAGGCACGTGACCTCCGCCACCTCCGCGACCTAGGCGCACGACCTCCTCCACCTCCGCGACCGGTGACCTCTGCAACCCAAGCACGCGACCTCCGCCACCTCACCGCGACCCAGCTCTGGGTCGCGCGACTGGTCGGCGACGGTTGCCGGGGTGCCGCAACCACACCAACCTCTCTTGCCCGTCGCCGACCCACCACAACACCTCGCCTGCCTCCCCGACGAAGAAGATGAACAGTACCTAGCCATTCCCATTCTCGAAATGTTGAAAGCCCAAGGCAACCCAAAATTTAGCAAATTATGGACGTTGCAAGTGCTAGTGAAACCGTGACCAAAAAAAAATGATAGTGAACCACATGACCCAAACAGGTGCTAGGATGTAGCAAGTACTTTATTCCTCTCAAAACGAGTATGTCCAGAGATACTTATGGTTGCTCTCGAAAGATGACATTCTTGTCCCTTCAAATCAATAACCACATGAGAAGTTATATCAAAATGAGGAAATTCATAACGTTAGGCACATGTGATGATTGACTTAGGTTGATTGAAATTACACTATGAAAGTATCTAAATGTTTCTTGTGTGCATTAGTGTACAATGAATTTCAAAAAATGCCACGGTACACATATTGTCTGCTTTGGATAGTAAATCCCCATGGTTTTGTTCTTCTCAGGCCAGAACATACTATCCCAAAAAAACGCGTCTGCTTTGACACTAAGTCCTCATAGTTTTGTTTTTCTTAGGGCAACTCATATTATCCCAAAAAAACGCATGTATATAGTTAGAGGGCCCATTGCCTTATAAGGCAGCCCGGAACTCTCTCCCTAGGCAATATGGGATAAGAGACATGCCCCCTCCTTGCACGTCCAGGAACTAAGGTGTGGACGCACTGCCATCCCTCCTCCCCGCGCACCGTCTCTTGGACTGTCACACTAGGATGAAAGGACTGTTGAGCTTGTTGCAGACTATAATAAGTCTAGTGCTCGAAGGGCACCGGAAGTCAGATTAAAGAACAGATGTATGCATAGATGGAGACTTTGCCAAGATATTTTGCTTATATACAATGGAGGAGACTTGACTTGCACATGGATACAAAATGAAAAGGAGAACAACGACCACCCGAGCGCACCTAATAATGCCGCTCTCTCTCTCTGCCAAGATATTTTGCTTATATACAGTGGAGGAGACTTGACTTGCACATGGATACAAAATGAAAAGGAGAACAACGACCACCCGAGCACCTAATAATGCCGCTCTCTCTCTCTCTCTCTCTCTCTCTCGATAGCCACTTTGTTGTCCACTTACGAAAGGTTGTCGTCCGATGATAGTTTTCGCCATGGAAAACCAGATTGTCCTGAAGTGGAAAACGAGAGTGTGGGCCATCAGGAGTCGCAGTTCACGTTGTAGACACGATGTTGATCTGATTCCCACCCCTTCGTATTCCGCCAAGTCCGACGCAATTGACTTCACAAGTCAATCAATCATCCAGCGACTTCTGCAGGAGTCGCTCAACAGTTAATCCAAGCCAAATGACACTTCTTACTGATTGATCAATAATACCAAAGACTCAAAACACCATTAGAACATTGATATCCCCCATCTGCGAGCTACCAGAGAATCACGGAACCGGCGCAACAGTCTTACTAAGCCGTGAAAACCTGATATGGTCTGATCCATCAAAGCTAAGCTGTACTTAATAGAGCATGCCATCATCATACAACCAGGCAATTACATAAGATGGCAACAACTTGTCCCGCAGTGCTCCGAACTAGACAAGTCAGCTGCTGGCTCCTCAATCTGAGGATCCGAGCTGGACCTATTCAGTCCAATTCATCCTCAAGAAGGAACTGGGAACCGGACCGGTAATTCCCAATTTTAAAGAGTTGAAACTAAGAACTGAACTAATTATTCTCATGAGAATCACCCAGAACTAGCCAATTCAATTTGGTTCCATTTTGACTGGAGACCAATGTTCGTCCGCAATTTTTATCATATGAAAATTATATATTCTCATAGGACAATGGGACTACTCACATTTCCTTGGCATAATTCTAGTAATGAATGGCCATGATCATACCATAGAGGCAAAAGTGTGGGAACATATTTGGATGTCTGATAATTGTCTAATCATCAGATCAATAACAAATCTACTTCATGCGTACAAATATGGGCGTGCGCACGGGCGGATGATGCTCATTTCATGTACTATAATATCATGGACCGGGGAGATATCCGATCTTGTGCAAATAGAACCAATCACAATGAACTAAAGCCACGTTCCATCAGGGAATGGAGAAAGTACGACAAGTGACAGAACGATGTCATTGGACAAAATAAAGTAAAAGTTATGGGGCCTACTTGCACATAAAAAAGTTGAAGGAAGAAATTGATAGCAGTACTCAATCAATCACATTCTATCACAGAGACAAGAACAACTTGTGGGTGTCCAATTCTGCCAAAATTTACATGTTTGTTGCCTTGAGGTCTCTGTGGATGATGGGCGGCTCCCAGCCAGTATGCGGACAATCCAAACCTGCAGTATTTGCGAAATCTCCTTTAACTATGCAGATAATTGCTTGCTATATTTAAATGATCTGGATCGCTGCGTCTCTTCTTTAGATTCCCCAAATGTTACCAATGAGTACTGCATCACAACTTTTGAAGTTCGCCAAGCAGACTTTCAAGGTAAATCTCCCTAAGATAACGGCTTTACTATCTGTTTATCATGCTTATGGCTGCAATTCTTGTCTGTCTATTCTCTCGCTTTCTTGTAGAATCACTTTGTGACTTGCCAGAACTTACAAGGAAAACATGGTTTCAAGGGACACAGTGACTCTCGCGAAGGTAAAAACAGACAAGTTGCCACCTTGTCTTTCTTAATGAAATTATCCTAGAAATGTCATCAAACATCTATCGACAAGAAGCAGAAGAAGAAGTCGCCCCTGATCCGTTTCCTTTTGATCAACCAAATTCTAGCCAGAGCCCACAAGAGCACTGTAGAAGGCTGAAACCGATGCAATGACCGGGATGGAGATGGGATTTTCATTCTTCTGTAGGCAACAATCTGGCAGGCCAAGATCTGGGTTGCCGTTCAAGCTTCAAAAAAAAAAAAAACAAAAAAGCAAGTAGCTGGACTTAAGTGCTCTGGTACCTTTTTGCAGACATGTTCATCGCAATAAAAGATGCGGATACTTCTTTCCCCTCTAAGTAAAGTTATGAAAGAAAGAGCAGAAGAACAAGCCTCAAGTTCAATGTCTAGTCCAGTAACCCTTTTCATGAGAAGATAAATGGATACACTCACACATTAGTATGAGCTATACTGATGCCTGGAATTGAGGTATGAGTTAACTAAAGCTAATTAATTGAAACAGTAATGAAAAGCTTTACTTTTTTCAGCTCATCTGCCTAAATTATTCATTAGTGAAAATTTGATCCAATGTTAAGGGAATGATAATTCACTGGCTCTCTGTTTAGTTCGTAGTTTCATACTTTATTATATTTTCTTGATCCAATATTGACTATAGCGGCTTGTGGAACAAATATAACCAAGTCAAGAGCAAACCGATCTTAGGAAGCTATGCCCTGATTAAATTCATCTCTCTAGTTCAAGACTTATAATGGTCCAAGTCGATCTCGATAATAAAATCTAAGGAAGTTGTGCGTCGGCTTGGCTTGAGTAATAAGATGGAAGAATTTTTGGCGCTAGCGCTAAGCCTTTGTGTTCATTGCTTTCATTGTCTCACTGAAGCAAGCAAGGGTCTGCCTAATCCCCGGACGAAAACGGAAATAATTTTCTTTTAAACGGAGAACATGAATGTGTTTTCACAAAATCTTGCACGCCCTCCGCATTGATTTCTGTGGAAAAAAAAAGGAGTTTCAACAAAATTTTACATAAGAAACTCTACGAGTAAAAAACCGCCACGACCTCAGTTGACTTGTAGGCAGTTTCAAGAACAAAACTAGGGGTGTAAAATGGGTCACGGACCTATTCTTGGACTCATAAATTATTTATATGGATTGCATATGGGTCAGATTTTTTTAAAGACCCAACTAAAACTGAGTCTAAAAAGTGAGTGATTTAAACAGGTCAAAAATGAATCAGAACTTATGACCCATTTTTGACTCATTTAAAATATTAAACGACCCACTTAACAAAAGGGCAGGGGAGATGACGACCTATTTTCCTCATCCCCGTCGATGACTAAAGCTTCAGTGACGCAAGCAGCTGGCCACTCGCCTCCGCACCGCCTCTGTCATGTCTCTCTTCTCCTCACTTAGGTCTAATCTCAGTAAGCAATGTCCATCTCTGTCTTCATTTTTTTCCTTGTCTCGATCTTCATCATCTCCCTGTCCCTGACACAGATCCTTCCCGCCTCCTGCTTCAATGCCGCACCTCCGCGACCTTCATTTGAGGCGTACCAAAATGCTTGATCAAAGAAGGAGCCCGATTCATGGTTGCCGAAGCCTCAAATAGGTTTATCAGTGAGTTGGGGGGTGCTGCTTCGAGTCCGAATTTGGAGCCTTCCATTTTTTATCGGTGAGTCATTCTCTTCTCATTTCAACAATAAAGATAGGAAGATGGCTGCTAATTGTTAACACTGTCTCTACCGTCACTCCTTCAATATCCCCTTTATTGGGCTCTTCCTTAGCGCAAGTAGCGACCCCAGAGTAATTTCTTGTTCCGATTACAGATTCCGCCTCTGCATTAAGATTTCACGTTTTTATCTCATCTGGGTCTTGCTTGTTGCTGAATGGGTGTTCAGAGGAGTGTTCTAAGTTCGCATATAGTGAGAGATTTTAAGCTCTAAGCTGAAATTTGAAGCTAGTTTGAGTAAAAGCATGAAAGATCACGTGCACGCTTATGACATATAATTTGCTATACCTTTTAAATGCAATTGAAGATGGAAAATGATGGATGCTTATGCTAGTGACGTATAATATTGGAAGTTGGAAATTTACTCCCATCTCAATTCCTATCTTTTTCAAGTTAAAGATTCCTCTTTATATCATATAATGTAGTTGTCAGAGTTTGTTTTATAAATGTCGAACTCACTGGATCCATTCGCAAAGTCTTGTGAGTAGTACAATTCTTACTATTTTCAAGTTTCTATTCAATGTGTTAAAATCTATTTTATGGTGATTGTTGTTTGCTAAGGCATGATATGAGATGGTGTGTAACTGTATGCATTTGAAAGAAAATAAGAGAATTCTTACTCCTAACTGACATTTAATATTCTAAACAGCGTCTTCCTTAGATGAGTAAACCCTAAGCCCGCATCACTAAACTAAATCATACAAGATACTAGGCAAATTTAAACAAGCTTTATAAATATATATTTAATTGATCGAATTCTTTATAAATATTTCATTATAGGTTTTATTTTCATTTTTTATTTTATTTACTATTTTTTAATTATTTAATTTTCTTTTTAATTTAATTTGAAATTTTTATCCAATTAGTATATAACTTAAAGATAGCGTGGGTTTTCCTAGAATATTAATCAATTCTAGCAATACAGATCAAGTCAAGTAGAGATCAGTCACTAAATTTACACTATATAAATATGAGTCAAAATAAATTAAATAAGTTTGACCATTTTCGATCAAACCCAAACCTGACCCAATCCACTCATTTGACGGGTCTACAAAACTCACATAAATTATCACATTGATTTGGACCAGCGTGTAAAGAATTTAAGCAACTATAGCAATTTGGATTAACCAAATTTTGCAGATTCATTCTTCGAGAAAGTAATGGGAAGAGTACGAGCTGATGACAATCATAGAAACTCTTCTGAGGGTAATGAATTGAAACGAAACCGCCATTGCTTCCCAACTTTCGAGCCGCCTACTTTGAGTTTCGTCCTTCCTTTCTTATACATTTCTCTAGCAGTGATGACAATCTTTAGAATACCTCAAGCTATACTACTCAAATCAGCAACACAAACGTACTGACACCTGATGTACCTTTTGCCTTTCCCAAATCTAATCCATTTCAATCTACAAGTAACAACTCACACCATGCAGCCACAGGCCAAAGCAGAGCATGAACTTTTTTCTTCCGGAAGATGTTTCTCCTCGAAGCATGAATCTTGCAGACATACTGCAGAACTGTGGAATTAGGACCTAGCCTCCCGCATAATATTAATATTATGACCCTTCATTAGCATGACAACCATCCTCTGCTATTTTCACCAAGTCCATCTCTTGGGTAGTCTGTTGAAACCCACTGCTTGAGCTGGATGGATGAAGGCCATACTCACTAGTGGGGCCACTAAACTCGCCTGTGGCTTGTTCTTGGCTTTCCAAGGCCATCATCCTAAATTTCTTTAAATCCTCCTGGTATTGACTGGTGTCATAATCTGAGCTTCCATAAGGACTATATGCTCTGCTATGTCCAGGCACAATTCCTTCATTTAAATCGCTCAGAGAGAGGTTTCCTTCCAATGCTCGAACGACCTGATTACATAAAGTTCCAATCTTATTCCACAATAGTAGACCATTTTGCATTAACGGTCATACTGGAAAGCGAGTTGTAGCAAACTGAGACACTGAAACTATTTTTTTTTTCCAGCTCAAATGAAATGATAACCCATGATTTTTAACTAACAATGTACCTGTGTCATTCGTGGACGGTGTCGTGCAGAATGACGAACACAAGCAGCAGCACAAGCAATCATCCGAGTCATTTCCTCGGTATCATAATCCTTGTGCAATTTTGGATCAACAATGGCATCAAATTTGCCATCTTCTAAGGCTCGTGTGAGCAAAGGCCTTGCCTGAAATTTCATTAGAGTAGTCAATTCTTTGACGACATTCAAGGTGGAGAGACGGAAACATGGAGGAGAAGGATAAATAAATAAACGGAGGGGGAGAGGGGGATTAGAAGCTCAAAGTCCTGAAATTGGTTATTTTCCCTATCAAACAAGATCACTGATAATAACAGGCCTCAAGTAAATATATTGTTTATAAACTACTGACCCAATCAACCATGCTATCTTCAACAAAGGGTCGAGTCTTGTCAATTGGACGACGCCCGGTTATCAACTCTAGAAGCACAACTCCAAAAGAAAAGACATCCGATTTGTCAGTAAGCTTCCCACTGGAGGCATACTCTGGAGCCAGGTAGCTGCATTAATTAGACTTACCTTAGCAAAAGATGACAACCAATGTATGCTAAGAGGAAACAAGTGAACTGAACCATCATCTATGCCAAATTAGACAAACTATATGCATAAGGAATGGCCTTACCCGAAAGTTCCCATTACTCGAGTCGATACATGAGTATCTGTATCAAAAGCAATCTTTGCAAGTCCAAAATCTGCAACCTGGAATCAGTAATGCCAACTTTTATATTTCACATCCAACTAGCTTCACACGAAAATATTAAATTATGCATTGTAGAGTTCATCACAACTCCAAAAATAGCTGCAAACGAAAAGTTGGTTCCCCTAATGATTTCATCAAGAAATCAACTTTTGCAGCCCTAAGATCTTTTGCCGTTTCTCTAATCTTCGGCTTAAACAGAGGATGTAGGAGAGATGCAAAATGCTTTTGAAAAAAATGAAGTAACTTATAACTTAATAACTAACTATATAATGTGGCAGTGAATTCAATAAACAGCCCAGATGACCGATATATCATGTCATGATTAAGCAATCCCACATCATACCTTTGCCTCAAAATTGACGTCTAGAAGAATATTAGAAGCCTTGATGTCACGGTGAATAATTTTGGGATTACCTGAGAAGTGAATACAATAAAGATGAAACCGCAAAACTTATGGTAGTGAAAATGTAAAAAAGACTACTTACAGTCCTCATGCAAATATGCCAGCCCTCTTGCAGAACCTAAAGCAATCTTCATTCTCCTAGGCCAAGCCATAGTTGGGCGATCCTTCCCTGCAACGACATTTGCTAGTTATAACAACTATAACATTCTCAATTAGCTTTTCAGCTCCAAAATAACCAAACATCCTCTGTTGCCTATGCATAGTGGTGATCAAGCCATTTGATTATTATGGCATTGCTACAAAAGTGTTAGCTGGCTGCAATGTTAGGGTCTGTTGTCCAATCCCCCACCCACCCCCCACCGCCTCCCCCAAAAAAAAAAAAAAAAAAAACCTCCTCCTCTTCTTTCCATGTTAAGGGATTTTTGCTGCTAGATAAACAGCTATGATATATGAATCCCTTATTCCAGAATGAAGGGAGTTTATAAACAGGTCTCACTACTCTAACAGCACTTCAAAAAGGCAATAACCATAGAATATCAAAGTTGTATGGTAGCTAGAATCCATATATAAGAAGAAAAGTTCAAGTGTGATCTTGGAAAGAAGGTAACAGAGAGAGAGAGAGAGATTCAATTGATATTAGAACGGCATCATCAAATGAAAGAATACATCTATACCTCTGAAGGCATACTCACCATGCAAATGAAATTCCATGGTGCCATTTGGAACAAACTCATATACAAGAATTCTCTGAGCACCAGAAATGCAGTAACCAACAAGGGAAACAAGGTGTCTGTGATGGATGCGGCTGATGATGTCAACCTCTGCTTGAAATTCTCTCTCCCCTTGTCCACTTCCAGCTTTTAACTGCTTGATTGCAACTACTTTCCCACTCGAAAGCATTCCCTTATGAACATAGCCAAAACCACCTTGCCCGAGTAGGTTGACATTGGAGAAACCATCTGTTGCTATTTTTAGCTCTTCATACGTGAATGTACTCTGAGAAAGACTTAATGCCATGCCGGGAGATAGTATTGAAGGTCTTGCTGAACCCATATCTGTTGTTGAGAATTGTTCAGAAGAAGTCGGACCTTGGTGACTTGACAAAATTCGTGGCGGAGGAGTAGGCTTTGGCCAATTTGTAACTTTGTCAATTGATGGAGCAACATTGGGTTGAAAAGGCTGAGCTGGGCCAGCAGGAGGGTCATCTGCAAGGAACGTTATGTACTTTTAACCCAACTTCTTATATGCATTGAAAAATCATAACCCACAAAGCAATTGGCATCAAATTATCCTGAAACACATAAAGATATTAGAGAGAAAAAGATCGAGCAATTGGCATCGATACATTCAGAGAGACACGCAAGTAGCACTCCCAAAATTTACAGCAACTTTAAGCGAGTTTAGCTGAAATGAAATCGTGGAAGCATATAAGCAATCCACACAATCAACGCGCAGGATTCACAACTCAGGGTCTCGAAAACAACAAGAGTTCCAATTTTTCAGCCTCTAGCAAAGTCTTAGCGAGTTCAAAAACCCCGATGACTAATCCTCATTTCAGAACCCAAGTTCATTTCTAGCTAGCCGACCGACCATAGAATGAAGAACAAATGACGAACTTCGAAAGCTCGCATTCAAGAATAAAAACTCACCTTTAGGCCCCTGAATAGGGTAATTCCCCAGCTCAAGCCTCCTCCTCTTCCTCCTCCGGTAGAAAATCACGAAAATGCCGACCCCAACCAGCACGATCAGGCCCCCAATCCCAATCCCCACTATCAGCCCCGCCAGCGCCCCCGGCGGCAACCCATTCGGAGGCACTGGCCCCGTCGCCGCCGGCGGAGGGGGAGGCGGGGGAGAGGTGGAGTTCGTCGTCGTCGCCGGCGGTGGGGGAGGCAGCGGCGAAGTGGTGTTGAAGCCGCCCGGCGCCGCCGGAGCGGGAGCCGGCGGCGGCGAGGACGACATCGGGGGCCGGGGAGCTCGATGAGTCCGAGGTTGCCCCGGGGGTTTCCTTAACTTCTCTGTTGGCTGAGGAAAGCGGAAATTACAAAAGTTGATGGGGGAAAACTTGGCAGGTTGTGTTTGGTGTGGACTGAGTGAGAACTGAAAAGCTAGTGAGAGAGAGAGAGAGAGAGAAAATGGGGGGAATAATTTCTGGTGGTAAGTATATTAAAAAAAAAGAGAAAAAGAAGTGGGGTTCTGCGCTGCAATGATGTAGTTCCGCCGGAGTTGAATCTTATTATTTATAATATTTTTCTGTTTTTAGTAAAACCCCAAAACTTAGAAAACTTAAGTTGAACGGAAGTTGTTTTTTTCGGTTTGGTTAATGGCATGCGTCAAGGGGAGGAACGCGCATTCTCTATTAATAGGAATGTCAAAAATTCTGTATAGCGCTCAATTAAACACCAAAAAAAATTTTTTGCTCACTTAAATGCCACATCAAGCAAAATTATTTACTTAAGTGTCATTTCCAGCCAAACATCCTATGTTGATTTTTTTTATTTTTTTTAATTTCATTGCTTTTTTTTTGTAGGGCCAATGAGGGTCACTAATAACCCTTCTCGGCCATGAAACCCTTGCTAGAGCAAGGCGATCAAAACCCTCACTAGCAACCAACAAGGCCCCGACGCCTCACCCAAGGACTTCATAGTCGAGGAGGATTTTGTGGCTAGCGAGATGACCCTCACTAGCCCTAAAAAAAAAAAAAAAAAAGCAAAAAAAAAATGATAAATTCAAAATAATAATAAATATTTAAATTTATTAAAATAATATTTTTCAACGATCACGTCAACTTTTCCTATGGAGCAAATTGAAAAATGATACTCAAGTAATTGATTTTTCAAATTTGTAACTCTCAAGTGAACAAAAAAAAAAATTTTGACACTTGTATTATTCTTATTAGGGATAAGCATGATTCATGTGTAGAATTGGGAATTGAACCAAATCTATAGCCTAGTTCTCTTCTCATTTCTATGGAGGGAGATTTTGGTTTTGGTTCCTCTTTTTCTAGAACCAGTGGTTTCCGGTTCAATTCTCACTTCCTATAGGAACTGAAACCAAAATTGGACCACATTCCTAAACCTAAAAGTATTTACGCCTTTTGCTTTTCTTTTTCCCTTTTGCTTTTCTTTTACCCTTTTTCTTTTCTTTTTGCCTTTTACCAATGTGTTTTGGTTCTTATGGGATTTCTATCATCGAATTCACGAAACATAACCCTAATGGACTCCATCCATTTGTTTAATTGAATCGTGCATATTTGTGGATCAATTTAGTGAGCTCTTTGTAAAGACAAACAAAATATGAATTCGAGTTCATTTCCCATAAGTTGTTATGTAATTTAGTGAGATACCCACCGAGTTAAAGAGTAAAATTTGTTTTGTCTTCCCATTGCTTTATCATTCTTCCCCAAGCAAGTATTTTCTAAATAAAATATTTGGATAGTTTCCAAGGACCAAGATTCATCTTTGTTCTCTTTCCTTTACTTTTTTCATGATTATGGATACAACATACTTATGGTTTTTCTTAATAGAACGTGGGATGAAAGAAATAACCATGGAGAATTCATAGATGAATGATTATCCAAATGCTAAAAAAAATGTGAAATTGACAATCAATAAGGTTTCCATATGTTTCTTTTACGAAGTTCTTTTGCCACTGTTCAATCATTTTTAAGAAGCCAAACATGTCCAGCTTGTTTATTATTGTTGCGTTTATTTACGTTTTTTTAAACTAAAAATGAAATCCAAAAAAAAAAAAAACTTATTGGATCCTATGATCTATAACAAAATGGGTTCCGAGTTTTAGATTTTGATGAGTAGGTTCTAAGTTTCAAGTGAAACTTATAATGAATCTGAAACCGCTTACTCTAGTTCTTACTCCAAGCATTTCCACCTATTGAAAAATAAAGTCCATCAAATTTGGAGAGAGTTCGAATTTACGATTTTCATCCAACCTATAATAGCAACAAAAATGTTTTTGATTAATATGTTAACGTTGTTGTGCACATATGTGTGATGTCGACAACTTGGTAATTAGAAAAAAAAAATTGGAGTTACACATAAAAGCGTAATTAAAGGTCCGTTTATTTCGTTAAAAATAAAATAAAAAATGATATTTATTTTATTTAAAATTAATTAGTTAATAAAAATATTTTTATTATCGATAATCATTTATATGTAAATATTTATATGAATGATGAAATATTTTTTTTATTTTTATAGATGATATAAGTGATTATTTTTAAAAAACTTAAATAATTTATGTTTTGCGAAATAGAGGGGATCGAAATGTGGGACAAAAGAGATGGACAATTGATGCATTCACGGAAAAAAACGGCGGCGTTTCCATGTCGAAGATTCCATCACGTTGAATGTCGTGAAAGCCTTGTCTGGAAGAGGAAAAGGTAGGGGCAGGGGATGGACCACGTCCACGTGGAGGAACGTACTTCGTTCTCTGACAAGACAACCCGTACGATTTGGATCCCAGTGCGCCGAATTAAATCATTCTTCTATCACGTGTGGACATTTCATCAAAATCGGCAGCTTATTTTGAGAGGGGAAAAAAAGTGGAATTTCCGCTAAAAAAACAACAATTTTTTCACCTTTTCTAAAAAATATGAATCATACCAACACTCTGACAAGCGTCCTAGTCAAATGATCTACTTTATACGAAATTGTCAATTAAGATTTATTGCACAAAAATAAATATAAGTACAAGTCATCTCACCCGTGTTTTTATATATATGTTTAATAAGAAACATATTTTTATGATTAAATGATAGTTTCGTACCAATTGAAGCGAAGACGAATGTAAGAACTTTATTAGAGTGAGATAAAAGAACTTGTAATGCCCTAATTGAGGTGCAAAATATACATTTATAATACGGAACTTCATATATTGTAGTGTATATTTACTATATGATCTAGAAAACATCATATTTATTAGAAGGTAATGAGTTATGGTGATGATTCTATTATGCGATGTATGTAAATTAGAGCTAAATGAAAGACAGATAATAACACATCTAGTCTTCATGCAAAAAATGAGGGTTTAGGGCTCATCTTATATGTCCGATTAAGTATCCATCTATCTTATTTTATTGACGCAATTAAAAGATCCAGGATTTGTCCCAACCTATCTTTTATTCCATGATCGATAACAACTCGATTTACGGCACTTTTTCCATTGACCGAAAGAAATATATTAGGACTAAGTAATGGGCATCTTATCATATTCTAGCATTATTTTGGTACACAGTATTAGCTAGAGAACATATTCTATGGATTATATGTGACCAAACACACTCAAAATGTGACTTTCTATAGATTGAAGCCCTGGTCCCATCTCAACTACGATTTTAGAAAAGTGGATTCAAGCATTAACGACGGTCGTACTCAAATTTGTTGTGATGGGTAATATTCTTTGGGTTCTTTTCGATTTTTTGCTTCATTTTCATTTTCAAGTCGTTTTCAAGTGTTAGAGAAGACCAAGTTATATGTTCGCTAGCAACCCCACAATGTAACATGACTGTACCTTTACGAAAATTGTCTAAAAGATCTCAAACATATTGTACGACAGCCAATACATTTTAATTTGATTAATCTAGTCATAAAACTTTTGATAATTTGTTAATTTTGCTAAAAATCACATTGTTACAAATTCTTTTAAAATGTTTTGGATTTCTTCTATATTTCATTTCATTTATTTTCTTTTTCATATATCCTTCGTCAGTCACTAAGTCTTGGCAATTGCTGTGATGCCCTCATCAATCATGGCGCTCATCAAATCTGGGCGAGGGGTGATTGGTGAGGGCAACCCTCACCCCCAGTTGCTCAATGCAACCCTTGCCAAGCCTCACCTATGGGTGACCAATGGAGGGAAATATGGAAAAAAGAAAAGAGAACAAGGAAAGAAAAAAAGGAAAAAATTTAATCTTTTTTAAAAATTTGAAACTATTCAAGTCATCGGTGATTTCCGATTAAAATTGACAAATAATCAAAAGATTTAAAATTAAATTGGTCAAATTAACAAGTTTAGGACTGCATGGCATCTTGAATAATCTTTTGTTGGACCACTATAATTTATTTGTCTTCACACTCTCTATGCATAAGTTTAATATAAAATGCTGTTGTGCTAGTGTCGTACAGGGTGGGATCAAATGTATTCAACACATAAGAACTCGCGGTTGGGTTGTGCTCACGAAGTTTTCCAGTGTCGTTATCCTCGAATTGCCCTCTGGACTTAAAATGTATATCTTTCAACTCGTCTCCATGATCAAGTCCCTTAAAAGGTCGATCAGACATGTGCTCTCGGGCCCACGATGGTGGGCCTTAAGAACACTATCATAGTTCAAGACGGTGATGACCAAGCAAATTCGTGCTCCGAAACATGAATGGACCAAGCTATGGTCCGGTCGATAGAGAATGAGGAACAATGCTGAAGTAGCACTCGCGCAAATCAATTATATCTCAAGGCAACCGCGGTCAAACCTATGTTTCTGCGACGAGTTTCTAGTACAGGATATGCAACCGGAGAAAAAAATTCATAAACCCTACACATCTTTTTGAGTAATGGACAATTTGATAAACGCTAGCCTCTTATCGAACACAAGTAAAACCGCCATTAAAAACGATATTGCATAAGCCACCTGGGTAAAAAGAAGCTAAGAGATCAAGGTCATCGATTATCTCTCAATGCATCTTTCTTTCGTTACACGACACAACCATGTTATCACCCGCCTAGCAAAACCTAATACCCTCCAAGTGCAACATGCGGTGCACCGTAACAAGGGCAACACCAAGCACTACATGGATCGGGTTGGTGGTTGTGAATTTTTAATGGCCCTTACCCTAAACCCTAAAACTAAATCTTCCAAAATTATACATATTTACTAGTGACAATCAGAACCAAAGAGGGCATTCGCCAATACCACAAGTCATCTGTTGAATGAGAGACGGCCCACTTACCGATTTAAATGTCACAATTCTTGCAAAAACCAAACATTCGGTTAAACTGTCACTCTAGTATTTTGATTTCGATATCCTATTCATTTGCACAGGAAGATGAATATGATAATAAGAACCTAACTGAAGAAACACTAAATTGAGTTCTAGAAAAACAGTAGGCTTAATCTCTGCTCATTCAAAATTGTAAACAATGCCACAGTAGATGAAACAAAAACAAAGCAAATTAAAGGGGCAACTGTATAAGCCAAAAAGTTTCCTGCGCCCAGATATGAATGACTAAATCCTTCAAAATAACAAGATTATGCCCCAAAATGATCATAATAATTAAGCATTAGCTGCTCCTGCATGCTTCCTTGGTGCAGCTTCAGTACCTGCATCACAACCATTAGCTCCATAAATCAGCAAAAAAACCAAAAAAATTCCAACCAAGTGCAAAAAGAAACATAATCTGCAAAGACAATCACATATAGTAAGAGTGAAGCCAATTACCTTCTCTGAAACCACTCTTGAACCTGCGAGGAACATTGCGGAGATACCTCATCCTACCAGTTCCTGTGGTCTTCCTTCGGATTGCCTTCACACTCCAATTATCTAAAAATAGCAATTAAACACAACTCAAGGTAAGAAAAGAAGATTTGCACCTACCATATGCTATTGCAAGGAAGTAAACAATAAGTAACCTCATCACAAGCTCACAACTTGTATGGCGCAAAGAGAAAGCGAGAGCAGGGTCATAAAGCAAACAACAGAACCTAACCTAGGTCGAAGAATTTTGTACAAGATGATTTCTATATTCACAATTTCCTTCTCAGAGAACCATCTTTAGAGCACAATCTCTCTTTTATTTGTGCAAAACCCAGCTGAAAGTCAATCCCCTTTTGTTCTTCTCCCACCCCAGGAATGGGAGAATACATCAAGGTGAAGCAAGATTTCTACATATGGAAGTCGGAGATGAGAATAGAACTACAATGAAGCAACACAATAACCTAACACACTCTCAGTTGAGACAGTTCTTGACTACCACAGTGCAAACAAAAAGCTCCAAGATAGTCCATTCGCTGTAAAGGAAACCAATAATTTCATACTTATTCTCTTTTGCACCGATGTTTAAATGATTTTTCGATCACTTAACTTTTCATACAACCATGATTATGACAAGGTCTCTACTCATACACACCTACAAACTCTCGACCATAAATTCAACTCACACATAGCTCCACCCCGCAAATATTCCTTCGACCTCGCAAGCAAACTACAATAAGCCTATACGCATGAAGAATCAGATAATTCGCGCACCGAATCAACTCAATCGCCGGACTGATTCTCTCCTCGGTACCTCACATTTGAACCTCCCTCCCTCCCTACTCGTCTCCCCATACATCGATAAGCAACTAATCAAGACCAGATACAGCTCGTGCTCTACGCATACTAATGAAGCTCCACATGACAAAAGGAAAAATGCAAAACACCGATCGCAAGCGCGCGCCGCCATTTGCTCCGATCAAATTCTAAAGAGACGGGAATACGACGGGTACATACACTTCCTCTTGCGGGCGGAGGGGAAGCCGCAGGCACCGCAGCGGCTCTTCTGGAGGTGGAAGCTGCGCCGCCCGCACCTCACGCACAGCGTGTGCGTCTTGTTCCTTCGCTTACCGAAGCTCCCCGTTCCCTTACCCTGCAAAGACAAAGCATCCCCAGCGTTCGCTTTCTCAGTGATTCGCCATTAGCCGACACGGATCTAACTCCATGCTCAAGCTAGAGAGAGAGGGAGAGAGGGAGAGGAGCTCACCATGGCGCCGACGAAGAGGAGGAGGAACGAGAAACCCTAATCTGTCTGGTGAAGCGCGGCGGGCGAAGGAGGTTTTATATCGCCTCGAGCGAAAGTGGAGAGGGTCTTTAGGGTTCTGCATCGGTCGCTGAGCTGGGCCATCGGCGCGTGAGAGATTGAGGAGAAATGGGCCTGAAAATGGGCCGCGCGTAAGCCCATTCTTGTTTTGGGCTCGATATGGCCCATTTAACGCTTGATGGGCCCGCTCTCGCTCTGGCGGGAAGAGACAACGTCTCTTTAAAAAAAAAAAAAAGACCTCCAAAGCGCGCGCGATTCTGTCACCGTCGCGGGGGATATCTGGATCGATGAGTTCGCCGGCGGCGGGAGCTGAGCAGCCGGCGGAGGCGGAGGAGATGCGAAAGAAGGGGGAGGAGATGGGAGGTTTCCGGCGTTCCCGTACGAGCCGTACTCGATTCAGGTCGATTTCATGAGCGCTCTCTACTCTTCCCTCGAGCGGGGCGGCATCTCCATGCTCGAAAGCCCCACAGGTCTCTCTCTCTCTCTCTCTCTCTTTAGGCCTCCTCATTCTGCGATCTTCAACTTCGAGCGTGCGTTACTCGCGGTTGTTCGTGCGAGCCGCTCGGATTGGAGCTGGCGCGATGTTTTCCTCGTCTCGGTCGATGTTTGATTGCGAGCGATGGCGTGATTCGTTGTTCGGGCGAGGAATTCGTGCGTCAGCTGAGGTTGTTGTGATGATCTTCGATTTTGCGATTGTGGATAGACCTCGCGATGAGCTTATTGCTTTGTGAAATGTTGTTTAACTTACCTCATACCCCTTTCATCGATTAGGAAAGGAATGCTGATTCTTCACCTTTCTAGTGTAGTTGGCCTGGACGCGTTTGCAATGTTCACATGTTTCCTGAGTACGAGATGTGATATCTGAAAGCCCTATCAAGATCTTATTTTTACATTCTTTTTATTAACTTTTTCTTTCATCTGGTTAAAATTAATCTGCAGCTAGTTTAGTTAGGTTAGACCGCGGCACTTATGTTCTTTTGATGGGTGTGTTCAGGAATTTACTTGCCTACGTCTGTGAGGTAGTGATACTTAAGAGTCTAATACTATCTTCTCTAACTTCATTTTCTGCTAACAGTTTTGGGTTGCTGATAAGAATTTTTGGTGCTCATAGGAACTGGTAAAACCTTAAGCATCATTTGTAGTGCATTGCAGTGGCTAGTCGATCAGAAAGAGAAGCAGAAGTCCAAAGTTAAAGTCGGATCTGATAAAAATGGAGCAGAGTCTGTGTCCAATCCTGGTTCAGATGATGAACCCGACTGGATGAGAAATTTTGTCCACAGTACGGAAAACCAAGGAGAGGATAAGAAGAAAGAGAAATTTGGAGTGGGATTCGGCAAAAAAGGTGAAAGACGGAAGGGAAAAAGTGACAGAGACTTACTTTCCAGAGATGGTAAGAGAGGGAATGGTGAATGCTCTGGAGAGTTTATCACTGGGAGTGCTGAGAAGGAAAGATTTCAGACCATGAAAAGGTGTGAGAAAATGCAAAGGTGGGAAAGTTGCAGTGGAATCAAATGATGACGAGTTTTTGTTGGAGGAATATGAGAGTGAAGAGGAAGAGAGCATTAGTGGTGTAAGATCAAAGAGAAAAGTTGGTGGGGTTTCTATTAGTATCTCAAGTGATGAGGATGAAGCAGCAAAAGGTTCTGATGAGGAGGAGGAAGAGGTTCTTAAGATTTACTTTTGTAGTCGGACGCATTCTCAACTCTCACAGTTTGTAAAAGAGCTAAGAAAGACTGCTTTTGCAGATGAGATAAGTGCCGTGTGCTTAGGCTCCAGGAAGAACTTCTGCATCAATGAAGGTACTTAGCATGATAATATATAGAATAGACCATTTTGTACTTCGTAGTGTATGCTTATCTGATGGAGGGTCTTTCAGAGGTTCTAAAACTCGGGAACTCAACTCGTATCAATGAACGCTGCTTGGAGCTTCAAAAGAAAAAGAAAAATGATGTCTCTAAAATCAAGGTATCATTTGTCTGTACGATTTTGTACTTTTTTTTCTCATATTGATGTCTTTGGATCTAGCTCATCCATCAATTAGCTGCATTGCACATCTTGAGATTCTAAAAGAAGGAAGAAAAAGTCTGCATATTTCCTGCTAAGCTTTGAATCTTTACATCAACTTTCCAAAAGCTACAGTTGTCAAAAGCCAGAATTTCTTTGACCATAGTTTACCAAAGTTTGAGAGCCATCACTTCTGTTGTTAGTCCATTTCTTTTTCAGCTGTTATTTCAATGTAGCATAAACTATTCCAGCACGCTGAACCACAACATTGCTTGTTTTATAACATTTCAGAACTTAGGCGCAGGAAGAGTGAGGCGGACAAAGGCAGTTTCTGGATGCCCAATGCTTAGGAAACACAAGCTACAGAGGCAATTTAAGGAACAGTTGTCTCAACAAGGGGCCTTAGACATTGAAGAACTAGTTAACCTTGGAAGTTCTCTGGGGACTTGTCCATATTATGGTGCCAGAAGCATGGTCCCTGCTGCTGATCTTGTGGTTCTCCCATATCAGTCTCTCCTATCAAAATCTTCTCGAGAGTCTCTTGGGCTAAACTTGAAGAATAATGTTGTTATTATAGACGAGGCTCACAATTTGGCTGATTCACTCATCAGCATGTATGATGCAAAAGTGACCTTGTCACAGGTGAGTGAATAAAGAACCTTGGCTGTTACTCCGCAACTTCAGTTACTCAACATAGGTTCTAGTTGTACCTCCAGATCATGACTAAAAGTTCATTGTTTCTACATAGATTGACTGTCATTTTCTTGTCAACCTTAAGGCAACAATCAACCTTGCTTTATTAGTGATAGGTTGACGAACGGCTTTGCTTATTAGTATGCATATGTGGAGATCAGCAACTTGCATATCTAAACATAGAATAGACATCTAATAACGAAGCCAAAATAGCCTCAATGGAACTCTTTTCATGGGAAGCTTTTCATAGTTTTTCTTTTACCTGCATAGCAACTTAATTTACTCAGTTTATCATCTTTTACAGCTGGAGGATGTGCATTGCCATCTAGAGATGTACCTAGAAAGATTCTTCAATCTCCTGGGACCCAGCAATCGGAGATATATCCAAACACTAATGGTCATTACTCGGGCTTTCATGGGAGCTCTAAATGAGAAGAATAGAGATAATTTGGATACATCCAAAAATGCGGATAATCTTCCTGCAGGAAAAATTACCATCGCTTCTTCTGTGGCCATCAATGATTTCCTATTCACTCTAAATATAGACAACATAAACTTTGTTAAGTTGCAGCATTATTTGAAGGAAAGCAATATCATTCACAAGGTAAAAATTTAGTCCCATAGCTTCTTGTTTTGCTTTCTTGGTGCCTTTCTTTTTCCTTGTTCCCTAAAAGATTTTTCTCATATTTTATTGATATATTATCCTAGGTCTGTGGGTATGGCAATAGAATGGCAACTCTGCAAGCAAGCTCCACCTTCGATGATAGTGCATCTTGTGGAGAGGATATGAGCACTTTATCCAATTTCCGAGCATTTGCAGATATGTTGCTATCTCTTACCAATAAGAATGCTGATGGAAGGATAATTGTGTCAAAGGCTAAAAAAACACTCTCTGGGCGACAAGGTGGATATATCAAATTTGTGATGCTCACTGGAGAGAAGATATTCTCTGAGGTCTGCTTTAATTGCTAGCTTTGAATGCCTGATTTTCCTGGTGAATATTTAGATGCCACAAAGCTAAACTTATTACCTTTGTAGATTGCAGATCAGGCCCATGCTGTCATATTGGCTGGAGGAACTTTGCAACCTATAGAAGAAACAAGAGAACGCCTGTTTCCATGGTTATCCTCAGAGATGTTGAACTTCTTTTCTTGCAGTCATATTGTTCCTCCAGAAAGCATTTTACCAGTTGCAGTCTCACGTGGCCCTTCTGGTCGGGTCTTGGATTTCAGCTACAGCACAAGAAGCTCCTTGGCCACGGTAAGGATAGGATGTTTTCCATTGGTCGTTCACAATGAAATTGGTTTCATGTGCTAGTGATCTAAGTATCTCCGTCAATTAGTTGAAGGATAGGATGTACTGTTGTCATACTCCTGTTGCCTAATAAATTGGTGATTTTCGAACCTTGTCCTGAGTTAGCAAAAATATCATGGTGCTTAGGAATTTCCAGTCTCTTTGCAGTTATCTGACTGCTTTATTCCTGGAAGGTGCTCTTAGTGGCTGCTGTTAAAAACTGTGTTTATTGCTTCTAATTTTCAGATAGAGGAGCTGGGGCTATTACTCTGCAATTTGATCTCTGTAGTTCCTGAAGGAATTGTCGTGTTCTTCTCTTCATTTGAATATGAAGAAAAGGTCTATAATGCATGGAAGGTTTCTGGCATTCTGGACAGGATGCAGAAGAAAAAGTGCGTATTTAGGGAGCCTAGGAAAAACACAGATGTAGAATCGGTTCTCCAAAAATACAAGGAGAGTATTAATAATTTAGCTCAGTGCAATTCAGTAGATGCGGCTCCTCAAAATGGTGCACTATTCTTTGCCATAGTTGGTGGAAAGGTATCAGAGGGCATCAACTTCAATGATGGGATGGGTAGATGCATTGTTATGGTTGGGTTGCCTTACCCTAACCCATCCGACATAGAATTAATGGAGAGGGTGAAACATATTGAGGGTCTAGGAGATGGCAATGCTATTTCAAATCTCAGCTTGTCCAATGATGAGCTTTACATGGGAGATGTTCAAGCTGGATTCAACATTCTGAGAAGCTGTGGCCACAGAGGAAAGGAGTACTATGAAAATCTTTGTTTCAAAGCTATAAATCAATCAATTGGTATGTTCTAACTCCTCTTTTTCTAAAAATTGCTCAATTGCTGCACTGCAATGATGTCTAAGCAAGCTTCATGGTCCTTTATTGTATTTCTAGATTGAAGAAGTTTTATGGACTGTATTCTTCATTTAACATCAAAGATATTATTTCAGTATTATAGATATTCAGATAATATTCATCTTCATTCCAGATTCTATTGTGCTTATCAGAAGGTCCTGTTTTATGTCTGTGACTCTATGTCAGAGACCCTATAAGATGATTCTGCTTGCATTTTCTGGTCCTCGATGAAGTTGCACTGCTTCACATCACCCCCTTTAGCAAATTCTTTTGAAGAATCATACCAATCCCGGTTTTTAGTTGGTGATGAGGAAGGCAAACCTCTTTTGTTCGCTTATACAACTCTGAGAAATTCTATCCAGAACTGACTCTACTTCTTTGTTCACCATCTTTTAGGTAGAGCCATCCGACATGCAGATGACTATGCAGCAATTTTGTTGGTTGACAAACGATATGCATCGGATCCCTCGAGAAGAAGTAATCCATGCCCAACTGACAGGCTCCCGAAATGGATCAGGGACAGTCTCGTCCCAAGGACAAACAACTATGGTGAAGTTCATAGGTTGCTACATCAGTTTTTCAAGTTCAACAAGAGTAGAGGTGGTCATAAGAATAAATGACACGCTGCTGCCTACTCTTTCAAATGCTGTCTTGAACTGATTGTGTACATAGCATATACTCCGGATATCTTGTGCCTGTTGGGTTTTGGCTGCTACGACATGATTCTGCCAGCGACTTTGGCAACTCTTGGATGACGCAATGGAAAGAAAATACCAGTGGCAATGGATCTCTCACACTGATTATAGTCACAGATAGTAACTTGTTTCGTTAAATTGAGTAGGGAAGCTCTTTCTTTCTCCTCTCAAAACATGAAGCCAATCTAGTCAAGGAGCCACTGATGTTGCTGTAAGGAACTTTCCAACCCCAGTATGATTTACTACTGAGGATTGAGATTGTCTAATATATCATTAAGGCCAGCGCCATGCAACTTTTGGTCGCTTTGCCTCGTTCTTCATTTGCACTTTAATTTGCGGGGAAAAATATAGCCTTATCAAAACGTTCTCTTTGGCCATCATGTCAACTTCCTCCAAGAGCCATGTTATGCTAGAGATAATAGGCTGGCTCTAGTGGATGGACTTGCGGCTACAAAGCTTGTCAGAGTACGTGTTTTAAGCATTTATTGCATAAACCCTACCTTACTTTACTTCTTTTGCTTATAATCTGATGTCAGAGAGGGTAAATGTAAACGCAAAGCGTTTACTTATCAATAGTGAACACAAATGAACGAGAAAGTGTTGTATCCATCACTGCACGTGCATTCTCTGAAGCCTGGAAAGGAAAAGTAATGCTGTTGAGGTGAAATGACCGCAGAATAAATAAAGGCTTCGCTGTGTTCGGTTGCAGATATCAGTCAGTTCAGTGTTCTCTCTGGGTTTTCTTGCTTCCTCATTAAAGGCTAGCATTAATAGCCCATGTACTGCAATGGCCTTTTTCTTCGGCACAAGATCAAAGCTGTGCCATCTAATCCAAGAAAGCTTGATTCGAGCATGAACTTCGTCCGGCGCTGTTGGGTCATATATGGGATTCACATAAAGCTATCCCAAACAACTGTAATTAATAAATTGGGTCTACGCAACCTAGGTCGGGCTAGCAAAATAATTTCACTATGAGAAAGGTTTAAGATACAAGTTTGATCACTTGACATGATTGCATGCAACTTTCATGTCTTACTTCGAAGAGATGTCTCGAGATAATTGTTTACATAATTCTGCAGCATGTCACGATGACATGCTAGCCCGCGTTAGAGAACTTTCAGCATGGCAACTGATGAGAAAGTGACCATTATGCATGACGTTAGTAATGGGTTTATCCTCAAATCAACTAGGATTTGGTCCCAACTAGGGTTCATGGACCTTCATTACGATAAAGTGCATTAATTTTCACTTTCAGTGCTGCTGCTTAGACGGCAGCAACTAAGAAATATAATGCCAATTCTTGCCACCAAGTCCCAACAGGTTCTTGTTCTGGAATTTATCACAACCTCCTCATAATTATTTAGCCTGAAGGAGTAAGAACATAAATTATATCCAGTAACTGAATTTTCCTACCTGATGAGATGACCATCTCATGCCTCGTGTTGTTTTGTAGATGGAAAGATCATATCTGTATCTTGGAAGCATTCCATTGCTCAACTTATAACTCATTAACTTCAAGGCTGTCCCTTGGGCCAAGTAACCATATCAGCAAAAGACAGGCCTATTCAATTCTTGATGATGACCATTCAGTGAGTAGGTTTTTGGGTCCAAAAAAATGGATCCCAGCAATGAAGTGCTGGAATTCATGTATTCATTCGGTGAGTATGTATGTATTTATTTAAGATAAAGACAATGCTTTTGTATAATTAGCTTTTACCACCTCTTGCCTTTACCTTTGCATCTTCATCAATGCCACCGAGCTTTAGACAAACCAGCGGTCAAAAACAAAAGATGTTATGATTACTGCCGGAGACCTCCCAAGCATCTTTAACATTAAATTTCTTGTATCTTTTTGCCAAAATATAATACAGTGCCCATAACATTTACTAAAGCAATGTTCTGCTTGGTGGCCTGTACTACTTAGGCCTTTAAGCCTTCATAAATGCGGTACTGTGATCTCTCATCAGATTGATCAGACGGTCACCAACAATTTAAGAAGGGGCATTTTTTCTAGACAGAGAGAATGAGAAAGCAAACAGACAAAATTCTCGTGTGGGGACAAAAAAGAGAGCCCAGAAAACCAAAAATCTCTTAAAGACTCCTATTGCTTCTGTCTCCAAGTAACCCCGAGAAATTTTCCTCTGTCGTCTTCTCTCACCTCTGTCCTCTCCCTGATCACCATACTCATATAAAACACTGAAAAGAACAGAAGCCAAAAGAAGAAACCGACCAGTCCGGTGTAGAAAATGTTGCTAAGAGACTCCATTGAGAAGACCAAGAAGTTCTTCAACGAGACCCTCGTAAATCTCAAGTCTTTCTTCTTCGGAGGCTACCAAAAGCTGCCCAAGCCACCCTCTTTCCACCCATTTTCTTGTGGCAGCAGCAGACAGAAAGACACCCAGATAGAAAAGTTTTATGCTGATTTCTGCAACGAGTGGGGGTGTGATCTTGAAAAAGGCAGGACCAGAATTCAGAAGGATGCCAAAGTGCAGGTGAAGGATGGTGAAGATTCATGCAGTGACACAGCTACGAAGGATGTGAATCACCAGGGTCCTGTCGAGAACAAGCAACAAGAAGTGGAAGGAGATAGAGAAAAGACAGACAAGAAGAAGAAGAAGAAAGTGGTTGGTTCCAAGTCTGCGGAAACAGAGGAAACAGAGAGGTCGAATGCAGCCGGGTTAGTGTTGGCAAAGAGAATGAAAGAGCTGGAGATGATGGACGTGAGCGATGTGGATCATGTTTTGGACATAGAGGAGGCGCTGCACTATTACTCCCGTCTCAAGAGCCCTGTCTATGTGGAGATTGTCGACAAGTTCTTCACAGACATGTACTCTGATTTCTCTCCCACTCCACAACAACAACCCTCTCTTCGCACCACCAAATCCAAAAAGAGACTTGGGTCCGTCAGGTTTTAGATTGGCTCGTTATATCATGATTGGCCCTCTCCTTTCTTGTGCATAGGATTTTGATTTAGCCTTCTTTTTTTTCTTTTTGGGTTTTATCTTGTCATTTGAATGTGGGATTTGCAACCCTTGCAATTTGGTTTGTCATCTGGCACTCTTAGATCTTTACTCATTCCAAATTTTATTGCTTCGATCTGTCATCTACGCTAGAAAAAGAAGTTTCTCCCTTGTGGCCTATGCGATCTTCTAGTTTTCGAGGCATCTTTGGAATTTCAGACAATCATGCTTAAAAGTTGGTGATTTTTAAATTTGTGTTGGTAAATCTTATATACAATGGTAAGTTTAGAAAACCCATGATGGTAGAACGTGAATTTTCCATATACCCTAGTCACTTTTCAACGTGATTAGTAACTTGTAATGCAAAAGGATGAACTTGGCATGAAATGTCGAGTTCGTTCTTGAACAAAAAGGTTATCAAGCCTGTTCCATGCACTTAAAGCATCCAATTCTTGAACTGCTGAGCTCACCACGAAAGCAAGTGCCGATGGCTAACAATTATATGAGACCATCGTTTTAGCATTGCAATTCGGGCTAATTGACTGCATAAATCGTGCGCTATAATCAATAGAATCAGCTGCAAGTCCTTTGGCTCATTCAGCTCCAAGACATGAAAAAGGCATCGTTTTGCGACGATCACGATCAAACCGATGAATTGGACATCTGATAACAAGCGCTCTATATTTTCATCTGATCTCATCACATCTCACCACATAAGCTTGTTGAGGTTTTGTTATATGCATACCTGGCACTTGACATTTACTGCAATAGATCTTCATGGTTTTTAAGGAACTGAATGAATGCTAAACAAGCCATATCATTGGCATCGATATACAGTTCTCTCAAATCAATGTGTGAATGCTACAAAAAAATCATTTGATAATCAAATAAGAGAACTGATATTCTTTACAGAGCAGGCCATACCTCGAGTACATTAGGACATGCTCAAACTCCCTGTAAATCAGAGATACAGAATTATCAAATGCTTAACCCTGAAAGATGCTCCAACCTTGAATCTGGTTGAAGAAAATCAGAGATACAGAAATCCAATCCGGGCAGCAATGAGCTGCAGGAGAGACCAATAAAAGAAAAGGTCTCCCAACTTCCTACCCACATTCTGAGTACATTGACCAAACATTGGATGACCAAACCATTGGTTGAGCCAATATCCTGCCTTATGTAACTTGGAAGGAACAATGGGCTGGTAATTTCCTCAGGAAACTAGTAACCAGATGAAGAAACTAAGACATTGTGATCCTTTAAACGCTTTTGGAAATGGGCCAAGCGGGTTTGCAGTTGACGAATGCCTGCAGCCTTCTGGGCAAGGATGGCATTCAGTTTAGTGACGTAATCATCTAGCTGATTACCAGGTTGGTCTGCTTCAACTAGTAAGTCCATCTCCTGAAAAAATTATAATAGTCAATGGCCATTCATATGATATATTAAATTAACCATTCATTCGCGTACTTAATATACATAGAAGGGTACATGCTCCGCAAATTTAACGAGAATCACCAACAGTGCATGCATGATAAGGAAAATCAGATGGTGGAAATTGAGACATAATTCCAAATGACCATATGAGAATATTGTGCCTTCCAATAATGGAATCAAAGGCATTAAAACATCTGGTTGCATCACAAACTCCATCTTTGGACTAGCTACTCCATGCTTAAAGTGCATCAGGTAAATGCAGTGAGCATCAATCTCAGCATTCACTGAGCTATCAAAAATTGCTATATCAATCAAATAATACCTCTCTGACAATATTCATTGTGTCTTCCACTTGTTTTCGATGAGCATTTACCAGATCTTCCTCTTCCTGAAAGCACGTACAGAAGCTTTTGAATCTGACAAACTTCCATTAAGAGTAGTCAAGCATAACTGTCACAGCACACTTACCTGTAAAAGAGCATCTAAATCATCACCAAAATGAGAGTTATTAGCATCTGATCTCTGCTGGTCCTTCCACTTTGTCTGGGCAAAACTAGGTTTCTGTAATTTTTCTTCTGGAGCAGCGCGATTCAAAGATTCGAGTTTCACATTGTTCCTCTTCCACTGTGTTCTCTCTGGTTCATAAAACTCTTCCGACACATCATAATCATCTCCACCTGTTTGTTCTGGCCACGAGGTGGTTATGTCCTCCTCAAAGTTGGAAGCATTTGATGCAACAGATGGCAAAGGTAAGGTAATTGATTCTTTTAGATTTGTAGTTGAAGATAGTACATCCTTCTTCGGATTGTTTCCTTTTGAGAGGCTCTTCACCCTGGAGAACAATTTGTAGGAAGCTATAATCAATTGAAAACAACCACATAACCTTTACAAGCCGCAATTCTCTGCTCGGATATTTTACCTGTCAGCATATCTTAAGGTATTGAGAGTATGCTCACAAGAACCAGAACTTGGAGAAATGCAGGATATCATGACAGTGCGAGAGTTGCCAACGAAGGAATCCCTGAGAACTTCAGTTAATTTGCTGCCTCTGAAAGGAATATGACCCTGGTCATTGTCCAGAGCTCTAATGCATTCCTTGAGTGCAAGTAGGCTCTTATTGATTTCTGCACCTTCCATTCTGCTCACACATATAAAGCAGTCAATACAACAACAAAATGGAACAGCATTCTCTAGTACAGCTATAACATCAGAAAAGTTATCCACGAATTGGCAGATGGATAGTGTTATAAACAGGTGGTATTTTTTATCTCTATATAGCATGGACAAGAAAATAACAATAGCACTTTTCCATTGGTGACTGTAAATCACTTCGATGAGTAACCCATATATTTCATGAGCAGAGTCAATTCCACAGGATACAGAAATTACAGACCAAACACATACAACCCATCAACCTAAATATGTCGAAGTCAGACAACCACCATTCCCACTGGATTAGGTTCTGTGAATGTAACTTCAGATTGTTAGCTAGCACCTCTAACAAATAAGTCCAAGTATTTAAATATCAACTTCTATGCAATTATCATTTCATACCATCTGAATATCACAAATATTTTTTTAATGTGATAGAATAGTTTTGTCACTTTTCTGTGTCCATACACACTCAATGACTTGATAATAATTGTCTAAAAGAGAGAACATCTTAACATGTAGCATGAAACAGAGGGTAAATTACCTTGTCTGTTTGTCATTGTCGGTAGTATCGGCACCACGTTCACTTCCTGCAAGATCAATGAAGGAGAGCTTGCCCACAAGACGGGGAGGCTTTGACTCGCTGCCATCAATTGACCTCTTGATGGCAAGCTGAAGTATGGCATGAGATCGGGACGATTCTTCATTGGCACCAGTTGTGCCAGTACTTCTAGTTGCACTGCCTTTCTCAATTAGTTCTTTAATTGTCTCCACATCAGAGACCCTATACTCCTGTAAACCTACAATGCATACTTGCTGCTTGCCATCCTCTCTCATGCAGAGTTTCCTGCAAATGTATAACCAAAGCTTTTAAACTCTAGTATATTTTTAGGCCAGAAATGCCAGATATATAATCAGAAAACCTATGCAGCTTACTTCCGATCGCTCAGAAGATCATATAGTTTTCCTCCATATATTTCAAAGAAGCTGAAAAATAGTTGAAAGCCTTGGTTGCGGTAAGTGTGGTTCATCAACCTCAAAATGTCACGTGATGCTTTAAGGGGCAATGGTTTCATAGTGTAAGTTTTTCCACTTCCTGAAGAAAATATGACATAAACAAGATACAGTGAGAATTACACAAATAACACTCGGGTTATTCAGGTATTATCTACAATTGAGTTCTACCACTCTTAACACAGAAATTTCACAAGTATAACAAATCAGAATACCTTTTATCTACAGTTGAGTTATATCCAAATTCTAGAGGGAAACCAAAATGCTCTTGAATGACAACAAATAGCAAGATGCACATTCTCTCAGCAAATGAACAAGGGAAGCAACACATGACAATAATTCTGATGAACAGATAGGTGAATTAGAGAAACTTGTACTCTCAGTACATTCATATGGTGAAAAGCAGAAATAAGTGATTTCTTGAATGGAATGCAGCATGTGACTGGAACGTGACCAAGTCCATTAAGATGTCCAAAACCACAGTTTACCTGTCTGTCCATATGCAAAGCAAGTAGCCTTAGTTCGTTGAAAAATTATAGGAACTATAGGCTCCACAGTCTCATGGTAAACCTGCATAACCAAAATAGAAAACCAGAGAGCATAAGTGAAAGATCGCAATCTAAGAAGCAATTTCATCAGTATCTCTTGGTAGTACTTCGACAATGTCCTGTACTCACTTCATCATTTGACACCTCCTCATTTAGTACAGCATCAAAAACAAATTCATGTTTTTCCACGTACTCAGTCAAGTCAACCTGAACATATAATCCATAAGGTCAGTTCTCAGCAAAATGACAGCTGTGTTTCAGTCAAAGGCTGAAAATGAAGAAGAATATACACATGAAAAGATGAATGACAACCTCTTGCCCCCCCCCCCCTTTTTCCCATCTCCAAAAAAAAAAAAAAAAAAAAAAAAAAAAAACCGGGGAAAAGAGAAGAAACAAAAAAGAAAAGGAATCACCATCACCCGCTTATATAGTCATTGAAGATGTGAACTTCAATTACAATGTGTTCATGGTTTGAACATGTAATATTACTTGTGTATCAAATAAGCGGTAACAATCACCTTGAGTTTAGTCTCATGGACCGTAAGGGCATTAGAATGTGTCTCTACTATGTCTTCTTCATTTTTAGCCAATTCCTTCTTGTTAAGTGGCCTCTTTCGCACCTGCGTGTAGGAAAGAGATATTATAAGCACTGGAGCCAAAGAGACTTACTCAGATTGGAAAGAAAAAGAAGAAGAAGAAGAAAGAACAGTGCTTTAGACTAGAAAAGCAAATATGAACATTGTCAACTCAAAATAAGCCATTGGCTAATTGACAGGTATTACAAATTGGTTTGGCTTCAAATAGATGAAATAGATAAAGGAGTTGGAGAACATACCACAACTTTGATCTTTGCAACAGAACTAGTTTTGTCCTTGTCTGCAGCAAAACTTTTCAACAGGTTATTCTCGGGTGGGGCACGAGCTCTCCCAGCCTGTTTGTTGTTTCGCATGTATGGTTCAGAATCATCAAAGCTTCTACCACGAGGATGATATATAGAAGGGCCATCCTGGAGGCTAGAAACTGGCAGCTGTTCCAATGATAGACACAAATAAAATTGTTTAAGTGAAATGATAGTCTTCCCAATATAATCTCCTAGTTCAAAATGTTTTACATCATTATGGCACCACATCTGAGATAAATGGATTGGTATTTCAGACAGGTTGGATGTCAAAGCAACCATTCTTCTCTCAATAGTCAAGCAATTTCTCCCGGTACAATGTAAATTACGAGCAGATATCCTAGAGAAGAGTACCTTGAACTTATTGTAATGACTAATGATGCAAGATGTAACTAAAGTCTTAAGCAAACATCAAAGTCCCCAATAAAGTGCAAGATTTCTTCATAAGATGAAAAGCCCACCTCAGGAAGAAGTTCGGTGTCAAAAGAGTGTAGATCTAGGAGCCCAGGACTGAACTCACTTGGGGAATCCTCCCCATTCTTTCTCTGGTTTGATGACCGTGTATTTGTGGGAGGTGTTAAAGGCTCCATGTAGAACTCATTGCCTCCATTATAGCTCCTCTGGGCATTCCGATACATTCGTGATCCCTGGCCTCCACCGCCGCCACCATAGTAACCAAAGTCCTAATCAAGTTGCAAAGCCAAAAGCAAAGTGAAAGGCATGAATAATCTAAGTCCACACAATTGCACGTGATCCTCCAACTAAAGAGAGCTCTTCCAAACCACAAGCTGCAAATGCTATCGCTTTCCCAGATAAAAACAAAAATTGAATATTTTCTTCTTCACCATTACACTAGCACTTTGAGGAATGCTCCCAACTTGAATTCGAAAAGTCAAGTATTCATCGAGGAAAGAAGAAAACAAAATCGTCATGCCACCAAATGCGTCTTGAAATGAACTCAATTCTTCAATAACCCCACTCTTTACTTTCCCTTTTCCTTGGGAGAATCTGAACCACTAGAGACACCCTTGGTCATTGCGATATCCCATTCCATACAATACAATACATACATATACAAACGCCCTTAATCACTAAAGGTAGCTCCCATAACTTTAAAACCATAAGCATCGTCAAAAACGGCCGCCCCAGTCACAAACTAGAGCCGGATCTATCGAGATCCAAAGACCCGAGGTCATCGCAATCGCCCTCATCCCTCTACCCCGACAAATTCAATTCCGGACTTCCCTCTCCAATTCCCTTCGACTCCAGCCACAGCATTGGATCCGGCAAACCAGACGGAGACGAAATCGACAAGTAGTACCTGAAGAGGAGGAGGAGGAGGACCGGACGGATTGGAGGAGGACTGCAGGTGCTGGAGGCCAGCGGACTGGAGCCACCTCCCGTTGGACGAGCTTTCGAAGAAGTTGTCCGAGTACTGCCGCTGGTGGTGCACCGCCGTCGCACCAGATCTCTGCACCTGCCTCCCCATTGTACTCATCTCTCTCTCTCCCTCCGCCACAAAACCCAAGAAAATCACCTCAGCTCCAACAACCGCCCCCCAATCCGCCGCCGCCGGCAACGGGAATCGCCGCGCCCGCCCGCCGTCGTCCCGCGAGTCCCGATCGGAAGGAGCTCACGAAGCCCTCGCCCTCTCGAGAAAGTGTAGGTTTTAGAGAGAGAGAAAGTGAGGGAGCTGGAGAGAGAGAGAGAGAGATATGGGGAGTTAAATGCAGTGAAAGATCTTTTTCACATGGAAGGTGCCGTCCTGCTGGTGGTCGCGCTCTCTCCTTTTGCCTTTACGGGGAGCAACGAGGCTGCCACCATTTGGAGTGAATAGTGAGAGAAAGTAGAGAGAGAAAATAGAGAGAGAAAGAGAGAGAGAGAGAGAGAGCAATGCGAGAAGGAGTAAAAACGACGACTTGGTAAGATTGATGATGGAGAGGATGATGCCCTTCTGCTTCAATTTTCGAATTTTGAAGTTAGAGAGAGAGAGAGAGAGACGGGGGGGCAGGGCCGGCACGTGCGGCTCGGGGCGCGTGCACGTGCCACGGCTGTCTCTGTCGCTGTCCGATCGGTTGGGAAGAGAGCGTGAGCGGGGTAGTGCGACGGCGTTTTTGCGGGGGTGGTCCCCACCGCTTTTTTTTTGCGTGGCCGTCGTTTGAAATTTTTTGAAGGGGGGGCTGAGAGGCGGAACCGTCCCACATGGTGGGGACGGGCGCGACGCGTCGTTTTGATGGTTGAGTGTTTGTCGTTTTGAATCTCTCTTTTTCGTGTCTTTAACCGCTCTGACCGAAAAAATTGGCCAGGGCGCGTTCTTCGTGGACTTCGGGCTCGTTCGTTTGTTGTTGTTAATGGGCTTTTTCGGCCCAGGTACATAAATGCTCTGCACACAAGAAATGACGAGCCGCGGCAAATGCCAAGATCTTGATGATGCTAATGCTTGGTCGAGTCATGACAAGTAGGGTCTTGAGACGTGTCCCTGAATAATTACTTCACTCTAATTACCATTTTATCTCGAGATTTGAAAATTGGGTTCAAAAACTGATCCCCACAGTAAAATTATGGTTCGCATCAATTTATACTTTCAAAAGTGTCCAGTTCGTGAAAGAGTTACACTTTGTTAACACACCAATGATCTCATAAGTGCTACTCACCAACCTTCGACAAGAGGGCCATCGGCCGAGTTAGTCGTTATGGTTCACATCGACCGTCCTATAGCGAATGATACCGCTCGATGTCGATTGCCCCTTCGAGCCTTCTCATCCATTGAAGATAACGCTTTCCTATAATCAAAAGTTACTCTTCGAAATGAAAGAGGAACATGCCAATATGCGGTCGATCAAGTAATAAACTTGACACCGGATTTTAAAATTACGATATTTGTGAAAAAATACATCATCGGCAATGGTGGAATGGTTACTTACTATGACATCTATTGTATAAATTATTACATATTCATCTGGAAAAGGTTTGCATTCTTAGGCTCCGTTTTTTTTTACAAAAAATGCTTTTTAGGAAGATGTTTTCCAAATTTTCCGATATTCAATTCTCGGAAAATAAACTAGTTAAGAGAAACATTTTCCGCCAATGGAAAAAAAAATCAAAAGTGAGAAAAATATTTTTCAATATTTTCCATTCTCTTTCTTTCATCTCTAGACCAAGAAGTTTCTTTCACAATATCTCTTCCTTTTATTTTTGTATTTTTTTTTCTTTCTTTTATTTGCTTCTTCTTCACATGATCGCTAGCCACGACTGTGGTCCACCACCAGCAATGGGTGAGCTCAAGTCTTATTAGATATAGTAAGCTAAGGAGGCTTAAGCCTCACCTGAGGTTTTCAGAGTTTGACAAGTTCTAGCGACTTCGAGCAAGCTCAATCTCACCGAAATTTGGTGAGCTCGAGCCTTGTATGCTTGTGGCAAGGCTTGAGCTTGCATGTGACCGATGATTGGCCAAAGAAGAAGAAAAAACAAAAATAAAAATAATCAAAAAGTTGAATTTTTTGATAATTTTTCTCAAAAAATCAAATCAAATACCAAATGACAATAAAATATTTTATAGTGTATTTAAGGTTTCAACCAAACACTAGAAAATATTGTTAGTTTGCTAGAAAATGGCTTCCTAAAAAATATTTTTCAAAAATATTATATTTTTTGCAAACAAATAGAAAATATAACAATTAGGAGAGGCTAGCCTGCCCCATGGCCCATCATTGGCAAAAGGAAGAAGAAAGGAAAAAAAAAAAGAAAAAAAAAATCATAAAAAATAACAAAATATTAAAGAATATTAAAAAATTATTAAAAAAATTATTCACGTCGCATTTGTGGAGCCATGTAAGCCAACTGTTGTCCACGTCGCAATATCCAATCAAAATTGGTCGGAATGACTAAGGGTGCGTTTGGTAACATTTCGTTTAAAAATTGTTCCGGGAAGCAAAATAGAAAAAAATATTTCTATTTTTGGGAATAATTTTTGAACAAAAAAACACGTTTGGTAAAAAATGAAATTTTGTATAATTTTTTTATTTCTTTTATTTTTTCTATTTTCTTATTTATTTTTCCTTTTTTTTTTCTTTTGGCCGGCCACCGGCCGACGAGGGCCGACGGCCTCGCCCAATGGCCAGTGAGGCTCGGCGTTGCCGGGCCACCGCCAAGTGACGCCGACCTAGCGGTGGCCCGTCGAGGCCGAGCTCGCCAGGGGCCGGCGACACTCCGGCAAGGTCGCCGGCCAAAGAAAAAAGAAGAAGAAAAGAAGAAGAAAAAAGAGAGAAGAAAATGGAAAGTGTTTCTAAATTTTGTTTCGAAACAATAAACAACTTTTTTTTTTTTTTTGTTTTTGTTCCAGATGTGTTTTAACAAAAAAATAATTTTGGAACAAAAACGCAAATAAACGCGTTTCTGTTCCTTTTTTGCTCCCAGGAACAAAAAAACAGAAAAAGTGTTTAGAAACAGAAAAAAGAAATAAAAACAAACGCATCCTAAATTGGCACTAAGTCAAGAAATTTAAGGCTAAATTGGCATAATTAAAAAGTTTAGAACTAAATTGACACTAATGCAATGAATTTATGACTTTTCTGACAATTTTCCTGACTATGATATATTGATTACACAAGAAAAACAATGCACGAGGATACAAGTTCCTTGGCCTGATTGATAATGGTTGGCTCGTTTTCTAATTTTAGCCAATTCCAAAACTTCATTATGCACAACATTAGGTTAACATGGGGATTCCCATGTCGCATTGCTCTCAAAATCAAAAAGAATCCGTGCTACTTACTATTGGTAATTATCGGTCACAATGAAAGTTACTGTTTCTACGAAAAGGTTGCAACATAAAGTCGTCAATCTGCACACAAAAAATCTATTGATTGTAATTATTGATATATAGTCCAATTCATTTATCTTTTGCCAATTTGTCCAATAATACTATGCTTACCTTTCTTTTTACATGTTTATTAATTCGCGTAATGATGGAAACTCCAATAAGGTCGTGCTATGCAAGTTACCATAAGAGAGTTACATGGTATTGGTGCACAAGAGAGGCTAAGGTAAATTTAATGATTATGGCTCAAATCCGCAACAAGTGCTGAACTCCTAATTGTACTTAGAGAATAATTAATATTGGACATTTGTTTTTAGTCTTCTTACTTGGAAGAAAAATTGCCTACAATTGGTTGTATGATTGATCATGGTCACGAGCTATTCTCATGGAGAGCACACAAAGCTAGGTAAAGCTAAAGAATTTAGTAATTATAGATATCAAAATAATGAATTTCATAGAAAATAAAAATTAATTTTTCCATAAATGGAGAGTAATTCAACTAAAGTAAGCATTGCTTGAGAGCACCCGAGCTTCAAAGTTATTAGGCGTCTTGTTATTCTAGTTGTCAACTAACTACCAACTTCCATATTGAAAGACATAAATATGTCACCAGACTCTCCGTTGACCCCATTTTCATTTTCTCCCTCTGGCAATACTCTAATAATGATAATTCGTCAAAGCCAATACAATAATCTTGATACAATCGCACGCATGAAATAATAATTGCAATTTGCATAAAATCGGCATGTCAAAATAGCTTTTTCTTCCTTTTATTTGGTTAGCGAATGTCTATCGCAAACTTGGATGAATCTATCAAAAAGCAGTGCCAAGAATGCTTAAAGATGTATAAAGTTTATTTACAAAATAATATAACTAGGTTTTATTTGTCGGTCATGGCAAGCCAAAAAATTTTGGGTAGTCTCAAACTATCACGTAGGCCAAATTCCTCTCCATCAATTGGTTGCCACCTGTCTAGTCGGGGGCCCACTTTTAAGTGAGCTCACCTCTTTCCATCTTTTATTCTGGATTTCAAAATTAAAAAAGTTAAAAAAAATTAATTCAATTATCTCCTAATTGAATCGATTGACCCAAAAAGCATAAGGTAAGTCAGCTGGTCTAGGCCAATATATCGCTCTTTTTCTTTCCTTTCCTTTGGTCTAATCATCAAAATCGAACTCTCCACCTTTAATTTGGGATTTAAGATTAAGAAAGTCAAAGAATTAACTCGATTATCTACTAGTTGAATCGATTAACCCAAAAAGCGTAAGGTAAACATGTTCAATTGACCAATCAAAGTTAATATGCTGCCTTTTTCTTTCCCTCCCTTTGGTCATCTTCATCAAAATTGAGCTCTCCATCTTTTATTTGAGACTTAAGATTAAAAAAGTCAAATAATTAACTTGATTATCTATTAGTTGAATTGGTTGACTCAAGAAGCATAAGGTAAGCCGATTCAATTAACCAGTCTAGGTCAATATTCCACCTTTTTCTTTCCCTTTGGTCGCCTTCATCGAAATTAAGCTCTCCATCTTTTATTCGGGACGTAAGATTAAAAAAGTCAAAGAATTAACTCGATTATCTACTAATTGAATCAATTAACCCAAGAAGCAAAAGGGAAGCCGGTTGATCATACAATGGCACCATTTTATTGGAAAAATTGCTAAGTTTGTTGAGAGAGTGAGGCATTGAGAGGAAAATTTTCAGTATCACATTGGATAATGCATCATACAATGACAGTATGGTTGATATTTGGAAAAGTACACATTTTATAAGATCCTCTTTGTTGTGTGATGAGAAGTTTTTTCATGTACGTTGTGGTGCACACATTCTGAATCTAATTGGCCAGGAAGGTCTAAAGATGATTGATGGATTATTGCAAAATATTAGAGAATTTGTCAAATATGTGAGAGCTACACAAGGAGGAGAGCAAAATTTGTTTAGTGTATAACACAGTCTTGTACGTCAAGATGTGGCTATTAGATGGAACCTACGTACTTAATGCTTGAAGGTGCTTTGGTTTTTGAACATGCATTTTCCCATTTGAAGTTAATTGATTCTAACTTTCTTACATGTCCATCACCTAAGAATTGAGTTAGAGCCAAGAAAACTGCATTCTTGTTGCAACCTTTCTATGATATTTATACTCTCTTCTCCGAAGTTAGATATCCCCGGCAGTGTTACAGTGTTGTATTTTATTTTGCTACTATATTAGATCCTCACTATAAGCTACATTTGTTAGAATTTTGCTATTTGAAGTTGGAGATGGATGATCATGTGTAATTTGTACGAAGCATTCGAGAAAAGCTTTACATGCTTTTTGATGAATAGGTGACTTCTACATCGAGAGATGATCGCTTTGCATCTTCAATTAGTCGAGGTAACATTTCAGTTGAGGACATTGTCAAAAACATTGGGGACAATCTTGATGAGTATGATGCATTTGAGAGTGAACACTTTGGCTTGCAATCTACTAAGTCACAATTGGATTTGTATGTAGAGGAGCCAGGGTTGATAGAAAAAAATTACATTATCTCAATGTCCTTGATTATTTGAAAGCTAATTCACATTGATATCCCGAGTTATCTCTCATGGCATGTGATATATTGAGTATTCTTATCACTACTGTTGCCTCAGAGTCAGCCTTTAGCATTGGAGGACGCATCCTAAATAAATATAGTAGTTCCCTTTCGTCTGAAAATGTGGAGGTTGAGCTATGCACCAGAGTTGGTTATTTGGAGTTCCGCCTTAGGAAGATCTTGAGGACGAGTCTCTCATTGTCAACTTTCAAGATTATTTGCTTTAGGTACTTTCTTTTATTTGTAAAGCTCACTATTAAATTATCTCTTTTGTCTCTAGATTCAGACTAGCATGTTAAAATGGTTTTTGTCTTGTTCTTGCAATATTGTAGGTTCTTAAGGATCAATGTGTTGAGTTAATGTCTATGGAAGTTCTCATATATATCCGAACATTAAATGCTAATGCAACATAATAATGAAATTCATGTGCCTATTGCATTCCGTATGATGAAGTTTTGATTTGGGGTTATAAATGATTTTACGTTATTTGAAAAGCTATAGCTCGATGGTGCATAACTAAATGCTCTTTTGTTCTTGTTGTGTTGTTGCACATGTAAATTGTAGGCAATGCTACAAAATCTGTTGATTGCCAAATATCTAAAAAGATAACTCAGCTGAAAGAACAAATTGCAACACTTGAGAAGCATGAAGAAAGGTTTGTGTTAGATGATACGTTTGTTCTCAATATTCCATATTCATTGTCTCATGGATGATACAATATGGCATAGGTACAAAACTGTCTTTGCAGACCGAATTTCAATGTTTCGACGGGCATGTTGTGAGCTTTTTGGTTATAAGGTGCCTTATGTGTACTTGTACCATGTTTTTCCTCTGATATGGCAGTTGACTTCTTGGTAAATTGCAAATATCTGTAAAAGCTTTCACAGTTTAGGAAGCTGATTAAGGGTGGCCAACCATAAACAAGTTGTACTATGCTTAATTAGTCCATGTGAACATTTTTACATTGTTTCATTATGACATGGAGGGGGAGAAGATTTATGGGGATTTGCAGGTTGGGGAGGCATATGTAAGTATTTTCTTCCCATGAAAAGTTATGTGTTAATCATAAGAAGAGTTTCATCTCATTGTTAAAAGATGAATTGTAATTACTATTAGGTTTAGAATTTTCTACCTCCAGAATTGAAGATATCATCATATTTGGGACTTGGTCATGTTCTGCACTTGGTTGACAAGTTGACTTAGTCTGGACAGAGGGAAGGGTGATAACCGTATGTGAAGAAGTTTCTGAGCATCACATCTTTTCGTCTGTCTTTCCAGGATTTCCAGGAGAGTGGACAATTTTGTTTGAATTACAGATGTAGCTATATAATTATTTTCTTTGAACGAGCAAATGAGATTCTTATTAAGAGAAGCGTTTACTTTCAATTCCAGATTTGATGAAGCTTGCATAAATCCGACTTGCGAAAGACCATTTTCATTCTTGCCTTCGCGGATGTTTTATTAGATAGTGTTCAAATAACTAATACTTAGTTTCACGTTGCAGTTTTCTGTTGCTCAATAGTATGCTCACTTTAAATAAGAAAAGCATATGCATAGTATAATTCTTCATAAATATTTCAATTTATAGGTTTTTTTTTTAACATTTTTTTACTTTATTTACTATTTTTTAATTTAATTTGAGATTTTTATCCAACTAGCATATAGCCTAATGTGAGCGTGGGTTTTTTTAGAATATTAGTGGGTTTTAGCAATATGGGTCGGGTTGGGTATGAATCGAGTATGGGTCAGGTCGGATATAGATCACTAGATTTACATTATAAGAATATGGGTTAAAACTAGTTAAATTGGTCAAATATGGGTTGACCCATTTTCGACCCGACCATACCTAACCCGACCCAACCCACCCATTTGATGAGTATAGCCGGTTCGATTGATTGATCAAGGTCGATATATCACCTATTTCTTTCCCTCACTTTGGTCGTCCTCATTAAAATCGAGCTCTCCATCCTTTATCTAAGACTTAAGATTAAAAAAGTCAAAAAGTTAACTCGATTATCTCTTAATTGAATTGATTGACCAAAAAAGTAGAAGATAAGTCAATCCGATTCGATATATCGCCTTTTTTCTTTCCCTCCCTTTGGTTGTCTTCATCAAAATCGAGTTCTCCATTTTTTATTCGAGACTTAAGGTTAAAAAAGTCAAAGAATTAACTCGATTATCTCCTAGTTGAATCAATTGACCAAAGAAGCAAAAGGTAAGCCCCTTCTATTGATCAATCCAGATTGATCTACCACCTATTTCTTTTTCTCCCTTTAGTCGTCTTCATCAAAATCGAGTTCTTCATCTTTTATTTAGTACTTAAGATTGAAAAAGTCAAAAATTAACTCAATTATCTCCTTATTGAATCGATTGACCCAAGAAGCAAAAGGTAAGCCAGTTCAATTGATCAGTCCAAGTTGATATACTGCCTCTTTCTTTCCCTCCCTATGGTTATCTTCATTAAAATTGAGCTCTCCATCTTTTATTTGGGACTTAAAATTAAAAAAATTAAAGAATTAACTCGATTATCTCATAATTGAATCGATTGACCCAAAAAGCAGAAGGTAAGCAGGTTTAATTAACTGGTCTTCATCTATATCTTATAGGACTAGGACAACATGCTACATCAAGGGTCATAAAGAGCAAAACAAGCTGCAGGCTCCACCATGAGCACGACAAGAAATAATGGACTTGGATTTTCCTATTCTCGGAGGAAGGCTAGGACAACAACCTGGACAATAGGGCCACTAGGAGCAACACAAGCTCACTTGTAGGCTCCACCAGGAGCATAATAAGAAATAATAAAATTGGATTTTCCTATATTCGAAGGAGGGCAAGTTGGACAGCAGGGCTACCAAGAGCAAAATAAGCTGACTTATAGGCCCCACTAGGAAGGAATGAGACAAACATCTCTGACATTTACTAAAGCAATCTCCTGTTTGGTGGATTGTACTGCTTAGGCGTTTGGGTGCGACTAGGAACCACTTCCCAAAGCCCTTTAGAGGCCTAAAGATCCTTGGGCAAATGTCAACCCATTTGGCAAAAAATTTTGAGCCCTCGTTCCCCAAATGCCAGCTTTGTGAAGCGAAAAGCTCAAGGCAGGTGAGGACCTGCCTTGGGCTTTCGGCTTTTTCGGCATGCCCACGCGGGCACTGTTCATATTTTTTTTTTCCGAAATTGTCCTCACAAATTTTTTGTCTTTCCGGTTCTTGCCCTTGTATGCGACACTATTCATCTTCTCCGGGGAGGTTCGGTCCTATCTAACTACGAGGGGCCGGCGACCATCGGGGGTGGCGCGACCAAGGTCTGGGTCACCGCGACCAAGATCTGGGGCAGCAGTCTTCTTCTTCTTCTTCTTCTTCTTCTCCCGCGAGTGGTCGCCGGTGACCGTCGCCCAAACGACCGATGCGCCGGGTGGCGCAACCGCCGCACCATTTGGGTTGCGGCGAGGTCTGGGTCGCGGGACCTCGCTGCCCCTAGATCTGGGTCGCGGCGGCATCGCGCAACCTCGCTGCCCTAGATCCAGGGGCGCGAGGTTGCGCGACCCCGCCGCGACCTAGATCCGGGGCGGTGAGGTCCTCCCGCGACCTCGATGCCCAGGATCTAGGTCGCCGGAGGTCGAGGTGGCGTCGCGCGACCTCGCCACCCCAAATCCGGGGTCGCCGGAGGTCGCAACAGCGTCGCGCGACCTCACTGCCCTAGATCCAAGGTCGCCGGGGGGTCATCAAGGTCGCCGGCAACCGCTGCCCTTGCTGGTCAATTTTTTTTAATTTTTCTTTTGATATTTTTTTTACCACAAAGATCCTTTGTAAATGTAATTCCCCAAACGCCATTTTACTCAAAGTACTTCACAAAGGGCTTTTAAAGTACAATTTACCAAACACAGTTGCATTTTGAAAAACACCTTTATCTCAAAAATATTTGCATTAAAGTGGTTCCTAAGCCTTCATAAATGTGGTACTACCACGTCTGATCAAAATTTATCTAAGGGTCACCAACAATTTAAGAAGGCACATTTTTAGACAAGAGTGAATGAGAAAGCAAACAGACAGAATCCTTGTGTGGGGACGAAAAGGAAAGCCCAGAAAACAAAAAATCTCTTAAAGACTCCTCTTGCCTTTGTCTTTAGGTAACCCTGAGAAACCTTCTCCTGCCATTATCTCATATCTCTGCTCTCTCCCTTATCACTACACTGGTATAAAACACTGAAAAAAACATGGGCGAAAAGAAGAAATCCGCTAGTTTTGTGTAGAAATCTTGCTAAGAGACTCCCATTGAGAAAACCCAGAACTTCTTCTACAACCAGACTCGTGAATCTCAAGTCTTTCTTCTTTGGAGGCTACCAAAAGCTGCCCCCACCACCCGCTTTCCGCCCATTTTCTTGTGGCAGCAGCAGAGATAAAGACCCCCAGATAGAAAAAAGCTCTATGCTGATTTCTGCAATGAGTGGGAGTATGATCTTGACAAAGGCAGGACCACATTCAGAAGGATGCCAAAGAGCAGGTGAAGGACGGTGAGGATTCATGCAGTGACAGATACGAAGCATGTGAACCATCAGAGTCCTATCAAGAACAAGCAACATGGGGAAGGAAACAGAGGAAAGACAGAGAAGATGAAGAAGAAAGTGGTTGATTCTGAGTTTGTGAAAACAGAGGAAACAGAGAGAGTAGATGCAGGAGGGTTAGTATTAGCAAAGAGAATGAAAGAGTTGGAGACAATGGACATGAGTCATATGGATCATGTGTTGGACATAGAGGAGGCACTTTACTATTACAGTATTACTCAAACCGGTTTCATGCACTTAAGCCATCCATTTCTTGAAATGCTGAGCTCATCACACGAAAGTTAGTGCCAATGGCTTATAATGGAGACCACCATATGAGCATTGCAAGTCTGGCTAGATCGACTGCATAAATCATGTATGATAGTCAACAGAATCAGCTGTACATCCATTGGCTCATTCCGCTTTTAGACATGAATACAAAGATATCATTTTTTAACGATCAAACAGATGACTTTAACATCCGATAATAAGTGCGCTATGATTTCATCTGATCCCATCACATCATGCCTGTGCGCATATGACAAAACCTCAACAAGCTTATGTGGCGTGATGTGATGAGATCACGCTACATGAAAACCATGAATACCTGTTGCACCAATAGTTTAATGCAATAGGTATTCATGGCTTTTAAGTTTTAACGAACTAAACAAGCCATATTATTGGCATTGATACTTTGTTCGGCTCTTTTCATAATTTTTTTACTGTGGAAAGGTATATAGAAATAACCATGTGAAGTTCATCCTCTAAGAGTAATCTTACTGCAATCCTGGGAAAGTAATCCTGTACAATCATGTGGGATTCATCCCTTTATACATAATTAATTAACACTTGCTTGCAGCTAGATAGCCTGTGGTGATGGCCAACAATCCGAAGCATCCACTAGTTTTCCCAGATTGCACTCTCTTGTTGGATGCTGATGCTACTCTTGTTATTAAAGAAGCACCTGAGAGCGAGTTCATAAGCAGTGAAAATCGCACCATTCACAAAGAAAGCTCTGACAACAGCAGTTCCTAGGCCTCGCCAGAGCACGCCGTATCCTTCCTCTTTCACACTTCTACGCAGACAATCGATTATGCCACTATATTGCATCGGTGAGAGGTGGGATTGAGCTTGCAGCCTTGTCTTCACAACGTCTAAGGGATAGCAACAGATCCAACTTGCGACTCCTGCTAGGCCTCCCGCTGTAATCATTGTCCTAAAGCTCTCTTGACCATCTTTTCTGCATCCAGGGTGGAGCTTCTCTCTCATGTACTCGTACGTCCAGAAGTAGACCCCATGGGATGGCGCATCTCGAAGTACGGTGATGGTCAAGCCTCGGTACATACCTCTTAATCCTTCTCTTTGAAATATGCTTTTTGCAACACTCATCGGTCCATTATGTTGGTTATACAGCTCATGGGAATTAGCACAGGCTCTGTCCTGCAACTGAAGGCGGATCTTAACTAGTTCAATGGGAGTTAGCATCAGACTTTGCAGGGCACCGGTGCCGATGCCTCCTAAAGCGACTCCTTGGTAGGAAGGAGGGTCTTGGGAAGACCCAGACTCGCCAAAAGCGCGGGATAGGATAGCGTAGGATTGAAAAGCCATGGCATTCTGCAGATTTCATGGATCAGCCAAATTCAGTTGTCTTAACTCGAGTAAAAATGGCAAGTCGTTATCAGTTGAAAAACAGCACCGATGTTTTCATAAGGTATCGCGTGTCTAGATTATCAACATCTGAGAGTACGCTTCGCATACATATGAAGAGATCTTATGTCAAGGGAGTGAAGTCAATAACAGTTTGATCTCAGAAAGAATTGTATACATGATAAAGGAGTGAGAGAGAGTTTCCAGACAAAAGATGACCTGAAAAGTGACAGTAGCCAAGGGTGCACCCATGCCCCTATAAAGAGCACCCGGCCCCTCATTGCCGATGATGCTGCGAAGGATGCCGAAGGCAGAGCCGGCCCTCGACTGCTGCTGCCGAATCCGGAGAGTATCAAGCGGATAGCCAGATAAAATACCCGCGACCCCACCACATCCACCGGCCACGAATTCTCTACCCCAATTGCTCGCAAGAAACTCTGGCCAAAAATCCATTATATTTTGCTCATTCCCAGCCCAACTCTCAGACATATAGCCCCCCTAAAAAAAACAAGAAGAACCCCTCGTGCCAAATCTTTGCCAACTTATATATTATTTTCCAAGACTCACGACCTTTGTTCCCGTTCTCACCAACTAGAATCACTTCTCTGTTCGTAATGCCAGAGCTCTCAATCTTAAGGTACCGAAAAAAGAAAGGAAGAGGTCGATTCAGAGATCAATCAAAGAGCACTCTGATAAAACAACTGCTTCTCACAAAACTTCATCAAGATAGCCAGTTGACAATGAAAAGCACTGCACCCCTCTCTCTCTCTCTCTCTCTCTCTCTCTCTCTAGGATTGAGTGTGTGGTGGTTCTTCCTCTGTTTTTTTCCCCCTCTTTCCTCTGTTTTGCGAGGGGTGTGGTGGCTAATTGCAGAGGGGAAACAGAGAACGAAACTCAAGGCCTGCGTGAAGAAGGTCCGCAACCGAAGCGGCCGCTTTTATAACCGGAACCGACCAGTCAATGAGATCGCCACTTGGACCAAAGGGTGCCTCACACGTGGCGAGGCCGTGAAGTGGACCCGAGCCGTAATCTCATGTCCCCGATTGCTTGTGATCCCACTCCGTCCGGACCGTCGGATCATTCGCGTCCCACTGAGACCCACACGATCCAACGGCCCGATATGAGATGAGCTCGCGTGCCGGGCGCGTAGGAGATTATTTGGATCGCGTGGTGGTGCTTCTTGACGCCTTTAGTGTTTTAAACCGTGCTTTCCGCTTCAACCAATGCGAGTTGTTTTCGGTGCGGAAGCTGACTCGGTGTTGCAAGAACCGAGTTTTTAGAAGGAAAGATAAAATTAAAAAGAAAGGACGAGGAGGAAGTCGAGGTAAATAGCAAAAGAATTTAAAAAAAAAAAATAAGAATTAAATCATCGCGGCATAAATATAATAATCAGCTTAATTTTATTTCCAATCGTTCTTCAGAAAAAATAAAATAAAAAAAAAAATAAAAAAGACTCATAACGCTCTGATTGGTTGGACTTCGATTTTGCTTTTTTGTTTAATTTATTTTCTCTTATATTATATGAGAAGCAATGGGATTTGGATGTTTGTGTTGTGTGGATCGCATCAGCGTTCTCGGAGTGCACGCAGGAGCTTTTGTCCCCTTTTGATTGTGGACGACAATCCATCATCCACTGATGACGTCAGGTGGACCGCCGAGAATATCCATTGTCGCTCCTAGATGGATGACTTTATTTGGATCCTCGTATCGCTTCTATACATTTGTTGGGGATGCATCATGGCATCCATCGAGATGCGAATCTTCGCTCGTGAAATCCGCACGAGCGCCCGCTCGAAATAGCAACAGTTTAAGTCGACGAGAACCCCTGCGTGGCGATCGGCCATAATTTGTGACTCCCTCGAATGTACGTGAGGGATGATTGTAGCTACATATGGGCGGATCGGATCAAAATGGCCCGACTCAAATATATCAATTTAACCCATTTTGGCAAAGATTATATGCAATGTAAATTTAGTGACTTATAACCAACCCAATCTCTACACAAATACACAATGACCAACTCATATTATTAAAACGCTTTTGCATTTAACCTAATTATCAAGAACTCATAGACAAATTAAAGCGAGAGGGTAGAGTAAGTGAGCGAGCGAGCAAGTGCAAATTTGAGTGAAGACAAAAAAGAATGAAGAAAGAGTCGTAGAAATGGATTTGGTCTAAATAAATTACAAAACTCTTTATGATCCACTTAATACGCACACATTATGTTTAAATCCATTCACTAAATATAACTAATATATTTATGACCCATTAAGATTGTGATTAGATCCCTCACAAATACAGGGGCCATAGCTCAATTAGTCATTTACACATGCATCGATGTTTTTTCAATGTTAGAATATTTAAAAAATAAATTACACGTTCATTTAATAGTTTAAACTTTTACAAAGGTTGGTAATAGTCCCACATAATTTCACAATCGAAATGGCAAATACTACAAAGTCTCTTGTTTCTTTCATCGTACAAATTTCTCATATACCACCCTCGACATATAATTCCACTCCAATATCATGCCATTGAACTTGCAAAAAATAAGGAGCAATGAAAAAGAGGGCAAATTAAATCGGAGCACATGAACAAGAGTGATCAACCACTGGAATTTGTCCCGATTACCACTCTTCCCATGTGAGAATGAGAGGTGGGGGAATCATATCCCCACCTTCTTAGGGAGATTGGGTGAAAACAATTTAGTTTTTAAGTGTGAGTTTTTGACTCTTATATTCTGCAAGGAGATATAACAAAAGTATGAAATTGAGAATTAAAGTAGAAGTAGAATATTATGACTTACAAAGAAAAATGGGGAGTGATTCGGGCGATTGGAGAGCTCTTGATCCGCCAAACCCGAAGGCCAAAAAGTTGTTAGTGGGCCCGCTTCATTCGAATTGGGCTTTTGAGGCCCAACGGGATCGGCCCGTTTCCTCCAGCGTCCCTTCAAATGGTCCCAAAGGGCAAAGCGAGAAACGAAGAAACCTGTTGACGAGAAGAAGAGAGGAGGGGGGGTTCATCGTCGTTTAAGAAGAGGCGGTTGGTGGTGGATAAATCGCTCCTCCCCCCCGAGCCACGACAAAGAGAAACCTCGCGACTCGCCCCGACTCGCCGGTAGCCGAATCCCGCAGCGAGGCCGGGAGGCATTCCGCGATTCCCGAGCCGGCTCCGATGGCGTCGCCGTCGCTGAATCTCTTCCTGGCGTCGCGTCCGACGATTCCTTCTCTAGCCCCGCCGCCGCCGCTGCTGGAGAGAGCTCAGCCTTCCGGCTCGGCTTGTTGTCGGCGGAGCTGTGTCGTCCGGGGCTCTTTCCCCGTGGCCGCCCTGAGGTTCACCGGTGGAGCGGCGGCCTCGGTCGGCGGCGGTAACCGGCGGTCGCGGAGTCAGATTGTGAGGATGGCCCCGGATGAAGAGAAGATGACTCGCCGCTCTCCTCTCGATTTTCCGATCGTGAGTCCCCCCCCCCCGTTCTTCGTCGTTTGATTTGCGTGCGAATTGATGTGGGCGTGGGTGATTTTGGTGCTCGCTCTGGAGGTTTCTGAGAAGTTTGTTTGGAATTTCCTTTTGCGATTGGTAATGGGCTATGTGGTTAATTTTTTTGATATATGCTTGCGGATGCATCGCTTTAGGAAAACCTCAAATTCTGCTGACTGAATTTGGTCATGTCGAATTCGTCCTCGATTTTGCCCTCCATATATTAGTCAATCCATAGAGTTTGGCTATGAGTAAGTGAATAAAACCGCAAATTTACCTGGCTGGATTTCATGATGTCGAATTCATCTATGACTTGGCCCTCCATATATTAATCGTTCTTGGAGCTTGTGGATGCCACTTCTCTTGAGTTTGGGAAGAACTTAATGTTTAATTTGTGAAGTGAACGAGTGATTTGAAAGGTTTCAGAATAGAAGTACATGATCTATTCAAAGCTAGACCTATGTAATCTGCCCAAAGTCTTCTGTTTAACATTGTCCTAAGTTCTTGAGGAAATGGGCCGGTAAAATGCAGCAGATTGAGCTAGAGCATACTATTTAGGTCTTGCTTGATGATTTTGGTAAATCTTAAAGTTTCGATTGGGTTTGTGAATAAAAATGTGGAGATATTTCTGTATGGCAATGTTTGTTTCCTCTACAAGAGACTCAGCTTATTATGTTAGTGGCATAATATGTTTAAATCGGCCTCTGCTTACTCTTCTTGCTTTTGCTCTCTGTATTCTTTGCTCAATCTTCCAGCATGATGACTTGCGTTTGATTGTTGTCTGCACATGTGTCGAAACTTAATGGATAGCCCAAGTTCAAGCTCTAATAGACTAGGCAATTTTTTGGTTGAATTGTGAATATTTAGATAGTTGTACCCTCACTCAGACGGTGTAACTGCAAAGAATGTGGTGTGGGAATCAGGAGAGCAAACACTAACAGATACCAACATCATTACCCTTATGTCATAGAGCATAATCATTGAACATGTAGTTCTTTGATTCCTTCCTTTTTTGACAAATGACTTGACTGCAATGATAGCTTAAATCTGGAGTTTGGCTCATCTCTTGCATATTTATATATATATTTTTTGTCACAATAGGAATGGGAGAGACCAAAGCCAGGACGGAGACCAGATATATTCCCGCAGTTCAGCCCAATGAAAACACCATTACCACCTCCATTGCCAGCAGATCCCCCGAAGAAGATGAGGAGGAGGAAGAGAAGAAAGAGGAAGAAGAAGAAGACCCTGAGCAGGAGGAAACAGAGAAACCAGAAAGTTAATGAGGCGGGTAAGGAGGAGGCTCATGCGCATCTTTTGCAACGACTTTGGAGGTTTCGAGTTTTCCAGTAGCCGTTGCAGATCCTGCTGATTTTGTAGTGGATGTTGGAATAGTTGGTAGGGCGAGCGAGAAAGCTTTCGAGCTTTATTTATTGCCAGAAGCATAAATCTTTTGGTCGAGTATGCAAAATCATTGCTCTTGTGTTGTGACTCAGGTATGCAATCTTATGTGAGTAAACTTCACATGGTTTTAATCTATTCTTACGTTTGTAGTTTTGTACAAACAGAAATAATCCGGCTGAGGATTTAGGGTGCGAGTGCACCATTGTCTTTTTTGTCTTTGTTAACGCGAGAAGATTTTCGAGAGAGAGGGAGAGGGATGCCCCAGGAGTTGGTTTTCACATCGTGTATTGTTCCCAATGAAGAAAGAGTTTCTTATTTGTCCGCTGCGTTAAACGAATTTTCATGTTTGGCAGGACAGGTTAAATGTATCATAACCAAATTCGTGCGACTCAAAAAACCTACATTCACTCGCACATCTTGATTCTGTTTGAAGGAGACTTCTGCAGCCTCTTATGCACTGATGGACAATTTGTTCGGGAAAGAAAGTTCATCGCTCCATCTAATGTAGCCCCGAGAGACTGTACCTCTATCATTGAAAAAGATAACGCTTTGCCTCATAATTTTAGTTTCTCATTGATCCTTCCAAAGAATCGCAAGCTCATCTTCAGATTTGGTGCTTGTAACTCGTAATTTAGCTAGAAAGGAGAAAGGAAATGAGATCGTAACTTGGGGTGCCGGCATCCAATTTCCTGAGCCAACTTAATAATATGAGTTCCAAGACTCAGATGCAGGGCATAACGGATTCCTCTGTGAATCTGTCTCTTGCTTTTCGTTTGCCATAGCTCGAAGCAATTATCGTAGACCAGCATTTCAATAGCGACAGCGACCACAACCCAGGATGAAGACATTTAATGCCCTACTAAGCATGTCAATTGAAAACATCCAACGGAACGTTGTTCGATTCAATAATCAGCAGTTGCCAGCTAAAGCACAATCAGAAATCAACGCCATGCGATAATTAAGGACAAGCAGCGTAACTGACACAGAGCTTTAAGTGATCTGATTAGTCTCCGTTAAAACACAACCACAAACACAAGTAGAACGACACAGTACGGTCATACTTGACCTAAACAAGGTTCAATACAGATGTAATCACAGTGCCCAAATATCTAATGTCCTGTATTCCAATCATTGTTGGAGACAACCCTCACTTCTTGCCACTCTTCTTGAGTCCAGATCCTCCAAGGGATCCCTTCTGCGTAGCCTTTGCTTTAAGCTCCTTCAATGCCTACATTAGAGTCAAGTTCGCCATGAGTTCATTATGCACCATTAGTGATAGTAACAATGACTCAGCTTTCTATCTGAATTTTACCAAAATCACATCTTACCTTCTCTTCTTCCTTCTTCTTTTGAAGGTAGGCCAAATCATTCTGCAGAAAAACAACTTTGTCTCACTTTTATGTCACATGTAAAACAAGCAACACGATGAAACAGCCAACATGCAAACCAAAGTAACACCTAGATTGTGTAATTTCGGGAACAATAATCATAATGCTAATATCTAACATCCACAAACAATTCATTTACAAATAACATAGAAGTAGAACACACAGACAATCTAGCTCATGGGACGGAATCCAGTCATCCCAAAGCACAAACTGAACAAAATTGCCCATAATTCGCTCAGCGCTCACCAAAACCTCTGACCTTACATCAGAACACTCTGAGATTGTGTGACGTGAACTTCAAAATACCAGCAATTTAAAGAAAAAAGCACCTAGCAAACGTGCAATAAGTGAAAATTTGGTTTCTGTAATAGAAAAGATGACACACTTATAACGGGCAAGAGTAATACCGCATCATCCCAGATAACATGGGACCAAACCAACAGCTTAGCTACGCAAAATAAATATAATTCTTTTTCCAGATCAACAAGCACATCCCCATCGCTTCTTTCAGCATGATCAAGCTTTATCTTCCACCGATCATCCGAAGCTCCCGATCATAGCTCTTACCGCGTAAAACAAACAACCGATCAAAAACTAAGCGATCCCAAACCCAACATGAACGGATCTCAGCATCCCAATCGACACAGGGCACGAACAAAAACCATCACAAGATGCAAAGTTTGCACAAAGAACAACTCGTTACCTCGTCGTAGTCCTTCTTATCCGCCTTCGGCTGCTTCAAAGGCTTCGCCTTGCCACCTGCAACAAACGGAACGACGGACATCATCAATCGATCTCGCCGGGCGAAAGAACACGCACGGAGGCGCGACGATCCCGATCGATTCTCCGATGGAACGTGATCGGATTACGGGACGACGAGAGGACGGAGACCGTACCTTGCTTGGACGACATGGTCGCGAATCTAGGGTTAGGGTTTGGTGCCCGATTCAGAGGATCTCGACGAACCGAGAGAGCACGCGGAAATTGACCGAACACCTCAACACAATTGTGGCACGGCTCCCTAGGGCGGAGCGCACGCGTATATAAAGGAGAGAAAAGCTTTCGCACGCGGGAAGCGTGCCACCGATCCTGGCCGTCGCTTTGTTTATCCATTGGGCCTCGAATCTGTCGGGCCCATGCGATATGGGCCGACGAGTGGCGAGGCCTAATGACGGACGGGGGCGCGCTGCGCTGGCCGCGTCGAGCCTCGAGACGTGCTTGGCTCACACGTGATTGAGAAGATTTGTACGCCTCTGTATAGAACGGTCCAACTCAAGCGACCGCTAAATTCTAAGCAATGTGTTTGGTAATAATTGTTTTGAAAAATAATTTTTATTTATATTTTTTTGGATAATTTAAAAAAAATAACGTATTTTGTAATTATAAATTTTATTTTAATAATAGAAAAAGAGAAATGTGTTTAGTATGATTTATAAATTTTTTTATGCTATAGAATTTCTTTTATTTTTTTTTAAATTCCTTTCCTCATTTCCTCTCCTTTTTCTCCTCCTACAGCTAGCGGCGACTGGTGACGATGTAGAATTTCTTTTAATTTTTAATAATTTTTTTAGATTTTTCTTTTTTTTTTTTCCTCACTTTTTCTCCTCTTTTAGCCAATAGCGGGTGGTGGAGGCCGGTGATTGCTAGCAGTAGCAACGCATGGCGACGACAGTGGGCGGCAATCGGTAGTAGGTGGCAAGTCTCCACCGACCGCTTAGAAGAGGAAGAAGAAGAAAAGAAAAGAAAGAAAATGATTAATTTCTATAAATTGTTTTCGAGAATAAGTTCTTATTTCTATTTCAAATTTATTCCCTAGTCACTTTTCTATTTTGGAGAATAAAAAAATTAAGTTACATTACTAAATGGATTTTTATTTTTTTTATATTCCGGAGAACAAAAGAATAAAAAAATCAAGGAATAGAAATGTTACTATGCAAGCTCTAAACATCGCTGGAAGGGTTCAGACTAAAGAACGACGGGATTGGCATTGCGCCATTTGTGCTGAACTCGCAGCAAGCCCAACAATGAACTCTAAATATATTGATCGAGGCTCATGTAGGATGTCGTGGAATTTGCCATTTTCTACGACTGTTTGATTTGAGTAGCGTCGACATTCAATTCTTCTCCACATATTTTGCTGTGCACCTCCCATCACACAACATAATTATATTTGATATTGTTAACAAAGATGATTAATTCTAGGATGGATCATTTCCCACCTCAAAACTTGGAATCGCAAAAGGTAGGATCAGTCCCTTGTGGAACGGTGAACTAGCCCACTAGGTCTTGGAATCGAACTGGACCAATAGGAACGGTCTGGTTCCAAGGTCGGTCCTAGAACTAGTGATTTATTTATTTATTTATTTCTTCTATTTCCTACAAGTGGGATATTAAAAGAAGAAAAATAATTTACTAATAAGGGTTTGCTTTATAATTAAAAAAAAAAAAAAAGAGAGGGAAATTCCAGATAATGGCCTGAAATACTCACATTTTCTCAAATAAAAACATAAAGTGAACTTTGTTTCAAATAAGAAACCGAAGTGGCTATATCAGTCTCGAAGAAGTGGTTGTATCGGTTTTAAAGAAGGGCTTGAAGTGGTTATAATTATTTCAAATAAGAGATCAATCTCGCCGGCTCACCAGTCAGCAAAAAATTCCAATCAATCAAAGGTGTTTTTGTCTAAACACAATTTTAAAAAAAGGGGATCACATAAGCCATTAGGCTCCCTCCCGCCAATGACCGCTGCCCCATCGCCAATGGGGTGGTGGTGACGGTTGGCAAGGTCGTTGCCGCACAGACGAGGGCCGATGACCCTTGCTTAGATATAGGAGAGGGCGGCATTGCCCTCTCTAGTCCTTAGCAAGGTCTAGCAGACCTTCCTCTATGGTTGGGGGGGGGGGGTCATCGGCCCTCACCTAAGCGCCAGCGACCATGCCAGTTGTCGCCCCGCCATCGCCAGTACCCCACTAGTGATGGGGCGACAGCCATAGGCAGGAGGGAATTTTCCTTTCTTTTTATTTTTTACGAAAAAATAGAAAGATGAAGAAGAAAGGAAAAGTTTAAAATGACAAAATTACCTTTCATAGTTTGTGAGTTCAGGCTCTTATTTAATACTGATATGGTTAGTTTAGGCTTTTATTTGTAATAATATCCATTTTAGGCTCTCATTTAAGAAAACGAGAAGCATTTCGGGCTATTATTTATAATTTTTTCCTAATAAAAATAAAAAAAAATAAAAAATATTGTTCAGTCTAGGTGGTCCTATTACTTATGTGGAACCAAGAATTTGAAATGGACCAGTTTTTGAATTGAAATTGGACTGACCTTTCCAAGAATCACCCAGAACTAGCTAGTTCAATCCAGTTCTTGGATTAGACCGAGACCGATACACACACATTATTCTCGCCTTTGTTGAAGCAATATACTTCAGTTAATGTATATACACCACCTTAAACCACTTACAAGCACTTTAGAACGGTGACCACGGTTGCCTTGGACCATGGTAAAGACGCCCGCCACTCTTTGTGCTCCATCTCAAATTTTAATACGAATGGCAATAAAAGGGAGGATTCCGTGAACCGCCCCTTTATCATTATCGGTAAGCAAAGTTGTTCATTGACCTTTCAAAGTGCAAAAAATGTCAGTATCTACTTTTAGTCGCGTGAGTGCGTCGTCCATGGCAGCTCAGAAGGAGGACGAGGAGGAGATGGAGATAGAAGGGTAGGTTTGAAAATCAGGTGATGATTGACAGTTGCCTCCATTCTCTATCCTCAACGCACCTACCTCGCCCCCACCCTCCTCCTCCTTCTCTCCCTCCCGTCACCGGCCAACGCGAGTCCGCAGACAGGCAAGCCGCCTCCGACATGATCCCTCCTCCCTCCTCCTCTCTTCTCCCTCGCCGCGCCGATCATGGTAACTCCCCGCATTCTCTCTCTCTCCTCCGCAAGCCGAGCTGCTGGCGGGTCGATCGCTTGATTCGATCTTTTTGGTTTTTTATTTTTTTTTCTTTCCTTTCAGTCGCTGATGCCGTTGCTGATGCGGTCGCTGCTAAGGCTGGTGGCGTCGCTGGTGGGGCAGCCGGCGAGCACCGTGACGACGTTGCTGTACTACAGCGACCTCCTCCCTCGCCACCTCAACCTGGAGCGCCTGGTCCGGCGCGAGCTCCTCGACCGGGACAACTACCTCTTCCATTTCCTCGTTAATCTCCTCCGCTGCTTCTGGTACTTCCCATTAACCTCGATCCTCCTTTGTCCTCATCGTCGCTATTGCCGACTTACAAGCTCTTTCTATGCATTTTTCTGTCTTCCCTTTTTCCTGGATCATGCTTTATTTTGGTTTGATTTTCGAGTTCATCTCGCGCGATCTGTAATGCCTGGAAACAAAAGAATCAGTAACTAGCCGCGAGATGTATTATCTGAACCTTCAACGATCGGGGCGCTAATTCCATTAGAATCCGACCGAGCACCAGGTGCTGATTCGCCACGCACGAGAGACCATATCGATAAGCGGTTTACCTGTCAATCCTGACTAGGATTCTCATTATGTTCATTCCTTTTGCGGGGTTCACGCGAATTTTGCATAGCTTGACTCGAGAAATCCGGTTCCGTTTCGAGTATAAACGTATTGCTGGCAACGTTTCTTTTGTCGGTTCATGCGTTAATGCAGAGTCCAGAAGAAAATGACAGTGTTGTTCTTGGTCTTGCATTGCAGAATTCTCCTAGATCCTTCCCCCGGTAATTTAACCAGCTCAGAGAGTTTATATGATCTGGCTCGGGCGCATCAGCTGATGAATCTTGGTACCGGAAAGGCGTCGTCTTGACGACGGCAAGATGCCATGTTATAAGCACTAGTTAGTAGTCCATGACAGAAACTATACGATCATCAGGTGACGATATGTATTAGGATTTGTCATATCATCGTTTCTTGATTTGGCAAAGTTTGCAATCTTCAATCTGAGTTCTCGCAAGAGCTCGAACATCGACATCTTCGAGTAGAATCCATGGTCCTTTCTCCATCCTCTTACCTGTTCTTTCGCGTACACATATGTACTCTCCTTTCACGGGGCCAAGCGAGCATCGCAACTTCATACATGGGAATTGATTGTAGCGTGCGCACGTTGCGGTCGGTCGCTCGGAATGTTATGATGCGAGTGTGTCTGATTTCATAAGATGAAGAATGTCTCAATGCAAATTTTCAGCAAAAGGCGACCAGAATGGGAAGACACAGCATTCTTCCACAGTGCAAGAGACCTACGCCAGCATGATGTCGAGCTCCTTCTCGAACATCGCAGCAATAAGTCAACCTAAATTATTTGAATTTCAACTACTCTGAACTTGAGTTTATAAATAAAGGACGTGATTTAGTATTTAAATATTAATATGAAATAAAATATTCAAAATAATCTTTATAAGGTACGTTCCCGTAGGAGGTGTTCATGCTTTTGGCAAAAGCTGATTTTATGAATAGAATAGGTTGAGGTGAGGGGAGCTACAGATCCTAGAGTTTAAGACTTTCAAAATGCTCGACGTCCATAAGAATTAAGAAAGACCGTTGTAACTTTAATATTACATAATTCAAGGTATAGATACAGTCTTTGTTTAGTAGTATATAAACCCGGTTATGGGCCTGATTGGTTTAGGTCGGTGCACGAATCTAGACAAGCAATTTTCTATAAGGGCCCATGCAGATTTGTCTGTATCGATCTTGACTCGACCGTCTTACCTAATAAATGTACTATTTTCTAAGGTCATGTGCGGGCCTAGACAAGGACTTCTTGGTTTCTTAGCAGATTGGCTCTACTTGCCTAGTCCCATTTGTTAGTCATTATAAACATCAACCTTCGACTATACTTTGTGGTTTTCACCTATGTTGTGATTTTGTTTTTCTTATTTTTAGCGAACCTTTTCATTTTTCCTTCTTAACATTACCTCGTTATGCTTTTTTCTTTGGGGCTTGTACATGTACATTGGGAAAATTATAAATAATGATTTGAAGTGCTCTTATTTTCTCAAATAAGGATTTAGAGTGGACATTATTTCAAATAAAATATCGAAGTGCTATCATTTTTTCAAATAAAAGTCTGGAGTAGATATTATTATAAATAAGGGCTTGAAATGATTCTATTTTTTTTTTTTTTTGGTAAGGTAAATAGTATTATAGGTTTGAACAAATATACAAATAATGACTCCTAATCTTGCACTCTCGATACAATGCAGGAGAAAAAATGATTCTATTTAATGACTTGAACTTTTAAAAATTTTCCTTTTAAAAATTTTCCTTTTTTTTTTTCATTTTTCTCTATTATTTTTTTGAAAAAAAAAAACTAAATAAAACTAAAACTTAAAAAAAAAAAGGAAACACACAAGCAAGAGAACTCACCGGCGCACTATCATTGGCAACGGCTAGAGGGGTCGCTGATGCTTGGGTAAGGGCTGACGACCCCTACTAACTAGAGGCAAGGGCTGATGGGCCTTCGCTAGAGATGGGAAAGGGCACCCTCTCCCAGATTTGGACAAGGGACAACGGCCCTCACGTCTACTTGGCGGCCCTCACCCAAGGCCCTTTGGCCTCGCCGCCCAAGTTTGAGAGCATTGAACGCATTGAATGAGGAGCAATGACCCTCGTGCAAATCTAGAAGATGGTCGCTACCCTCTCTTGTCCCTAGCGGGGACCAGCAGGCCTATGAATCTAGTCGGTGGGGGTTGCCAACCTACCTAAGCATCGATGACCCCATCAGCTGTTGTAGTTGTCGCCGTCCCACCGGTAAAGGGGTTGTATGTTCCTTTTCTTATTCTTCTTCTTTTTATTCTTTCTTTTTTAAGTTTTAATATAATGAAATTTAAATTTAAATTGTGTTTGGACAAAAATACCTTTTATTGGCTAGAATTTCTTGTCGACAATGTTCTTATTTAAAATAATAATAATTACATCGTGGCATTTCTTTGAGATTATATAGCTATTTAAGGCTTTTATTTAAAAATAAAGTTCACTTCATACTTTTATTTGAGAAAATAGAGGTATTTCAAGTTATTATTTAGAATTTTCATCGTGTACATTTGAAGGTTATAAATTTCAATTAACAAAACATTCGATTATTCTCAAAATTACATATAACATATTTAATTTACAAAAAAAAATAGTAGTTAAATGAATTTTTTTACTTATAATGCTAGAGTCTGGGTGAGGCATTAAATACATGAATTTATTTAACCGTTATCTAATGAAATGCGTATGATATGTATGTTAGGCCTTTCATCTTTTTTTTGTTTCTTTTAGGTTTATGGGAATTTGTATTAATGGGAGCTTCGAATCTCAATCACCAACTTTTTTTTGTTATTATCAAGTCGTTGACACACGAAAGTACAATTCGTTTTATTTAGACAATAAAAAAGAAAAATCAAGAGTCCGAAATAACTCTTTCGATAAGCTGAAAAATCAAAACCCATTTTTCCGGCTTAAAACCGCAATAAAACAAAATAAGAGAAAAGTTTTTATAAGTCGGACCAACACAGGCCACCTCTTCCCTTTTCGCTTTCCGAACCGTCGGCCGCCGCGAAGACGACGCCACCGTCGAGTGGCACGCTCGGAGACACCGAGCTCCGGTTCCCGTCTCTGCAGCCGGCGAGGCGAAATACCCAGTAAGCTCGCCGTCTTCATCATGATGTTCCCGTCTTCTTCATCTGCTCTGCTCTGCTTTCTCTCTCATTTCGTTTTTATCGCACCGCCTCGCCTGGCCGGTGGCCTGGCTTTGTCCGACCGAAAGTTCTCACCTTGTCGTGAGCAGGAGCAGGAGAGAGCTCTCCGAATCAATGCTTTGCAAAATCTGGATACTGGGTTGTAGCGGGTTTCTCTGTTGGGCCTGGGAATTTGCGGTTCTGGTTCTTGACAATGCAATGCCCCTTTTTTTTTTATCAATTTGATCGTTCCATGGATGCGTATGCCTTGTTGTTTGGCTCGAGCTGCAAGATAATTATTCTTGATACTATGCCTTACAGAGCTTTCGAGCATCTGAATATGAGTATAAGGTGAAGCTTTAGAGAGGCTGCATTTTGCGCTCGACGTGTTTGTTGTAATGACCATGACAAATGGACGATTCCCGCTCCTTCGCTGGACCTTTTGACATATTCGTGGACGGAAGGTTTCTCTGCAATGGGGATGACTAGTTTGGTTGATTGTGTTTTCGAACTGTGTGCATCGCAGTTTGTTCATTGGCTATCTTTGTTTGGTTTTGATCTTCAGCATGTTTTAGAAAGCTGGGTTTGCTTTTCATAGTACATGCTAGACTGATAGGTCTTTGGTTTCTGATGATTATGGCTTTTCAAAGGCATTTGCTCATATGGCTTCCCTTCTACAGATGATGGAGTGATGATGAGGCCTTGCCATTATGATTCTTCTATATGGAGGAGAACATCCTTTCCTCCAAGAGTGGTTCTCCATGTTTGTCTTGATTGATTTCTATCAGAGGCATGAAGAGGGTTGCCACTAGTGTCTCAGGACATTTGTTTAACACCTGCAGGCATCAGCTTCACTGGGAATATTCAAGTATCTCATTGTTATTCTTCCCTTGTAGATGTTTGAGCTTCAGATATTTCTCCTCAGGGTCAACTACTGCCAGACCTTTTCCTGATTATTCCCCAAAAAAACCTACCATCAAAGACTCTGAGCTTGTTTATCATATTTCTACCACAATAAAATTACGCCGCACTGAGCCCCTTCACCGTATACTTAAGCCTTATGAATCTAAGTTTAGGCCTGACCATCTTATTTGGGTTCTCATGAACATTAAGAATGACTACAAGCTGGTGTTGGACTTCTTTGATTGGGCTTGCCTTCGGAGAGACCCAACACTACAAGCTCGTTGCATAGTTGTTCAAGTTGCTGTGGCTTCTGGGGATCTAAAAAAGGCTCATGGTCTTATTGGTGATGTTTGTTCAAAGCCCAATTTGGAGACCAGTATATGGTTTATTCGTTTCGCTGAGCAGTTAATATATACATACAAGGGCTGGGGTTCTAATCCCCGTGTGTTCGACATATTCTTCCAAGTTCTTGTTGAAGCTGGTTTTTTGGCTGAAGCAAGAAACTTCTTCCACAAGTTGTTGAATTACGGGGTGGTCATTTCTGTTGATTCTTGTAATTTATACCTCGCTCGTCTTTCTCATAATGTGGACAGCCCTCAAATTTTGACGAAGGCATTCAACGAGCTTGGTGATCTTGGCATTACTTGGAATACCGAATCATTTAATATCTTAGTACATTCACTTTGTCGATTTCGAAAAATAAAAGAAGCTCATAGTTTACTTTGGCAAATGGAGTTGAGAGGCTTGTCACCGGATGTTGTAAGCTACAGTTCTGTAATTAATGGTTATTGCCATGTTGGCGAACTCCCGATTGTGTTGAAGCTCATAGAGGAAATGCAAATAAGAGGCTTGAAGCCGAACCATTTTACCTACAGCAGTATAATTCTTCTTCTATGTAAGTCCGGAAAAATAGCAGAAGCTGAACTGGTCTGTCAGGATATGATAAACAATGGAATATATCCTGATGGTATTGTTTATACAACTCTTATAGATGGATTGTGCAAGTTAGGAAATTTTGTTGCTGCTTTTAGTCTGTTTGGTAAAATGCAAAGTCAGGGAGTCGCCCCTGATTCTGTGACATATACTGCCCTTATTTGGGGGCTTTGCCAAAATGGAAAATTGATGGAAGCAAATAAACTGTTTGATGAGATGATTGATTGTGGCTTTAAACCAGATGAAGTTACCTACACCACACTTATTGATGGTTATGGCAAGGCTGGTGAAATGGCAAAGGCATTTTCTCTTCACAACCAGATGGTAAAGATAGGGCTTACCCCAAACATAGTTACGTATACTGCCCTGGCTGATGGCCTTTGTAAACGTGGAGACATGGATTCGGCTAATGAGCTTCTTCATCAGATGCAGAGGAAAGGTCTTCAACTGAATCTTTGCACTTACAATGCTATTCTTAATGGTCACTGTAAAGCAGGAAATATTGATCTAGCTGTGAGACTCATGGAAGATATGGAGTGCGCTGGGATTCATCATGATACCATTACTTACACAACTTTAATGGATACCTATTGTAAACTTGGGGAGATGGCGAAAGCTCATGAGCTCCTTCGGAAAATGTTAGCTAAGGGTCTTCAACCTACTATTGTTACATTCAGTGTGCTGATGAATGGATTCTGTAATTCAGGAATGCTTGTAGATGGGGAACAGCTACTAAAATGGATGCTGGAAAAGGGTCTTAATCCAAATGCTGCCATTTACAATTCTCTGATGAAACAGTATTGCATTAGAAATAATATACGTGCCACAACCGAGACCTATAAGGACATGTGCACGAGAGGAGTTGTGCCTGATAGTAACACCTATAACATATTGGTACGGGGTCATTCCAAAGCGAGGAATATGAAGGAAGCATGGTTTTTGCATCGAGAAATGATTGGGAAGGGATATATACCGACTGCTTCTTCATACAATGCACTTATTAAGGGACTTTTAAAAAAGAAGAAATTTTCTGAGGCCAGGCAACTATTTGAAGAGATGAGAACTCATGGACTGGTTGTAGACAGAGAGATCTACAATGCCTTTGTGGACATGATGTATGATGAGGGAAAAGTGGGAAATATGCTTAGCCTTTGTGATGAGGTGATAGAGAAATCTCTTTTCGATGTGGAAAAGAGTGGGAACTAATAATGTTGATTACATGCTGCTTCCTTGACATTCGGCAAATTCCAATTTGATTTGATTGAGTTGCAGGGTTGATTCCAACCTAAGCAGGTAAAATCCTTCTCGGTCATTGTTGTGCAACCAAAGGGAACTTGGGATGCGATTCTTAAGAGATAAATGATAGGAGATGCATATATGTTTTCTCCTTAATCTATATTCAGTTGTGATGATTGAACGTTTTTGTCTTTGCTTTTTTTTTCTTTTTTTGCCAGACTCTAAAGTTTTGAAGAGAAGTCGATCAAGAGGGGCTGTAAAAAGCTCGCACTTGAATCCCTGATGCCTCAGCAATTCAGCGAGTATGATTTGCAGATCATAAAAGGTGAGCCATTTGTCTTTATAGTTATATGGCAGGGCAACTTGCAATACTGTCCCATTATTTCGCATAGCAAAACATGGGGGCGTTGCTTGTATCTATCTTATATGTTGGTTGGCTCCTAGTTAGGCAAATTAGGAACATTTTATAGGAAACTACTCCGTTAAAATTGTTCAATTCTCAGATATTGTGGACTTGATACTATCTGCGTAGAGCCACATATCAAGAGTACTTGGTCTAATATTGTTTGGGCAGTCTGAGGTTTCCTAAAGTATAGTTTTGGGTGACATTGATGTATGTAATTTTTTTCCCCACAACAATTATAGACATGCCACAGTCTCCTTTAAATGCTGGGAACTCTGTTTTTGTTTGTCCATCTTCTCAGAAGCATTTAAGGTTCTTGCACAAGTTTCTGTGGCATATAGATACTGTTAAGTAACTTCAGCCACTTATTGCTTCATTGTGTGTTTTTCATTTCCCCCTTGATTATTTACACAATGCCCCATCTTGGGGATCTATTGCAATGTCGATCTCCTTTTTCTATTATAAGAGATCCAAATATACTTTCATCCCATGACACAATACTTCTCTATGGGCTATAGTTGGACAAATTTATTCCGTGATCTGCTGTGGAGACCTTCTCTTGCACTCACTATAGCTTGATGCAGCTTCCAATCTCCCGTTGCTACCTCTCAAGGCAGCTTTGAATACCCAGATTGAATTGCTGGGTATCCGCCTCTAGAGCGAGCTGCCATCTCCTGTGGACCCACTAGCAATAATGCTTGCTGTCACAAACTCAAATGCTATAATAGGCTCGGCGGCCGAGGAGAGAATTATGGGTACTGGCCTGAAAGCTTCGCCCATTGAATAGTGGTATGTTGTCCCCAAACACAGGTTTTGCTGTTGCTACTTGCATTGATATTACGGCATGAATAATTTTACTGATTACTTTCTCTTTTCTCGTGACATCTTCATCTATATCTTAGAGAGGAGGTCACTTGGCAACTCTTCCTGGTTTTGGACTAACATTGTCGCAGCAGGAGGGTCGATCAGCTAGCTTACCAACCGTGACCAAAGTATAATATCACACAATCGACTTGGTCCTCACCAAGAAGTTTGTGGGTTAGAAGCGGTCGTCCTTCAGGCCAACACTCTAGTTAAGGAATGACAATCTCTTTCATTCTTGAATATGGAGCAATGGCCTGTTCCAAGTCATTTGCTCAGTTGATGAACAGCCCTGAAGATTACATGGGCACTGTCAAAAAGTGCCATCGCTCGGTCCCCATTCTTCTCTTTTGCTTTCTATACTTTATTCACGCTTGAAAACCGTGAATTATGGAAGAGGATCGTGCCGATGATGTGTCATATGACTCAATTAAAGAAAAGTATACGTCTCATTCTCGTGCTTTTCTGAATGCTTTCTTTGCTTTACGTTCATTGTTGATACATCGTTCACAACTTGTCGATGACAGAGGCTCGACGAACAGTGATCTTCCAGGGCTGAAAGGATTTCTGGCTGTTTTAGGTGGCTGTAAATATCTAGTTCTTGACAAGATGACTTTTGGTGCTTATATTTTGCGTTGCATCAAACAACGAAAAAGATATTTTCATTTTAAAAAATTAGAAATAATTTCCAGCTTGATTCGTTAACTTAAATAGAAGAGAAACTCAAAGGGAAAATGACGTATATGATCTCTAAACTTTAACTAAATGTGTAATACGGTTTCTGAACTTTAACTTAATATTCAATATGGTCCATCGAATTTTAATTTATTTAATATGATCAGTTCAATTCAATTCGAAAAAGTTTAATATTGTTCTTAAACATGAATTAATGGAAGGATGATATTAAACGTTTTCATATAATTATGAATCATATTGATTATATTAAAAGTTAGGGAACCACATTACAAATTGGACGAAATTTCAGAGATTAGGTTAAATAAGTTAAAAGTTCATGAATCACATTGAGCATTAAGTTAGACTTCGGTGATTATTTATGTCATTATTCCAAACCCAAGTCGTGTGAAAATTATAATTTTCACGCGGGCCTGGCCCGGCCCGGCGGAGGCCTAGCAATGGGGGTAGAGCCCGCCCGGCCCGAGCTCGTGGGTGGTCCGACCCCTGAAGGACGGAGAGACAACGAAGATGGTGGTGCTTCGACTCGACAACCTTCGTCTTCTTCGGCTCGCCGGCCGGCGGCCATACGTTTGATTCCTCGTCGCCGTTGGTCTGGCGCGTATCTCATGGAGCACGCGACTGATGATCCTTCGGCTTCGAGCGCTGCTGAAGAAGAGGAGGAGGACGACGAAGTGATGAGCGAAGTGCACATAGGTTGCCCTCCCTACTCCTCCGGCCCCCACCTCTCCAGCTTCACCATCTCCGCCCCGCCCGGTAATGTTCCTGAATCCCGCACCCTCCTTTTTCCGTTCCCAGCAAACCGCTTGGCGGCGGAATCGCGTTGTGGGTTTTGAGCGGAGTCGGTGAATTTTTGCAGAGCGCCGAGGAATCGTGGTCGACCAGGATGGTGATCTCGTTTTAACAAGGCGAGACCGTGAGTGCTTTTTGTCATCTACTTCTACACCGTTTCCTAAACTGTTCATGCGTTTCAGTTTGCTTTGAATTCGCCGGCAATCCTGACTAGTCAGTCGATCGTGATAATTCGTTCTATTGAGAGTTACAAAATCGATTCTGGTCCCGGGTTGCCCATTGCTTAACCGCACAATGCTCACATGGTTTGCTTTTGCATCCTCTTTTTCCTACGAAATGGCGATGATGACTGGACATTTTCCGACGTGCAGAACCATCTTCGCATTGTTTTAGTGTGATCATACAGCATAACATCACGTCTACTATCCCAAATGTCGGGTTGCAGGTATTAGTTACATTCATGATCTTCTCTTTCGGTATGCTGTGAACTGCTTGACGTTAGAAGACTTTTTTTTTTCCCCATTTGTTCAGGTTTGGAAAGCTGAACTAGCATTATCTGATTTCGTGTTGCATACCATGTCCACTTCTTCTGAGTTTGACAGAGTCGTCGCGTTGGAGCTTGGTGCTGGAACGGGTATGTTGGTTTCTGCTGCTTGCTTGAACATGTCGGGTGATACTGTTCCAAGAAATTAAACTTGCTTCACAGATTGCTTAGTTTTCTCAAGCGGTGAAGTACCATGAGGGAGTGTCCAAGTAATTTAGAGAATATGAGGAGATTTACTGTCATGGGTGTCTTCTTCTTGCGAGCATATAGTATCTTAGGTGTAATACAAATTGCCACATTCTGAATGGTCAGGATTACCCTTTACTGATCACTGTCATTACCTGTACGTACATCCATTATATAAACAAAGAGAAGTGCATAATCAGTTCAATGTAGCATTCCGGTCTTTTCGAAACTTTGGCAACTTTAGTCCTTTGAAGGTGCTTCAGTTCAATTCCCAGATGAACAGTCTAGAGGTTTAAGGATTACTGATAGAACTTGTCTTACAGAGAATCTTATCCATTTTCCGTGGGCGTTCACAGCTAGTACTGCTTTAATTCTTCATTGACTTCATTTTATCTGCTAAAGTTTCTTGGCATTACACTTTTATGACAGTCTTCGTGTCAAATTTTGTGTCAGGGTTGGTTGGCATATTGCTCTCCCGTGTAGCTAAGATGGTATTTCTCACAGGTTGGAATACTGGACTCAAATCTAACCATAATATTTTCTTTCAGCGCATACAACACTCCCGATGTCATACATTAATATCATTAGGCAATCTAGCGTATTCACAACTCATTCTCTCTTTTTACTCTAAGAATAGTCTCATTGAGTGTTGCCAGATCATGGAGATGAAATCCTTAACAATTGTGCGAAGAATGCCGAGCTCAACGATGGGGTTCTGAACTATAAGGCTAAAGTTCATGTACGTGAACTGAATTGGATGAATAATTGGCCTCCTAATCTATGCACAGAAGTTTCTGAGTCACAAGCGAGGTAAATGTTATCTTTAGTTGATAACTAAAAGCTTTTGGTAATTGACACCAGCATATACAGACGTGCATGGACTTGTTTGTACTTTTAATTGATGCCCTGCAACGATTGTAGATTTAACTAACTGGTTGGGTAATGCGGTAACCTTTTAGGTACTCTTGGACATCCTCAGAAGTGGAAGAAGCTGAAAGCTCTTCTTTACTTTTAGCTGCTGATGTCATCTACAGTGATGATCTAACCGATGCATTATTCTGTACCTTACAAAGACTAATGTCACGAGGATCAGAAAAGGTATTTAACATATATATGGCTTGACTTGATGACGATATATGATGTGTTGGGGAAGTGGATAATCTCTTTTCTCCTCAATCTGTTGGTAGGCAGAGTTTGATGTGGAACTTCTCTCACAGTCTTAAGTCAACTCCAATGGTTATTAAATTTTTTTCTTGCAATATATATATTAGGAAATGTAAGATGCTACTCCCTTCTTTTCAGGTACTATACTTGGCCTTGGAAAAGCGCTATAACTTCAGTCTCGATGATCTGGATGCGGTTGCGAATGGTTACTCCCACTTCTTAAGTTACGTGAGGATAGAACAAGGTAGGCATCTCATACATGTGGATGGAGTAACTGGAAACTGTTTGCAGCATCGTTGCTGTCCCCTGACTTTTGCATTATTAGACATTCCTCTTGTTGAGAAATGGAAGCTGTTTCCTGTTTTGCTAGATGTTGCAGGATGTGAGTTCAATGATTGCGAGTCATTGCCTGGTTTTGTCGGCAAATGTGTTGATCTCACTCAAGTTCCCCAGTACGTTCTGCACTATGACCGAGGAAACGATGTCGAGATATGGAAGATCAGGTACAACAGAGGAGGAAACCATCAAGCCTGAACCTTCGATTGAGCCGGAGACGCCATTGCTATAAGAAACCGGTCGCTATTCAACTCCTGCTCTCACCAATTTCACCACAGAGAAAAGTCCAGAGAGCTTCAGTTATCCAAACTTCACAATGTCGGGTCCGCCTTCTTTTTCTCCGATTCCCTCCAAATTTCCAGCAGCGGCCATCCTTAGCTTTCCGAGCCGCACCTACGCCGGAGGATCGTGCCGGGAGAAAGGCCCATCACAGGCATCCCCCCTTGAACATGGAGCAACAATTTGTGGAGAATCTACGGGGTCACCTCCATCAGCCAAATTCCAAGGAGAAGAAAAATAGATGAGAAATTTATGACATTTTGCACTGGGGAAGATTTGGAACTTTGGCCACGTTTTAATTCATTGAAGAAAGCTCTGTGGGAGCGAGCTCTCTTTCCCATCATCCAGAAAAGGAGCGTGAACTTCCAATTTGGCGCTAATCACTAATCAACGCTTATGATGGATGCACGTTAACCGTTGGATTAATTTAAAGGAGAGAGCATCGGGGCTTTCTGTTTCGAACGCTAGTTTTTACCTTTTCCTTTTTGACGTGAGAGAGAGAGACCACCTCGTTGAAGGAAGTACTTTTCTGGAACAACCACGACCGCGACCCTCGACCCCAGGACATCGAACGGTCTCTTTCCCTAATGAATGACGACAAATTGGCAGCACTTTTTGTGGGGCCCTCTGCTTTTGTTAGATTAAAATTGTTCCTATCTACATTCTCTTTTGAGGGCGTCACGTTTTGCGTTTCAATTATATTTAGCTTGCTGGAGTGCTAAATCGACGGTCCAAAGGTTAAAAGAATCAATGAAAAGTATTAAAATTAAAAAAAAAAAAAAGTGGGATGGGAGCATTCAGTGGCTGTAGGCCGTGATGATCCGGCCGAGTCGTCGGTAACCACCTCCATCGGGGTCGCCTATCCATGGCGGCCACCATGGCATTGGTTGCCGAGTTTATCACAATGGTCACTGGAGACCATTATAACAAAAAAAAAAACAACAGAATCATATCTGGATCTAGTCTAGCAAGGCATCTATTGCTATTAAGGGCATCCTAGCTTGTACACGGTGGTTGCGGGCGGTGCCAATAGGTTGTTGGCCTTACAAGAAGAGCATTCAAGGTGCAGCTCCCTGTACTTTTTTTTGCCCCTTCCATCAAAGAGAAAGAGTTAAAAAAATCGAAAGAAAAGGAAAAAAAATTAAAAAAAAAAATCCAGGCCACCTTTTTTTTCATAAAAACATCCTTATTGCCACAAATTTTTTTCAGTGTCGAATTTATGTTTGCATAATCCGCCATCATAGGGTAAAGGTTACCATCTAAAAAAAAAAAAGGGCGTGGGAATGATCTCAGATCTTGGATTAAAAGTAGAGAGATCAGATCACCATTGTCTTTTTAACCAAAAAAAAAAAGAAAAAAGAAAAGAAAAGATGAGAATTAATATAGCAAATGAAATAAATAAATAAGAAAAATTACATAATAAGAAACTAAGGGCGAGCCAGGTCGTGCGCCACGGGCTTCACATAAAAAGGCCCCCCCACCTCCTCGTTCTAGAGAATTCCAGACCCTCGTCTCTCCATTTCCCCACCGCCGGCGACCTTGACCTCCGCCGCTTCTCCGACCTCTCCTCCTCCTCCTCCTCCTCCTCCGCTGCCGTCGTCAGGTGAGATTACCGGCGAATGCCGGGGCGGCGCCGCTTCCCGGAGCTCCGGAACTCGCGCTCGCCGCCCTCGCCTCTTAGCTTTTTTCTCGGCAGATCTGTGGTCTTTCGTACCCCCGCGCGCGCATTCGCCCGCGATTGTGTCTGATATCGCTCGGTCCGGCCTCGGATTCTCTCGCTTCTTTTGATTCTGCTGGCTTCGAATCGGAGTGTCGGGAGAGCGTCGTGGCGTTGATTGCTTGTGGTTCTGGATTCGATGAATGTTTTTTTTTTGGGGGGGGGGTGGGATGCGGTCGTGATTCGTGGATGTCTTGCATGGGTTGTGGGAAAGAAGTGATTTTGTTTTGGCGTTTCGGTAGCTCCGCGTTGTTGGAATTTACTTTCGTGGCTTTCTGATTTGGTGAGGCGGCTCGGTGGGTTTATCAAAGTATTGCAGATTCGCGATGATTGAGATTGTTGAAGCTGTGGGGAGTTTACGCCGGTTGATTGTACCGTGTGATTTGGCTTTTAGATTTTTTGCATTTGTGTTGAATGTGTAATTCGATCAGGTGGATTGTTTCCCGTCTCTTGGAATGTCTATGTGGAGTTGCTTGAGTCTGACCGATATTTGTGCTCGAGTTTTGCTTATTGTTGGATGCTGCACTATTCGTTTTGATGGTCTGCTGCTCAATTTTGTACTTGATTAACAGATTGATTTACTTCTGTTATTATTTATCAGGTGATCAACACTTTTTACTGCACCGGTTCAGCGTATTTGTCGCCTGAATTGGTCTTCCAAGCTAAAGATGAGTGTGGTTGGTTTTGACTTTGGGAATGAGAGTTGCATTGTCGGCGTTGCACGGCAAAGGGGGATCGATGTTGTGCTCAATGACGAGTCCAAACGTGAGACCCCTGCAATTGTTTGCTTTGGTGAGAAGCAGCGGTTTCTTGGGACTGCAGGAGCTGCTTCTACTATGATGAACCCCAAGAATTCTATTTCCCAGATGAAGCGATTGATTGGACAGAAATTCGCAGATCCCCAACTCCAGAGGGATCTGCAGTCATTGCCTTTCCAAGTCACTGAGGGACCTGATGGATATCCTTTGATACATGCGAGGTATCTTGGAGAAGCAAGGACATTCACACCTACCCAAGTACTTGGTATGATGTTCTCGAATCTCAAGAGTATTGCTGAGAAGAATCTAAATGCAGCAGTAGTGGATTGCTGCATTGGAATTCCAGTTTACTTTACAGACCTCCAGAGAAGAGCAGTCCTAGATGCTGCTACTATTGCAGGCTTACACCCTCTTCAGTTACTCCATGAGACCACCGCAACTGCCTTGGCTTATGGTATCTACAAGACTGATTTGCCTGAAGTTGACCCGCTTAATGTTGCGTTTATCGATATTGGTCATGCAAGCATGCAAGTCTGCATTGCAGCCTTCAAAAAAGGACAGTTGAAAGTCCTTGCTCACTCTTATGATCGGTCATTGGGTGGCAGAGATTTTGATGAGGTTTTGTTCCACTATTTTGCCGAGAAATTTAAGGAGCAATACAAGATCGACGTCTTCCAGAATGCTAGAGCTTGTCTTCGGCTTAGGGCTGGCTGTGACAAGCTCAAGAAAGTTCTCAGTGCAAATCCCGAGGCGCCTTTGAATATTGAGTGCTTGATGGATGACAAGGATGTCAGGGGATTTATCAAGAGGGATGAGTTTGAACAGATCAGTGCCCCGATTTTGGAGCGAGTGAAAGGACCTTTGCAGAAGGCTCTTGCAGAAGCTGGTCTTGCAGTTGAGAATGTACATATGGTTGAGGTCGTCGGTTCTGGATCTCGCGTTCCTGCTATTATTAAGATTTTGACGGAATTTTTTGGGAAGGAGCCTAGGCGAACAATGAATGCAAGTGAGTGTGTTGCCAGGGGGTGTGCTTTGCAGTGTGCAATCCTTAGCCCAACCTTCAAAGTGCGAGAATTTCAGGTAAGCATCTTCTGACTTCTGCAATGCCTTCTAATTTTGGGCTGCTACATATTTCTTCAAGTTTATTTTGCTATAGTAGATGAAGAAAGTGTCATCCATTTTTTGCTTTTATATATATATATATATAAAAACGTATTCCATATGCAGGATAGCATCTTCTATAGTCACAAATGCATGGGTCTCCCAATTTTCCCCCTTACTCTGCTCATCTGGCACGAGTAAAAGGCTCTGGTTATCCTATTTTTCTGCTGTGTTACCTGATAAAAATATTCATTTGAATTGACCTTGTTTTCTGTTAGATCTCTACATTTTGTTCTATCTTTATCCTGGTGGCAGAGGAGTCATAACCTTAAGTTGTAAAGCAAGAGTCTTGTGTTGCTCTAGTTTGGGTATTAGATGTTCCTACTTGGATGGTTTTCGTGACAATCACGAGCATCGGGGAGTGATAAATAATCTGGAAAATTGCATATCCATGAAGATTGGCTCTTTCTTCTTCTATTGCAGAATGTATTTTAATTACTTGTTCTTCTTTTCTTAACTTATGTTTTTACTTATAAGGTCCACGAAAGCTTTCCATCTTCTGTCGGCTTGTCGTGGAAAAGTTCTGTACCAGAAAGTCAGGATGGGGCCGCAGATAATCATCAAACAACCATTGTCTTTCCCAAAGGAAATGCAATTCCTAGTATCAAGGCTTTAACATTCTACAGATCGGGAACATTTGCTGTTGATGTCCACTACACTGATGGCAGTGAACAACAAGCTTCTTCTAAGATCAGCTCATACACGGTATGTTAGAGGGGAGGGAAAATGTCTTTTCTTGGCTTCTGTAGGCATAGAATTCCCTTCGTTAATTTGTTAGCTTCTCCTATTTATAATGTGCAGATTGGCCCCTTCCAATGTGCAAAAAGTGAACGAGCAAAACTGAAGGTCAAAGTCCGATTAAATCTCCATGGAATTGTGTCTATTGAATCCGCAACAGTAAGTATTGCAAGAAGTTTCATTTAATTTTGAAGTTGGTCCAGAATAATTCAAATTTTCATCAATTTATTCAATGCTGCAGCTCTTGGAAGAAGAGGAGGTTGAAGTTCCAGTCACACAGGATGCGGCAGCACAAGAAACAAACAAGATGGATACTGATGAAACCTCTAATGCTGCAGCTCCCCCTACTTCTGGTGAGGCTGATGTTAACATGCAAGATGCAAAGGGAGCTACTGATGCTTCTGGTGTAGAAAATGGTGTCCCCGAGACAGGAGAGAAGCCTGTGCAGACGGAAACTGATAGCAAGGTCAGTTCTCTCTGCTTGTGCGAGTTATCTGTTCTCTTTATATCAGTGGATTCCGCATGTCTGGGCCATATCTGTTTCAACTGTGGTTTGGTTAAAATATATTCTTCGTTGTTGGTGCTATTTTGTCCTTTTATTCAAAATAACACTGTAACATCAAGTGGATGTATTTTAAAATTAGGGATGCAACCAGAATCAGAGGTCTGGTGAGGATTTCTGTCAATTGTCAAGGCTTGTCCTTGTGATTTAGTATGAGGATTGACAAACCTTTTGGTCTGGCATTGTGGTTATTTTTTCTTTCAAAATCAATTGCAATGGCATAATAGGAGCAGGCTCCACTTGGTGGGATGAGCCTTTGTTTGCTGCTGTTGTAATGTCTTGCTTTGTAGTCTTGAAAGTGGACTTAATGAGTTTTTCATTGGATGATGTGGGCTTTTTAGTGATGGCTTGTAGAGCTTTAAAGCATTGAATTTTCACTTTTGTCTTTGTGTGAGAATATAAATTTGTCGGCTACTGTGACCTTGCTTTTCTTAATTTTCACTGTTTTGGTTGTTTATTCGCAGGCTGAGGCTCCAAAGAAGAAGGTAAAGAAAACAAATGTTCCTGTGACTGAGCTGGTATATGGTGCACTGTTGTCGGGAGACTTACAGAAGGCGATTGAGAAGGAATTTGAGATGGCCTTGCAAGATCGTGTCATGGAAGAGACAAAAGACAAGAAAAATGCTGTGGAAGCTTATGTGTATGATATGAGGAACAAGGTACGTAGCTACTGATTCTTTGTTGTAGATTGCTTTTGCTGAACTCGAAACATAACTTGTGCTTCATTTTTTTCTTTTTCTTTTTTGGAATGCCAGCTGAATGACAAGTACCATGACTTTGTCACGGATCCAGAAAGAGAACAGTTAATTTCTACACTTCAGGAGGTGGAGGACTGGTTATATGAGGATGGTGAGGATGAAACAAAAGGTGTCTATGTTGCCAAGCTTGAGGAACTTAAGAAGGTAACAAATTGTTTCTGTTCTTTGTTATGGACAATAGCCCTGCTTTCTTATCATGTTATGTAACTTGCAGCAAGGTGATCCGATAGAAGAGCGTTACAAGGAACACACAGAAAGAGGATCAGTGATAGATCAACTTGTTTATTGCATAAATAGTTATAGAGAAGCAGCTGTTTCGAACGATTCCAAATTTGAACACATCGATGTCTCTGAGAAGCAGAAGGTAGAGAAAATATATTTACTTAAGCAGCTGTCTGTCAAGAGGAATCTTGAGCAAGATACTTAATCTATTCTTATATTTATTTTAGGTCTTGAACGAATGTGTCGAGGCAGAAGCCTGGCTAAGAGACAAACGGCAGCAACAGGATTCTCTTCCTAAATATGCTCCGCCAGTTCTCTTGTCAGCTGAAATAAGGAAGAAAGCGGAGTCTGTGGACAGGTATCCTGCTCTCTCTAGTCACTGTAGCATGATGCTCCTTTTCTAAGATGTGGGAGTGTGGATTCCCAGTATTCTTCACAGGGGAAGATGTTCAACTGGGTGGTTCTCAGAGCAAAGCCAGAAACATCATCGAGAAGAAAGTCTAACCCATCCTGGATTTCTATTCGAGACATTGTTTTAGAAATAAACTAGCATAATAGGAGAAAAAGAGGCTTATTAATGTGCATGCTTGTGTGACCGAAAAAAAAAATGTGCACGCTTATGGTTCAGTTCGACAGAAACTGTACAATAAGATCCTGAGATGGAATAGCATTGGAAATAGTAGGCAATCCACAATAATAGAAGGCTTTAGTTACATTCGTTTTGCAGATGGGTTGTTATTATTATGAGTTGCCTTGTTATTCTTTATGGCAGACAGAAAATTTGCTCCTTATATTGTTGAAAAAGAATTTCCAGTGATCTCCTGCCCAAGTAATTCAACTGGCGAATGGAGTTTCAAAAATTATATTTATATTTTACTTTTGCTTTGGTGACAGTGTTTGTTAATTTTGCTCTTAATTTCTCTGCACATGAAAGTGACAGAAAATAGTTGTATTCAACTGGATGGGGCCACAAATCTTGAAATGATCTTTGTAAAGACAATCTAAGCCATTTTTCATTGCAGTAAGATAGACTTCATGGAACTTTCATGTTATGATCAACTGGTCATTGCAGTAACTGGTGGTGTTATTGCGCACGTGATTTCCTGTCTCCATTTTTCATTTCCCTAATTCTAGATCAAACTACAGACTAACATTTGCTTCAACAGGTTTTGCCGGCCAATAATGATGAAGCCAAAGCCTGCGAAGCCTGTTGCTCCTGAGACTCCTCAGCCTGCTCAGGGTGAGCAGCAACCTCGAGGTGATGTCAACACCGATGCCAATGCAACTGCTGATACTGATGCTGGAACTGGTGACGTTCCACCTGCTTCTGGGGAGCCGATGGAAACAGACAAGTCTGAGGCACCTCCATCCGCTTCTTAGGGTTGCTTGATATAGCAGCGCAACAGGTGTTCATGGATTGTGTAAGAATTCTCACGTTTGAACCTCAGAACCTTCAGCTGGTGTAGGGTGGAGAGGTTATATGAAGCCTCATTTATAATGATTTGTACCTGTAAAGCCTTTTCTGAGAATTTTGTCAGAAGGGTGGTCTCCAAAATCCTATTTTTTTGCAGGGTTTCTTATAGACGAAGTTATGGATTCTGTCCCAACGGATTTTCACTTTCCTTTCTCGGTTATGGCCAATGTGTGGTGGCATCTGTATTATTACTTGTTACTGGATTTTGTTAATGGTAAGATCCAATTTTGCACTCAGTTTGAATGATTGCTTCCGCCAGGGTTTTGTTCTTGGACCGGCATGTTTAACAGTGCACGCTTGTCGAAAATGCAGATGGTTGATGCTGTGTTTTTCGGTTCCTTTCCTAGGTTTTGTAGCATTGTCGGCACCTTATTAAAACCCAGGTTTCTTGAACTTCGACTTTTCCATCTGCGCCGTCTGCTGCTGGCTTGTTCAAAGAAGCTATATAACCTTGTTATATTGTTGCATGCGTGCGGTGTGGTTTGTTGGTTGATTTTAAGAATCGATTGGGACTTACGTGGGATTCATGAAATGCAACTGGTCACAAAAACAACGAAATGCTAGTTCCCTCAGCGACGGCATCGTGCTTTCATTGTGCTCTGCGTTTAAGGGATCCATTCTTTTAGGGCCTGTTTGGCAACGTGTCAAACAGTGCCTGATTCTGATTTTTTGTTCTCAGAATCAGTTTGGGATTGGGATGAGAATCGCGTTTGGTAAAATTTTTGTTTCCGAAAATAAATTGGTTCCCGGGAACATATTGAGAAGAGAATTGAGAATAAAAAAGAATATGATTCTCCGTTTGAGAATAAAAAAAGAATCAAGATGGTAAAAGTCTCATTCTTTCCTTCCGACATCCCGCGATTGTCATCCACCAACGCACGTCGCTGCCCGCCGCCGTTCGTCGCCGGTCCGGCAAGCTCGTTGGAGGCAAGCCCAGCCACCGGTGAGGCTCAGCCTCGCCAGATCTGACGAGGCCGGCTTAGCCACCGGCAGGGCTTGGGCGAGCCTCACCGGTGGCCAGTGGAGCCTTGCCGGCAGTTGGGTAAGGCTCGGCCTCGCCGATGGCCAGGCGAGCCTTGCCTAGCCCGGCAAGGCTCGCTCGCCCACCGGCAAGGCTCGTGGCCACCGGCGAGGCTCGGCCTCAACGGATCTGGCGAGGCCAAGCCTCGACGAGGCCGGCCGCCGAGCCTTGCCTCGCCGCCTCGGCTCGATCGATGAGGGCCGGCGACGCTCCGGTGAGCGTAGCCGGCCCTCGTCTGGCCGGCTCTTGGTCCCGGGATCGGCCAAATGAAGAAGAAGAAGAATAGGAAAAAAAGGAAAAAAAAAAGATTTAAAAGTATTTAAAAGTATTTAAAAGTTATTTAAAAATTAAAAGAAATTAATTTGGAACATAATCCATTAAGCATGGTATCAAACGCAATTATCTTCCAGAATAAAAATTGTGGACAGTTATCAAACACGTTTTTTTACTCAAAATCAGTTCTCGGGAACAGAATAAAAAATAATCATTTCTAGTTAGAGTCAGCTCCTGGAACAGAACCGTTAATATGCATCAGAACGAGAGATTTTTTATTCAGGCTGCAGTAATTCACCTGTCCCGGTAACCAAAATTGCCAAAAGAAAAAGGAAAGAAAAGTCAGCTAATCATCAACACGTTCTAGCTCCAGACTTCCCACATCACAGCCTGGTTTTGGTTGGCAACGCCCTGATCTTGCTCGACTTCCAGACTAGCTTTTCTCCATTATGACCGAGGAAACGAGGTTGAGCCAAGGAAAGATAACAGAGGACGAAACCATCTTAGCCTGAACCTGGGAGAACCAGTGTAGCTATTTGCCACAAGAACCCAGTGCCCCTTCAGCTGCTGATTTCGCCGGGTTTGCCATAGAGATTGGAGACCTTCGTAGTGCTTCAGTTGTCCGACTTCAGCAATCCCGGGCCTTACTTTTCTCTGGTTTGCCCGAAATCTTTCGGCAGGGGAGTCAACCTCTGCTTTCTAAGATGCGAGGACAGCAAGTAATCGTAACAGGAGAAAAGGCAATCACAGGTATTCCCGTGAACGTGAAGCTACAAATATTTTGGAGAATCTAGTGCTCTTTACTTTTTTCAGCCAGAGGAACAGGAATAATTTCTCTTTCCGCTTCTTTTCCTTGCCTTTCTTTGGCCACCTCAATCCTGTGGGATTCACCAGAGGTGGATAGGTTGGCTTCGTGGTTACATCTCTCGTCTGTCTCGGACAACCCATGATGACAATGACCATATGCCCTCCAGCCATTCACGTTCAAACTCGAATCTTGTCGTGGTCGGCCCCAGGACAGGGCCACTTTAAAGCCAGCCACTGCACAAAAAAGAAGGGAGAAGACAGAGAGATACAGAAATAGACGCGACAATGACTCGAAAAAGATAATTTGAACTGACAAATGGGAATTTTTTTTTAGATTTTGTTAGTTCATTAAGACCGTCGAAAAAAAGAAAAATTCTAATTTCGTTCAATTTGCCATGTTCCATTTTGTTTGGTGGGTGTGTGAATTGGGCTCATGCCAAGTAAAGAAAAAAAAAACCCAACTCCCATCCCTATCTTATAAAACGACCCAAAGTGAGGTTGAACAAATTCTGTGCATATATTCGTCGCCCTCCTCTTATCTAAACTCTCGGCCAAAAGACCATTTTGGTCCCGATTCAACTGCCCTTGCAAACCAGCGGCCGCGCACGCGCAATAGTTCGATTGAGAAGAGAAACGAATCCGGGAAAATTCGAATTCGTTTTTTCGAACGTAGAATGTGAAAATTTGAAGTGGGTTTACAGGCTTTGAGTTGTGCAAGCATCATTATTCAACGGTAGACCCATCGAGAAAAGATAGATAGTGAGCCATTATTTTTGCTGAGGTGATTGATCGGTGGTCTTCACAAGAACCCTGGCAATCATCAAGCTCGAAGAAAGTTAGGAGCAACGTTTGAAGGCGTGCCATGATGACGCTTTAGCGAAAGCAATGTCCCATGACTTAAAATATGATCTTCCCTATTTTGTAAAATGGTGGTTGAGACTAGGAAGCATTCGCAGCAGCTTCCGAGAAGTTACACTGACTAGGATGTCTCATGTTTGGTTGGGCAGAAAATGGAGGAATTTAAGCCAACCTTCTTGGCACGCAAGAAGGTATGAGATTGTTGAAACAAAGGAGCCAGAATAGATCAGAAAGAAATCGGAATGGGAAGTAATTTGAAAGTTATGGTGTTTCGTGATGCGCCGGGATCGAATGTGTATGTATTCTTTCTATTGGTTCTGTATTTCGTTATTTCGAATTGTCATTTAGAGAGAATTGCATCGACTGTCTTGAAAGTCCCGTTGTGCAATCAAGTCTTGAATCTTGGAGAAATCAAGTCATTTTGAGCAATTGCTTAACCGATTTTATTAATAGGACATGATGAGAATTCAATGTGTTCACATGTGGCGATGAAATGGTGCTAATGTGACATGGGAAAAATAGTTTTTAATAATGAGACCGGTTCTGTATTTCATTGTTTCGAATTGTTATTTAGAGAGAACCGCCTTGAGTCTTATTGTGCAATCAAAAGTCTTGAATCTTTGAGGAGTCAAGTCATTTTAGGTGGTCGCTTAACTGATTTTATTAATGTGACATGATGAAAATTGAATGTGGCTATATGTGGCGATGAGATGGTGTTGATGTGACATGAGAAAAATCGTTACTCAAAAACTTGAAAAGAAAAAAGAAGAATTGATTGACGCTCAAATGGAGAGAGAATGGACGTTGGGGATCGGACGAATTGGGGGCGGTGCCACCCCACCAATTTTCATACCTCACCGACCGCGCTCTGCTTTCTCTATCTTGGTTTTTGGCGATTTTCTTACTTTAAATTTTGTTGCTTTTTCGTGAGAAGAAATTATCCTTAAATTTAGGCACAATGTATTATTTTCCCTAAAAACTTCAATGTTTTTCCAACACAGCACCACATTAACTTTACATGTGCTCGAAAAATATTAAAAATGCTCTATGTCATTGCCGACATATCATATCAATGAAATCGGTTGCATGATCACAGAAAGGACTCCATTGCACTAGAATCACAACGTCGAGGATTTGATTGCACTTCTTTGAAATGCTTAGGATTTGATCAAACTTTGGGCACAACTTTCCTAAAAAGTTACCCGGAAAACCTGATTAGTAATTAACGATAAGCTTTTGTCCTTGCTTCTTTATTAACCAACTCCCATTAATTCTCACTTGTTTCCACATCTCCCATGACAATGAAAATGTAGCAATTTTATCCCTAATTTCCATTTCGTGTCATTTCAATTTGTCCAACATATGGAAAAGGGAAGAGGGCTCCTGTGCCTATTCCAGTGGTTTAATTCTTCTTGATATCCTAACACGACCGAAAATGTTGCTTGCAACTCTCGAGTACACACGCGACTTTAAAAGTCACGATAAATCGCAATTGGTATCGAGTGACTTAAGTCCAGAAATTATGGGGTTGAAGAAGATCCCACGAAGTTGGTAACTTGGCATCCATAAAATTTCACAAAATCCAATTTTTTCCGTAAATTAGAGAATGTACATTTTTTGTTTCCTAATACAAAAGGGGCTATAATTCATGGACAAAAATCATTCGTTATATAAAAGGATATATAAACCATTGAAAAGTGGTTTAGAAGATACACAATTACCGGTAGTTAGGATCAATCAAAACCGATGACTAAGTAGATAAGATTTCGAGCATCTGGTCTCCAAAAGAAAATAAAAAACAAAAAAGAAAAAAGAAAAAAGAGGAAAAAAGGAAACTTCGAAAGTAAAAGGAAAGGAAGAGAAGGGCGAATCGGGAATTTCGTCCGAGGCACCGCCAGCGTGGCCTTCCTTAGTGCCAGCTGCGTAAGCAAAGACCAACTTGTTCAATAAAGCTAATCCTTTTTAAAAAGCTAATCTGACTAATATTATCGCTTATTATATCGTAATTAAAAATTGTCGGATCAATCTCCAACTCCTCCTGACTCCAGAATTTTCTTATTCTCTCTTTAATCAAATTAAAATAAAATAAAAAATCCATATTTTTTAATATATAAATTTCTCCTGGCCGGCTGGTCACTTTCCGTTTCCGGGCTCCCCAACCTCGAAAAGCAGCGCCGGCACGCACCTCCCTATAACGGCGCGTCGTTTCCAATCGCAAGCTCCCCCCCAAAAACGCCGACCCCACATCGTCGTTCTAGTCTCCACAACGAACTCCCTCCCTCCCTCCCTTCCTCCCTTCCTGTTTCTCTCTCTAAAACGGTCGGAGCTACTTCGAGGATCGATCGGAGCTCGCGCTGGAGCGCCGGCGATGGGGTGCACGCAATCGAAGATCGAGAACGAGGAGGCCGTGAACCGGTGCAAGGACCGGAAGCAGCACATGAAGGATGCCGTCGCCACCCGCAACGCCTTCGCCGCCGCCCACGCCGCCTACGCCGTCGCCCTCAAGAACACCGGCGCCGCCCTCAGCGACTACGCCGCCGGCGAGTTCCACCACCCCAGTACCACCCCGGCGGCGGCGGGGCGGTGGCGGCGGCCGCGGTGGCGGCGGCGCAGGACCAGATCGAGAGCCTCGCCCCGCCGCCCCCGCCGAACTTCCCCACCGGGGGGCCGCCCCAGGCGCCGCTCCAGCGCGCCGCGAGCATGCCGGAGATGATCAAGGTCTCCAAGGCGGAGGCGGGGAGGTCGGTGGGGCCGACGATCGAGGAGGGGGAGGAGGAGGATGAGTTGGAGAACGACGAGAGCAGTAACTTGAGGCAGAGGAGCAGCAGGGGAGGTAGAGATAGGAGAAGTGGCGGCGGCGGCGGCGGCGGTGGCGGTAGCAGTAGAAGTGGAAGTCGCAAGGAGGTGATGGCGGCGGAGAGCGAGGCTCCGCCGCAGAGAACCGCGTCGCCTCAGCCGGAGTTTTACGACTACATATTCTCTCCGATGGAGAACGTTCCGGGGACGACGTTGGGCGAGGAGGCCGCAGAGGAGGTGAGAGTTGACAAAAGGCAGGTTGAGAGTAGGGCGTTTAGCGAAAGGCCTAAGAGAGTGGAAGATGATGGTGAAGTTGCTGCTCCAGTGGTATTGGAGAAGGCGCTGGAACCGCCAGTCCCGGCTGCGGCGGAGGTGGCACTGGCAGCGAAGAGTGTGAAGAAAGGGAAGGCGGGGATGACGTCGGATGGGAAGCGGGCGGGGAAGGGGAATATGACCTTGGCACAGATATTTATGGAACTGGATGATCATTTTCTGAAGGCTTGCGAGAGTGCCCACGAGGTTTCGAAGATGTTGGAGGCGACTAGGTTGCATTATCACTCGAACTTTGCAGATAATCGCGGTGAGAAGTCTTTGTCGCTATGTTAACCGTCAAGATCAGAACTTCTTTTTGGATGTCTAGTCGTTATTCTTCTTAAGATAATGTATCAGTTTGACATGAAGTGTTTGCGTTAAGTTATAGGCGTTCTGTTTTATTTGTTAAAGCATAATGCCAGAAACTTGGAGCATACTGAATGGCAGACTATGGATTGTAAGGAATTATTAGTCTCTGTTAGTCGAATTTGGATCGTTGTTATGTTAATTTGGTCTTTTCGCTTTGCAGGTCAAATTAATCATTCCGAAAGGGTGATGCGTGTTATCACGTGGAATCGCTCTTTCCGAGGATTACCAAATGCTGATGATGTGAAGGATGAATTTGACTCGGTGGAAAACGAAACTCATGCCACGGTGTTGGACAAATTGCTAGCATGGGAGAAGAAGCTATATGATGAAGTGAAGGTGAGCTATAACCACGCATTATGTTCCAGAGATATTCGGATCTGTTCATGGTGCATCAACTTGTCAACTCCGTCATCGCCGATCTAAATTGTTTGTCTTAGTTTTTAATTCTCATCCATGCATCTTTTAGGCAGTTTTTACCTAATGAGCATGCAGTATCAGTTTCTGAGCTGTATTTCACTAAGTTCTGAAGCCTTTCTCATTTCTTTCTATCATAGAGTTTAACAGATCTGAGGTGTCTCTTGGCTTGATAGGCAGGTGAGCTTTTGAAGTATGAGTATCAAAAGAAGGTTGCTGCGCTCAACAAGCAAAAGAATCGAGGGAACCATTCTGAGTCTCTAGAAAAATCAAAAGCAGCCGTGAGTCATCTTCACACAAGATATATTGTTGATATGCAATCCATGGATTCAACTGTTTTGGAGATAAAGCGTCTACGAGACGAACAGTTGTACCCAAAACTAGTCGAACTTGTTGATGGGTAAGTCAAGTCAAGGCTGTGAATAATTTAGAAATTTCACCTATCCATCTGTATAATTTGGTCATGGTGGAAATCAAAGGACCATACTTCAAGCATTTCTATTCCCTGACCATCAATATGATCAGTCAAAACCGGAAAACGTCAAAATGCCTTTCGTGGCACTTGTTAAGCCTTACCAACGTTTGCTTTAGAAATGTAAATTTTCCATTTGAAGTTAATAGATCATCTAAAATCAGGAGATATTATTGAGTGCCCTTAGGACACTTGTTAAGCCTTGTTAATAAGTTTAAGAAATGTGAAATTTTTCTATTTGAACTAAATAACTTCCTTAAAATGTGTACCTTCCAAATTTCCAAGATCTCTAGAAAAATCTCTACCTTTAGTTGACTTAACCACTGTCTTGGGGGCACTTGTTAACAAGATCCTTTGAGATTTGGTGTGGCGCTTGAATATTGGGTTTTGATTCAATAAACTTACTCGAGTTGTTTGAGTTTATTTGAATCATTGCTTGGTCCTCTTGTAGAGTCTCATCTTTCTTATTTGTCATACCTTTCCTCATAATTTTTATCGCCTCGCAACTGCCCGGGTTATGTTGTAGGATCATAACTGACTGTTGTAATAATGCAGGATGGCAAAAATGTGGGATGCCATGAAAGTCTGCCACGAGAGTCAGTACAAGACTGTGAGGAATTTGGCATATCTTGAAATTGACCAAGCTGCCAAAGAGACGAGTGGACATCATCATGATCGTACCATCCAGCTGTTGAAAGTTGTGGGTGACTGGAATGAGCAGTTCAGGAATGTTATGGACAATCAGAAAAAGTACATAAAGGCTCTCAAGAGCTGGTTAAAGGTGAATGTAATTCCGATAGAAAGCAGCTTTAGGGAGAAAGTTTCTTCCCCTCCTCGGGATGAGAATCCTCTCATCCAGAAACTTGTTCATGCTTGGGATGAAACTCTGCAGAAACTTCCTGACGAGCTTGCAAGAACTGCCATGCATAGTTTCCATGAGGTCTTAGCAACTATCTTGGGTATTCAAGGAGAGGAGATGGGATTTAAACAGAGATGTGAAGAAACCAGGAGGGAACTTAATCGCAAAGAGCGCTCACTGAAAGAATATATGGACAAAATTATGCAGCGCAGTGAGATGGATCCAGCACATGATGAACGGTACATTAATGTCATTGCCGAGAAAGAAGTGGCAGTGGAGACGCTAAAAAAGAGGTTGGCAGAGGAAGAGGATGCTCATCAGAGGATGTGCCTTCAGGTGAGGGAAAAGACGTTGGTAAGTTTCAAGAATCGTCTCCCGGAGGTCTTTGGAACCTTGTCAACTTTTGCCAGGGCTTCCTCACAGATGTATGGCAACTTGAGGTCATTATCGCAGCCACAAAAGCGAAATCTCAGTGAATAGCCAGAGTTTTCCACATGAGTCTGGCAGTAAGTTATGTATAGTTCAACATACAAATACGATAGCTTTGTTCATAATATTTCTGTCCTTTTACCACTGGACAAATACAATAACACGCGTGTCATAATTTGTGAGCATCAATGTTGCAAATTTGGTTTGAACCTGGCCCATTATTGCCATGCACGCCAATGTTGAGTATTTGTTCTGCCATGCTATGGTCTTGGTTGTTCCAATAGCAAAGGAGGGGCTTTTGGAAATAGATTTGAAACATGTGAAGAGTTGTCTACCCTCCACAAGAAAATCAGAGGTGCGATTAGCAAAAGTAATGTCTTTTTTGTCCAGTAGCTTCTGTTTTCATTGTTTAACCGGTCTTTTGGATATTTCTATGTTAAGCCCTTTTATGTTTTCCCCAGCATTTGATGAGATTTAATTCACTTTTAGGCTCTTACTAGTCTAATTGCTTGATGACTTCATATGAAGGTCTGGAAGTGTTGTTCCAAGGAACGTCGATCATTGTCAGTCCTGTATTTTGAGCATCAATTGCTTATGCATAATTTAAGTGGAATATCTCTGTCATTTGTAACCTAAATTTATTGCTTATGATGATTCGTCAATTTTAGCGCAAGAAGTGCCCTTGTAACTTTCACGTGGGGAAGTTTCATTATATCAGTGCTGTTGTTATGGTAATCGAACTATATCTGATCAATGTGCATATGGAGTACTTCCATCCAGTACAGCTAAAATCGGTTTTGACCGAGAGTCTGTGCGTCGGATCACATCCATCGAGCTGATGTGCTCCGGGTCCATGTAACAATTGCGCATGTAACAATTGCGCGTGTGATGTAGCCTGTGTCTATTGTACATGCACTGCTCAATGGCCCTCTTTTAAGTTCATGCTGCTCAAAGCTGGCGATAAAAAGAGACTTCCGGCCAAACCTATTGTAATATGCAATCAAACGGAGCCTAAAGAGTCTGATTATCATGGACATTTTGATTGCGGCTGGAATATGTTCACAGCACAATCCATGTGAAGTGGATGTTTTGGGGATTAACAATGGGACAGAATACAAATTAAGGTTGGAGGATCAATGGACATGGCGACATTGGTAGTCGTTTTTTGGTCACCTTGGGACCCTGAAGTAATTGGGACGTCAACCTAAACAGCAAAGAAGTTTTCTTCTCCCGTCTTGCGGTTCACTGTTCAGAGTCATTCCTCTTGGTCTTGAAGGGGAAGCTTTTGCCAGTTTATTCGCTGCGAAAATGTCATCAACAAGGTAAACCTTATGAGAATTGACCATTCTTCTAACTTTAATTTCTCTTTTAGGCGAAAAAGATTTCAAAAGGAGCGGGACATCATGTGCGTGAATGTTTTAAAACCGAAACAGAGTGTCTTGATGTTGCAAATTGATAAGCTGATGGTTCTACTGCTTGTTTTTCTAAACATTTGATGCATGAGAGGAAGTTGCATGAAAGGCGGGAGTCTTGCTTGGCAAAAATGATGGCCGGCTATTATGACCATCTTAGATATCAGATTTGACAGTGGTGTAATCGGCAGAAATATCGAGCACCCCCTCCGAGTGACTGAATTACCAATTAAGTCAAAAAGTTTTACCTATCTCGTGGAAAAGCTCGTTCACGTTATGTGCAGTTTTCGCGGACGTTTCCATGAAGAGCATCCCGTTTTCCTGAGCATACCGCTCCCCATCCTGCAAGCAATCCAGATAGGCAGACATTAACATAAGAAAAAGGAGTGAGATAGAAGGCAAAACTTCGGGTGAGCGACACAACATGAAGAGGCACGATGAGCCTAGAGACGGCTAGACTAGAAGCATCAAGCGTTTTGTATGCAGTTTCTGAAGGTCACGAGTAAAAATTTAAAACTGCTCATACCTCATTCTGTACTTCTCTCTTCGGGTCTAGGTCACACTTGTTCGCGACCAATGCCATCAAGACGTTTGGATTTCCTAAAATCAAATGGAAGTGAAAAGCAAATCAGTGTGATGAGGAATACCATTACACCCTTCAAGGATGGAATCTCCCGCAGCTCAATTCACGTCATGTCGGAAAGATACTTCCGTGCAAAATGTTACGCTCTAAAACACGAGTTAGATGAGCATTTTTGCTGAAGATGACAAGTGCTTTACTAGATCCCATCAAAGTAATCTATGGCTGGTCAACAATTTCGGCAAACAAGAAGGGCTGCACGCGCAACTGCAAACTGAAGTCGCTGTTACTTTTCACGACTTACTGAGGAACTCCATTAACAATGAGAACAACCCAGTTCTTGCTTAGACGAACCAATCATTTACCAGAGCATAGTTTCTATCAGAAAAGGCAGGAATAATCGCTTTCCTCATAACAAGTACAGAAAGGAACTACTGATTCCGCGACCAAACAGAGATAAGGACCAGTTATGAAGTGAAGGGGAGGTGAGTTATGTCCAAAAAAATAATAAAGAGAAGAAGTTGCCATTGAAATTGCATTCTGAAGATCTCACCTTGTCTCTGCACCTCCTGAACCCATTTTTTAGCTCGATTATATGTATCCTGGAGCAAAACGACATATATACTCCATCACATAAGTTACATCAAGAGTGAGATATTCTGATACACATACAGTAAGATATACTAAGATTAATATCGGTTGTAGGAACAGTAAGACAGCCTTTTAACTTTGAGATAGTGTATCTAATCTCTCATCTTGGACAAACACAGGAGAATCAGGAGAATATCATGTACATTTAGCTCGGTTACTAGAAGCAGCAATGTGACTACAGTAAGGGATATGCCCCGACAGCTACGTGCCCTCTGAAGCTTGCATACTAGGATCACTAGTGATCAATATCGAGGCAACTACATGGAAAATTACTCCGGCCATTAGAGATTTTTGCTAGCATTACAAACTCGTCAACACGAGGAGATAAGATATAGTTCAAGAGTCACTTACCATGCTTGAGATGTCATAAACGACTATAGCTGCAGCCGCACCACGGTAGTACATAGGAGCCAAGCTGTGATATCGTTCTTGTCCCGCCGTGTCCCATATGTCGAACTTTACAGTTGCTTCGTCCAAGGACAAAATTTGGGTGAAAAATGCAGCTCCTATAGTGGGTTCCTGCATACGGACCGATACGAGAAAAGAAAAGAAAAATCATGAGTAAAAACAGTAAAGCACAACAACAGAAACGATTTATGCATAATAATGAAGAGAGACCTGGTGATCGACGAACTGGCCTTTTACGAATCTGAGAACCAAACTTGATTTCCCGGTTCCCATGTCCCCCAGAAGCACCTGTGACAGCAAATTCAGGATTAATTTTCGAATACATTTCTTCGTCAAAATTGTTAGTCTGATAATCATTCTATGCCGATCAAGCATTGTTCCTCATGAATTATTATCGACAGAATGTGGGTTCTAATGCAGAATGAGCACAGCTCCCCAGGACCGATTCTACAATATACTTCAGCATTTCGACCAATTCAATTGCATTTACAGAGTTGATCTTGCATTCTTGATTATACCACTTCATCCAAACGAATTGTATCGATCCTGTTCTACAAAATGTGGAACCAATTCTTCACACACCCTGTCATGCATGGTTGCCAGCAACATTTTACACCTACACACTACAACACGAAGTAAATGAAATTGGCACGATAGAACGATCCTAATTCTCTGTTTCTGAAGGGAGAGACATACCCACCAGCTTGGCTTGGACAATCTTGTTCCCGGGCCTTGCCATTGAACTCGAAAATTCGATCTTGATAGACAGAAACACAGAAGAAAGAAAGAAAGAACCTCCAGAAAAAGTAAAAGGAGAGAGCTTTATGGCCTGACAAAGAAACCTGCCTAGTTTGTATTGGGATAAGAAAGAACCTGCTTCTTTCCTTAAAGAAACGGAGAACGAGCTGGATTGCAATAGTCAATTGTGCGCAAGGACGAGAGCTTTCTCGTGCAAGAAACAGAGACTGGTAGTTGTTCATCTGACTGGTAGTTTTTTCTTTCTTTTTTTATTCCGGTTTTGTTCTCATTCCTATATCTTAATAATCATCAAACATGGTGGAAAAATCAAATTTGTTAAAGACATCCCTGTAATCTAAAACAAAGAAAAATCAAGCAGAAAAAATGGACTTTTGCATCCGGTGATGTTTGACTTTGCTAACGTCTCGCTCCCGCTAATAATTTAAAAAAAAATAAAATAAAATTCAGAAACTTGTTTTTTTTTTTTCCCCTTTAGCGGTGGAAATGATTTTTTTTTTAGTGGGAATATTGGTTATGACTTGATCCAGGCATTTGGCCTTCCATTATTGATGAAGTACTCATTCTCCGGAAGAATTTAGCACCTGAATGGACCCCTCCGCAGGAGCAATACACGGGCGTTTAACGCGAGTTAGAATTTGCACTAATCTTTTGTTAGCTTTCTCATTGTTTTGGCTAACTACAAATACCAGTCGAACTCGTAGGGAAGAAAATTGATTTATGGATGGAATCAAATATGCACTATTTACAGACAAAAGTATTCGGTTATTTGGAAAAAATTAATATACTTTTAATGTCGAATCAGAATAAACTAGGACAGAAAAAAAACATTAGTTGAACCCTTCTTTGATGTCAAGGTAAAAGCTATCTCACAAACAAAAGAAAATCATTTTTTTTCAATACTCATTCTTTATTTTATTAGTTAATGATCTAGTGGTTGGATCGGGGTCGAAGCTAATTGTCTTGTAACGTCGACATTCAAAGTGGAATTGTGGAGTCCAATAGGTAAGTTTCTTAGAATTATTATTATTTTTTTTTCTGAAGACATGGGATTGTTTGTGTTTGGCTAATCAGGTTTATAAGTGGATATAAATGGATGGATATTGTGTGAAGTATCTCCCACCTAAAACAAATTTGAGTGTCATGTTTATCATCATCCAGTTGATAGAGCCTTGCTCATCACAACGTGCAAGTTTGTTGTGCTTATCGAGATAAATGAAGCTGCCTGGACATTCTGCCCATTCATGGGGTTTCTAAGGTAAGCTTCATACTTCAAAAGTTGGGAATTAGCCCTAAGAAGATAGGTTTCAAATTTTAGGTCCAAAACCTATTTACCTTAAAACCGATCACCCCTAACAATTTGTCTCGGTTGTAAGTAAAAAAGGGAATGTTTTTTTCTCTTTGTTTTATAAACTAACAAGAAAAGTTTATTCTTTCAAAGAATAATAAAAAAAAATGAAACAAAAAAGAGAATAGATTGATTTGTAGGTAAACCCTAGAATTGGATTGGGCCAACATGTTTGCTCCTAAGGTCTGTTTCAAAGTCTATAAAAAATGTTTCATGTTCCAAAAATTGAAAATTGTCATAACAAGGTTAGTTTCAAGTTTTAGGTCTAGAAATCGATTTTTCCCAACTTTTTGTTTTGGTCATAAATAAATAATAGGAATGTTTTACTTCTCACTGTTTGCTAAACTAATAGGACGAATTTGTCCTTTCAAAGACTAAACAGAATCAAAGTAAAGGAAACGCATTGAGCGGTTCTTAGGTAGACTCGTGTTTATCTTCAATTCCAAAGTTTGTAGAGTAGATTTCAAAAATTAAGAATCGGTCCTAATGTTATAATTTTTAAGTCTAGAGGCGATCGATCATCGCTGGTGAAGCCAAAACGTCGGCCGAAATGATCGGGGCCTTGTTTGTGGCATCTAGCTGAAGGGGATCCATTTTGTCAAATGTCGTCCGCATCGAGGGCAAAATCAATAGGCAGCGTTTTGCTCGGTCTCTGGGCCCGCGATGACGATATGGACTCAGCTTTTAACAAAAGTCCAACATTAACATTTCTGTTCCTCTCCGTGATTGGCTGCTCTACGGAGGGAAGCCCTGTGGTGTCAGGCCTTTCTCGATCTATTCCAGATATCCAATAACACCGAAATTACTTCAAATTGAACAAAAAGAAGAAGGAAAAATACTGAGGTATCACGCGTGTTACACGACTGATCATTCGAGTGGTTTCGACAATTTTAATAATATATATCAAACGCTTTTTATGAACACTAACGTATTTTTTGGTCCTTGTAAGGAGCAATCCCGAGTTCGATTTTGCCAGCAAAATTATACGTCAACATCCCTGAGGACAATCACTCCCAGGTTCGCCACACCCTTCCAACACGAAATGGAGAGGTGAGGAAACGAAATCCGTAAGTTTCGGATGTGTTGCGATTCCCGTTTCCCCTCTGTAAGTGGGTTGAAAATTTACGAAATGAAATTTGCAGTGTAGAGTAGGAATAAAGTAGGATCGAAAAAAAAAAAAAAAATATCCGCAGGACACGACAAGCAAAAACAATCCTCCATCATTCCTCGCACCAATACAAACGCAATCAATCGCAACCCGACAAGACCAAACTCCCCCCCCCGCCTCTCTCTCTCTCTGTCTCTGCACGATCCAATGGATCAGTCCAAACCCGACCCGACTCCTCCGCCGCCGCCGCCGCCCCAGCCCCCGCCGGCGCCGGGCTTCTACTACACTCCCCTGCCGCCGCAGCCCTCCGACCAGCACTACGTCGTTCTGCCGCTTTACTATCCCCGCCGGCGGCGGCGCTGCGGCACGCTCGCCTGCGCGCTCCTGTCCGTCTCGTCCATCCTCCTGCTCGCCGCGCTCGCGTACGTGCTCTGGCCGTCGGACCCGCGCCTCAAGATCGCGCGGCTCTGGCCGACCCGGGTCCGGATCCGGACCTTCCCCGTCCTGGCCGTGGACATATCCATGCTGGCCACCATCCGGGTCAGGAACGCCGACGCCTACTGGATGGACTACCGGAGGCTCGACGTGGCGGTCGGGTACCGGGGGAGGATGCTGGGCCGCGTGACGTCCGGCGGGGGCCGGGTTCGGGCGTTCGGGTCGTCCTACGTGGACGCCGCGCTGGAGCTGAACGGGGTCGAGGTCCTGGCGGAGGCGGCGTTCTTGCTGGAGGACCTGGCGAAGGGGTCGGTGCCGTTCGATACCCTGACGGAGGTGGAGGGACAGCTCGGGCTCTGGTTCTTCAGGTTCCCTTTGAAGGTAAGAAAAAAAGGGTTTTCTTGGAGTGTTCTTTTCGCTGTCCGGATGGTTGACTTCTTGTTCGACAGTTAAACACAGTCATAGGCGGTCTGGTTGGCCTAATCATGCAGTTTTTAGCATTCCACGAATGTGGAATCATGAGGTCGGAATCGGTTTTTGGAATTGGTGTTTGTATCTAGTTTCTCTGTATGAGTTCTGGATTCCGAGCATGACCCGCAACCGCAGAGATGGGATTGCTTACATCGAGATCTTTAACTTAGGGACTGTGTTTTGTAGCGACGGGCGTATTTCCAATTGCATCATGAATGATTTGTTTTAGACTGTACCAGGAAAAATGAAATATTGCTAAGCCTTACGTGTTAAGAGGTTCATGGCCTTGAATTTCTGCTCTTGAAATTTGCTGTGTTGTACTGGCTTTGTGTGCTTTTTGCTCATCAGAGAGAGATGCAGAGTCACTAGCTTCAGCTCAAAAAAGTAATAGTTTGTACTTTGTTGTATTTGCTTCGGGATTATGTTAACGAGTGACACATATTAAGTAGCTAACTAAGGAAAGATCACAGTTTTTGATACGTTGATTGTTCTTCATATACTGTGAAACTGATGCTTTGAAATCGAAACTTTCTTTACGACTTATATTTAACAATCCAATCTGCCATTTCGAATTGCTTAATTCAGACTTCTTTTCTTGGTGACCTGATGTACATATAAGTCTTGTAATTTCTCTGCAGGCAAAAGTATCATGTGAGGTACTGGTCAATACAAAGAACCAAACAATTGTTCGTCAAAGCTGTTATCCTGAGGTGAGTAGAATTCAAGCTCTTAACTTGTATTCATAAACTCACTGCCAAGTTAAGAATCTCTTTTCCTCTCAAGTTGCCAACAAAGTGCCTTAAGATTCTCCGGAATTAGTACATGTTGAGATGTCTAACAACCAGAACCAGGGACAGTTTCTAGCAGTCTTGATAGATAAAATAGTCAATACATGTGAACGGTAACAATTCTTCCTGTATCCACAGCGACTAGGAAGCTTAATGGCATCATTGCAAAGCTAGTTCAGTGGCTATCGTCTTCGATGCTCATGCGAGAAATGATCTGGCGAGTAGATCAAGAGGACAGGGTACATCATCAATCCGGGTAAAAGCTACTTCCCCTAAGGCACAGAAATCAGAGTGGTGGCAAAAGTGTATTGACTTGGGTTCTGGTACGATGATCAATATGTGAGGATCCAGTAATAGTTGAAAGAGGATGTGTGGATGTAAATATTATTTGAGTGGAAATTGTGTTAAAAGAGCTTATACCCATGTACAAAGGAGCAAAGATGACTACTTTTGATCAACAGAAATAGTACTTGATGCATAATTAACACAGGATGTGTGCAGAGGTGTTTCTTCACATCACGGTGCTCATTTTTGTGCACCTTACTTGTCGGACTGGACTCGATTATGAGTGTCGACTCCAACCCGACCGACCCATGTGTAATTTGACTGGTGATATCTACACCTGAAGGATCTGGGATGGACTGTAGGAGAGCACAGGCACCAGTTGGCTGTGCCTCCGCCACTTCCGCCATTCCCTCTTGCTTCCTCATTCGATGCCTCGTTACCATCGGCTTCGCGTGCCACCATCTCTGGCGGGGCAACCTGTCTTTGGCGACTCCTGGTCCTTCGGGACACTCCAACCACCGGAAAACTAGGTTGACACATCGGTCTTTTCTATTCCCTTTCTCTTGCCCCTTAACTTCTTGGAATGTAATGGACTGCGATTGTGCGAGGAAGAACTTGGTATTTGTTACAAGAGCAAGAAACGCGAGGATTCTAAGGAAACAGAGGAGATATGAAGTCAGGACCAAAAAAACAAAGTTTGGATATGTCTGAAAGGAAATTAGAGGCTGCCAATTGGATATGTCTGAAAGGCAATTAGAGGCTGCCAATGTCATTCTTGTTAGGCTTTTTTGTTGGGTTGTGGAAGGGTGGCTTTGTGTGCTTGGAGGGGGGATCGTGTCGCTGTGCGGATGGCGTCAAAAGGAGGCGAGACTTATCTGCAGTTTTGGGGGCTCAATCTTTTAAGTTCGTCATACTTGGCTCAGCATAATCCATTGGCAATTTCTTTGCGATCACGCTCATCCATTCACTTGTTTTTTTTTTTTTTTGTCAGCTTCTGTTTTGTTTCGTTCTCTTCTAGAATTTATTTTCCTTGAAATCATGGGGAAAAGTGAATTATGCTGGACTATCATCAGTTCCATGGTGACTCCTAGATGGAACAAAATGATAATCCATGTCAACTACGATTGAACTGGTTAAAACTCAACATTGAATCGCATCTCAAGAAGCACGGTCATTGATTCGAGTCTTACGAAAAGACAAAACTTCTCAAGTCTATCACACATAGCCCTACGCCTTTGGTGATTGCCCGTGCAGCTAGGCATGAGAACGAGCGTCATCATCGAATGCGATCAATCGCGTTTTTAAAACATCACATTGTCCATGTCGCCCACCAAAAACATTCATATTTGGGGTTATCGTCCGGTGAGAACTCAGCCATATATCCGAGTCAAACGATGGGGGCAAGGTCTGCGATTTGATTTGTCCAAGTGTGATTAACACCAGAAGTACGTGGCTTGTCATTCGATGTCGCGTGGTTTCCTTCTCCTGCTATGCGTTTTTCTCTGGCAAAATCTGGATGGGGTGCACGCATCATCGACCTTTGACTCTTGTTTCATATGGCTGCTGTGATTATCTGTCTAGAAGCCTCACGAAGCGACGGAAACTCTCGTGACATCAGGGTCGGGCTCTCCACTGGACTCTCGATCGAGTCCCTCACGAATTTCTACGGCCCAAAGCAAAACCTTGTGGCAAAAGCCCGCTCAAGGTTTGATTCTCCAATCCAAAGCCCGATAAAGGGATCCTCAGCCCTTGATTGAATTCTTTCAATTCGCTGTTGTCTTTGTATTTTTGTTTCGGCAAATGCGGTTGCGAATATTTTGAGAGCGTTAGTTTCACTAAAGAAAAAAGATTTTCCATGGAGATCCTTTTCAAGGAAAATGGTAAGTTTTTATTTATTTGATGGTTTAGGAAAAGTATTTTAAGGGAAAGTCATTTTCTCCTTAATGTGAACTTGCTGTTTTGAGTTAATGGAAAATGTTTTCTATAAATTAATTAGTTTTCCGTTATCTAAACACTAGGAAGTTGAAAAACAATTCCCAGGAATAATTTCTTTTGCTGCAAACAGAGGAACCCTTTGTGCTTTTATTGGGGTTGACGTCGCCTAACTATATTAATGTTGACTAGAGTCGTTGCTCACAGAGAACTTAAGATCAGGAAAAGAAAACTTAAAATCAACATGCAGAAACCCTAAGGAAGGAGAGAGCGGAAAGGGGAAGTTATGCAAGCAACTTGCAACAGTGGAAGCGTCGCTCGTAAATGCGATGTTCCGGTAAGCCCCCGCCGAGCTTAGGCGAGCATAGTGGGGCGGCAGTTGGAGGCGGCGGCAAGCTGATGTGGCGAATATGTGGAGGTCCGTGTCAATATATATCCATTTACATTTTTAATGAAATGATTAACTCGAACAAAAGAATACAAAGTTTAAGGATCAAATTAATAAAAGAAAAACTTCACGAATGTAATTGCATGTTTGTCAAAAAGCCATGGACTATTATCGCGCTTATCCCTTAATATATTTATCTAGAAAAAAGTTTTAAATAAATTATCACTCAATAAATACACTACAAGATGAAGTCACTATATATACACGTAATTATTTATGCATTTCCCAATTAGTTTTATCAAAAAAGTAAACTCAAATAAATTATCACACATTCTTCTCTATTTTCGTAACTTGCATCTCGAAGAAAAAATCATCAAACTTGTAACGAAATCCATCAATGATAAACGAAATAATTGACAAAAAAAGTTGGATTCCATTCAATACTAAATAAGAACAAATTTTCGTAAAGACACATTACAGAATTCATCAAATTATTTTCACAGGGGACCATCTACAAAGATATTTCTTTATCTTTTTCTTTTCTACATAAAAGAAAAAAAGAAGCAAGAGAGGGAGGGAGGGAGCAAAAAGGGTGAAAGTCATTCCACAGTCAAAGAAGTTTCCAGAAGAGCCCGGACACCCCACCACGACCCTAGACCGTAGACTCTCGACCCAAACAACGTTGGCCTAAAAAGAATTATTACAAAAAATTAAAAAAAACTATAAAATGAAATTACAGAACAGGAAAGCAGAAACAAGAAAGCAAGTTCGAACAGTGAAGAAATTTCCACACACCCTTCTCTCTCTCTCTCTCTCTCTCTCTCTCTCTCTCTCGCACCGTCTTCCTGTTCGTTCGTATAAAAAGCCCGCTCCTTTGGGAGAATTCCAGAGACCCCTCTGCAGCATCGCGACCCCTCTCAGGCGCACTTCGATCTCCTCTCCTTCGTCTTCAGGTGAGATTGCTGATGCTCCTCCCCCATCTCGAAGAAAGTTTCGTTTTTTATGGAGCTCGGGCTCGCTTCCTCTGCTCCTGCCGCCCCTGTTTTCTTTAGATCTGCAGCTTCCTATGCTTCTGCGCCCGCAAGGTCTCGTGATCCTCTGTGTGCTTGCTTGGCTTGGCCTCGGATTGCCGCTTCGTCGGTATAGATGCTCGGTTTCTTCGTTCTGCCTGCTTCGAATTGAGTGTTATGAAGGGGGTGAAATTTTTTTTCTTTTTTTTGGGTGCGTTTGTGTTTGTGGGTTCTTGCGAGTGTCTGGGCGGAATTGTTCGTAATTCGGGTGTGCCTTTCGTGGGTTGCGGCAAAGATTCGATTTTGTTTGGTGTTTCGGTAGTTCCGGGTGTGTTGGCATTTGCTTTAGGACTCTAATTTGGGAAGGCGGCTTGGTGGACTTATCAAATGAAGGCAAATTTGTGCTGATTGAGATTCCTGCAGTTAATTTTCCCGTGCGGTCGACGCTTAGATGTTTTGTGTTTGCGTTGGATAACATGTTCAGGTAGTTTTGCGTATGTAGGCATTTACTTTATGACTCTTTTTGGGGAAGGTGGCTTGGTGGACTTATCAAAGGAAGGCAAATTTCTGCTGATTGAGATTTCTGCAGTTAATTTTCCTGTGCGGTCGACGTTTAGTTGTTTTGTGTTTGCATTGAATAATGTGTTCCAGGAGTCTTGGGTATGTAAGCATTTACTCTATGACTCTTATTTGGGAAGGTGGCTTGGTGGACTTATCAAAAGAAGGCGAATTTGTACTGATTGAGATTTCTGCAGTTAATTTTCCCGTGCGGTCGACGTTTAGATGTTTTGTGTTTGCGTTGGATAATGTGTTCCAGGAGTCTTGGGTATGTAGGCATTTACTCTATGACTCTTATTTGGGAAGGCGGCTTGGTGGACTTATCAAAAGAAGGCGAATTTGTACTGATTGAGATTTCTGCAGTTAATTTTCCCGTGTGGTCGATGTTTAGATTTTTTGCGTTCACGTCGGATAACATGTTCCGGTAGTTTTGCGTATGTAAGCATTTTTTTCATGACTCTAATTTGGGAAGGCGGCTTGGTGGACTTATCAAAGGAAGGCGAATTTGTACTGATTGAGATTTCTGCAGTTAATTTTCCCACATGGTCGATGTTTAGATTTTTTGCATTCACGTCGGATAACGTGTTCTGGTAGTTTAGCATATGTAGGCATATATTTCATGACTCTAATTTGGGAAGGCGGCTTGGTGGACTTATCAAAGGAAGGCAAATTTGTACTGATTGAGACTTCTGCAGTTAATTTTACTGCCCAGTTGATGTGTAGATGTCTTGCGTTCGCGTCGGATTTTTGTTAGTTGACTGAGTGGGTAGTTACCGAACTCCCGGATTGTCTATGTGGAGTATAACAACGATATTTCTGTCTAATTTCATTGCGTCATCGCTGACCGGATGTTGCACTATTTGCTTTGATAGTCAAATTCTTAATTTGGTGGTTAATTAGACAGGTTGCTTTGCTTCTGTGAAAATTTAGCAAGTAATCAACACTTTCTACTCCCCCCAGTCAGCCTATTCATTGCCTGGATCTCTGAAGTTAAACAATGATATATCTGTCCGATTAGTTGCCTTATTGCTTACCGTGTACTGCACTATTTGTTTTGATGGTCAGCTTTGTAATTTGGTGGTTAACTAAACAGATAGCATTGCTTCTGTGAATATTTTTGCAGGAAATCAACACTTTTTACTCCTGCCAATCGGACTATTGTTGCCTGAATTGGTCTGCCTAGCTAAAGATGAGCGTGGTCGGCTTTGACTCTGGGAATGAGAGTTGCATTGTTGCTGTTGCGAGGCAAAGGGGGATCGATGTTGTGCTCAATGATGAGTCCAAACGCGAAACTCCTGCCATCGTTTGCTTTGGTGAGAAGCAGCGGTTTATTGGGACTGCAGGAGCTGCTTCTACCATGATGAACCCCAAAAATTCTATCTCCCAGATAAAGCGGTTGATTGGGCGGAAATTCTCGGATCCTGAACTGCAGAGGGATCTGCAGTCATTGCCTTTCCAAGTTACTGAGGGCCCTGAGGGTTATCCCTTGATACATGCAAGATATCTCGGAGAAGCAAGGACATTCACCCCAACCCAAGTACTTGGCATGATGTTCTCGAATCTCAAGGGTATTGCTGAGAAGAATCTAAATGCAGCAGTGGTGGATTGTTGCATTGGGATTCCTGTTTACTTTACGGATCTCCAGAGAAGAGCTGTCCTAGATGCTGCTACCATTGCAGGCTTACGCCCTCTTCGGTTAATGCATGAGACCACCGCGACTGCCCTGGCTTATGGCATTTACAAGACTGATTTGCCAGAAAGCGACTCGCTTAATGTTGCTTTTGTAGACATTGGTCATGCAAGCATGCAAGTCTGCATTGCAGCCTTCAAAAAAGGACAATTAAAAATCCTGGCTCATTCTTATGATCGATCTCTGGGTGGCAGAGATTTCGATGAGGTTTTATTCAACCATTTTGCTGAGCAATTTAAGGAGCAGTACAAGATCGATGTTTTCCAGAATGCTAGAGCTTGTCTTCGGCTAAGGGCTGCCTGTGAGAAGCTCAAGAAAGTTCTCAGTGCAAATCCGGTGGCGCCTTTGAATATCGAGTGCCTAATGGATGAAAAGGATGTCAGAGGGGTTATCAAGAGGGATGAGTTTGAACAGATCAGTGCCCCGATTTTGGAGCGAGTGAAAGGACCTTTGCAGGAGGCTCTTGCAGAAGCTGGTCTTGCAGTCGAGAATGTACATATGGTTGAGGTTGTCGGTTCTGGATCTCGCGTTCCTGCTGTTATTAAGATTTTGACGGAATTTTTTGGCAAGGAGCCTAGGCGAACAATGAATGCAAGTGAGTGTGTTGCCAGGGGGTGTGCTTTGCAGTGTGCAATGCTTAGCCCAACCTTCAAAGTGAGAGAATTCCAGGTACACATCATCTGACTTCTCCAATGCCTTATAATTTTGGGCTGATATATGTCTGTGCAGCTTGATATTTTTATATTAGATGAGTAAAATATCATTCATCACTTGCTTCCATTTAATGGCTCATTTGGTATATGGCATATCTCCATCTATACGCACAAATTGGTTCACATTCTTCCCCCTCCTTGTGTGTGTCTTCCATCTACAGAGGTGCACTTGTTATCTTCTATGTCTCTATTGATCCCCGGCGAGTATCTAGTGTTATTAACACATTTTCTGTTCTATCTTTATATTATGTTTTTTAATCCTGGCACCAGAACCGTCATAAGCTCTAGTTGTATTGTGAGAATCATTTTTTGTTCTTCCTTGGCTGTTAGCTACTTGTACTTGGTTCGTTGGTGCGGCATTTGTGAGCATCTTGGAGTGGTAAATATCTAGAAAATACCAACTAATTTGAGTTGGCATGTCTTCAATCAGAATGGTTACACATTCATAAGGATCGCCTCTTTCTTTCTTCTATCACGGAATGTCTATCACCTGTTCTTCTTTCTCAACTTATTTTTTCACTTGTAAGGTCCATGAAAGCTTTCCATTTGCCATTGGATTGTCATGGAAAAATTCCATGCCAGAAACTCAGGATGTGGCTGCAGATAATCAGCAAGCGACTATTGTCTTCCCTAAAGGAAATCCGATACCTAGTATCAAGGCTTTAACATTCTATAGATCCGGAACATTTACTGTTGATGTCCACTACGTTGATGGCAGTGAACTGCAAGCTTCTTCAAAGATCAGCTCATATACGGTAAAGGAGAAAGCTGAGGCTGTCTTATATTTGGCTTGTTTAGGCTTGGGATTTCCTCTGTCGATTCAGTTGGCTTCTTGTCAATTTTATGCATATGCAGATTGGCCCCTTTCAATGTTCAAAAGGTGAACGCGCCAAACTGAAGGTCAAAGTCCGACTAAATCTCCATGGAATCGTGTCTGTTGAGTCTGCAACGGTAAGTATTGCAAGAACTTGCATTTCATTTTGAAGTTGGGTCCGTGATAATCTGAATTTTGATTTATTCATTCGGCACTGCAGCTCATGGAAGAAGAGGAAGTGGAAGTTCCAGTTACAAAGGATGCAGCACAAGAGGCGAATAAGATGGACACTGATGAAACCCCTAGCGACGCTGCCCCCCCCAGTGACGCTGCCCCCCCTGCTTCTGCTGAAGCTGATGTCAACATGCAAGATGCAAAAGGTGCTGCTGATGCTCCTGGGGTGGAAAATGGTGTCCCTGAGACAGGAGAGAAGCCTGTACAGATGGAAACTGATATCAAGGTCAGTTGTTACTGCTTGTGTGTGCTATTCATTGTCTTTTATATCTCTTGATGTTCCTCTGACTGGATGATCCCTTTTCAATTCTAGCTTGATTAATATGAATACTTTGTCGTGGGTAACTTTTTGTCCTTTCGTGCAAAATTATGCAAGATCATCGCGTCAATTTTGCTCTTATCAGGGTCATAACGAGAATTAGAGGTACGGTGAGGGTTTCTGTCATTGTCAGGCTTTTGGTCGATGCCTATGTCTATTCAAGATGGTGATTGTGACTGAAAGACCTTTGGTCTCGAATGATTATGTTTTTCCGGTTGAAGTCTGGTGTCAAATTGACAGACTTCTCAATGGTTTCGCAAATATTGAAGCTCATAGAGCTGTAACATTGAGGTTCGAGATGTTTCTGGCTGCCTTGCTTTTTTTATTTTCATTATTTTGGTTGTGGACATGCAGACTGAGGCTCCAAAGAAGAAGGTAAAGAAAACAAATATTCCTGTGGTAGAGGTCGTATACGGTGCATTGTCATCAGGAGACTTACAGAAGGCAGTTGAGAAGGAATTTGAGATGGCTTTGCAAGATCGGGTCATGGAAGAGACAAAAGACAAGAAAAATGCTGTGGAAGCTTATGTCTATGATATGAGGAACAAGGTATGGAGCTGCTAATTCTCCCCTGCAGATTGCTTTGGCAGAGCTGGACACTTAATTTTTGCTCATTCTTTGTTTTTGGTTGTCAGCTGAACGACAGGTACCATGATTTTGTTATGGATTCAGAAAGAGAAGAGCTCATTGCTAAACTTCAGGAGGTGGAAGATTGGTTATACGAGGAAGGTGAAGATGAAACAAAAGGTGTCTATGTTGCAAAGCTTGAGGAACTTAAAAAGGTAATAGAATCATTTTAATTCCATAGTGTTAAGAGGCTATCACTCCACTTTCTCACCATGTCGTCTAACATGCAGCAAGGTGATCCTATAGAAGAGCGTTACAAGGAACACATGGAACGAGGATCGGTGATAGATCAACTTGTTTACTGTATAAACAGTTACAGAGAAGTGGCCATGTCGAATGATCCCAAATTTGATCACATTGATCTCTCTGAGAAGCAGAAGGTAGAGATTTTTCTCTACTCCTTTATCTGGGCCTGTCACCTGTCTATCCAGAAGACATATTTTTGATATATTTATGTTGTTATTCAGGTCTTGAATGAATGTGTAGAAGCAGAAGCCTGGCTAAGAGACAAGCGGCAGCAGCAGGACTCTCTTCCCAAACATGCTACTCCAGTTCTCTTGTCAGCTGAAATAAGGAAGAAAGCAGAGTCGTTGGACAGGTAAGACACCTTTTAATTCCTTGATTGTGATGAGATGCTCTTTCTCTTGGATGTGGTGGTCTGTTAATTCTTATTAATCTTCGCAAAGGAATACATTTATTTGGTGGTTCACAGAGCTAGCCAGATATTTGTCATGGAGAAGAAGGTTTAAGAATGTATTGTATAGTAACAACTACATTTTTGAAAACTGAGATTATTATTTATCCATAGTTGCAGAAATTAACTGACGTACAAGAGAGAGATCACTATTAATCTATAAACTCATCATTAATTTAACATAAACTACTGATAAGATCCTTGATATTAATTACATTGGAAAGAGGGACAATGAGGGACATTAGAAAGATTTAGTTGGATGGGTGTTTGAGGTTGGATATCATTAGTTGCTTCTCTTTTTTCCTCTTTATGCCAGGAAAAAACTTTTTTGATAATAGCAAAGTGAGATTCGGGAGATTGTATCTTCTGCTCGCTTCTGTATAAATGTTGATTTTTAGTTGGTTTACCTTCTACATGGAAGTTACAGAAAATCATTGATAATAATTAGATGGGGCTGGAAATCTTGAAACAGTTCATTATAGGCAGATCTTGTCATAAAGTAGGGAGAGTTCCATGGAACCTAAATATACCTATTGAAAAGATGGCCAGCTGGTCAAATGCTCGCGATTGCTTCTCCTTATTTATTTATTTGGGTCTCCTAATTCTAGAAGGAGCTTAAGAACTGAGATTTGCTTCGATAGGTTTGCCCGGCCAATAATGATGAAACCAAAGCCTGCCAAGCCTGTTACTCCTGAGGCTCCTCCTCAGCCTGCTCAGGGTGGGGAGCAGCAACCTCAAGGCGATGCCGACGCTGACGCCAGCGCAAATGCCACCACCGACACCAGTGTTGATGCTGATGCTGATGCTGATGCTGCTGCAGCTGGGGCTGGTGATGCACCACCTGCTTCTGGGGAGCCTATGAATACCGATAAGTCTGAGGCACCTCCCTCTTCTTAGAGTTCCTTGGTATAGCTACACATCATGTGTTATTTGATCACGTGAGGATTCGCTGGTTCAAACTTCAGAAGCTTCAGCTGTCAAAGGGTTGAGAGGTTGTACGAAAGCCTGATTCATAATTATTATAAAGGCTTTCGGGTGGTCTTCAAAGATTTTATTTTTGCAGGGTTTTCTTAAAAGACAGAAATTATGAATGCTCCCCCCAACTGAGTTTCCCTTCCCTTTCTCGGTCTGGTTCGTGCCATGTAGCATCTGAATTATTGTGTGTTGATGGGTTTTGTTAAATGATAAAGATCCAATTTTTCTCTTCGTTGAAGCCATTACTCCCTCCAGGGACAAGTACTTGGAATGGCATTTTTATGGGTGCATGCCTGTCGAAAAACGGAGATGGTTCATGTGCAAGATACGCCTGTTCTTATGCTTGAATCGTAATTCATGGTCCGACCGTGCCGCTCTGTTCTATTTCTAGTCTTTGTGGCCTGAATAGATACCCAGCTGGACCGTCTGTTCAGGGACACTGATTGTCGTTACACTTCACTACTGGCAGGTCATTCAATAGGTCTCGAGAGTCAATCTCTTGAGACATCTGGGAAACCGAAATGGTACGAATTGTGGAAGTGAATCAGTTTTATGAGGCTGTCGAGTTAATCAGATATTCGCTCTTTCTGGCGCTGGTACCAAAATTTGGAATTTCATGGGTACTGCTGTGACAAGAAAGAGTTGGATGAAGCTGAACGATCTATAAAAACAAATGTGATCTTGGACGCTTTTCGCGCAGTATGCCTGTTGCGTAGGATGCTATTTTTAATGCACAAAATAGAATAGCAAGCTAGTTTGATATCTATGCATAGCGAACGATAAATGTCGTTAGCTTCTCACCTTCTCGAGAAATGTAGACCCATATTCACTCGCACGGACGATAGCCATGTTGGATTTGGAGGATATCAAAGGGTCAGTTACCTCAACTTGGTGAGATATTGAAAACTCTTAAGATACATAGACGAGTACCCGAGATAGGGTCCGTTCAAGAACAGTGATTTGGAAGACGAGACTGCTTTGGTACGGTATAGACTTTACCAAAAGGTAAATGTGAGGAGATTGATCATAATCTTTGCACTTTTGTTGGTGGCGTATCGAGGGCAAGGAGAGAGATGACACCCCAATTAGGTAGGAAGACATTTGCAGACCCCAGAGATATGCTGGTCTAAGGTTCAAGTGGACAGCAGATTTAATTCTGTTCTGTTGGCTAGCTGCCTTGCATGAAGACGAAAAAAGACGTGACTGCGCATTCAGGTGGTTAGGGGCACATACGCTTCAACCAGGATTTTGAGCAATGTCCAACACCCAGCTGGGAATTCCTGGCTATGGACGACTATTCTCTCAGGACGAGACCTCATTGTTGTATACTTGATCTTTTCGCCGGGCGAGGATCATCCCTGGACCCTGATTTGCCTAATCAGAAAACACACCCACTTCTTAAGTGGATTTTCCTGCTGAACTTGACAGTGTATATTGGGAAATGGAAGAAGGGATTGTTGGCTGTTTGATATTCACTCTGGTTAGATTCTTACTCCTCAAAGAGTCCAACAAGGTGATGTCGAAGAGGGTTATATTCTCTTTTTCAGCGACATAACTCTAATGGAACCGGAAACCTTTTTTACAATCGTATGCTTTTTATATTCGTAGTTGAACCAACTTTTTCTCAAATCATATGCTTTTTATATTCTTACGAAGGGTAATCTTTTTATCAATGTTTCGATTATTTATTCATGTAATAAGCGTACTTTAAAAGCAATTGATCAAGAAAAATGTGTGATTATAGATTATTAAACGCATTAATGACCTTAATTGCCACCACTCATGGGCCAAGATAATAAGACACAAAGGACCTAATAGCCCATCCAGCAAAACAGTAGAGAGAGATCCATGCATTCTTGAGTATCCTCCCGGCTCAGTCCATTTGGCGGCGGTCGACGGCTTCTCGGTCCCCTCCTCCCTCTTTCTTCCTGTCGGACAACTCAGTTTCTTGGGCGGTCGGACGTAGCTTCAGAAGCTCCTCTTCCTCGTTTTCCACAATTCTGTTTCAAATTCTCTCTTAATTCACCGTGACATGATGTCCAAAGCAGTCGGCATATCAAGGGCCTATGCTACAGCGGCCTCTACGAGGCGTTCGATCTCGACTCTGCCTCACCTCTCTGAGAGAATTAAGCAAACAGGTGAGCTTCATTATGGCAAAACTCCCACTTTCTTCTCTTGTTGTTGGAAAATTCTGATCTTGTTCGTCTCTGTTTGCGGTGGATACGAGTCTTATTAAGCCACTGGTTTGTGATGAATTTTGGGTCACTGGGGCTTTTCTTGCAGCAACAGTGTAATGTATGTGCCTGATGACAACGGCTAGTCTCGTCGGTTGTTGGGTACTTGTAGTGCAGTGTCGTTTGCTTTCATGTGATACTGTGAAATAAGGGCTGTTGAAGCAAGGGTTATTTTTCTCTTCTAAGAAAGTTCTTTTTTTTTTGGGTGTTGTTTTGCAGAAAATGAGATTGTCCGAATGTTCCTCCCGCACGATCTCGGAGACGATGCTCAGAACCAGCCGGAAGATCCTAGGATGGCGAGGTCTTCAAGGAGAGGCCTTTCAGTTCGGACATTGGATGAAAGGTTCATCAGGATTCTGAAGATTTTCAAGTGGGGCCCTGATGCAGAAAAGGCTTTGGAGGTGCTAAAGTTGAGAGTGGACCATCAGCTCGTTCGTGAAATACTGAAGGTCGATGTTGAGATCGCTGTTAAGATTCAGTTCTTCAAGTGGGCTGGAAAGAGGAGAAACTTTACGCATGATGCGAGCACCTATATGGCCTTGATTCGCTGCTTGGACGAAGCTGTGCTTGTTGGTGAGCTATGGAAGATGGTTCAAGAAATGGCTCGGAGCGCAAGCATGATCAACCCGGTTGAATTATCTGAAATCATCCAGATCTTGGGCAGGGCTAAGATGGTAAACAAGGCTCTTTCGATATTTTACCAAGTCAAAGGACGCAAGTGCAAACCTACAACAAGCACTTACAATTCTATGATTATGATGCTGATGCAAGAGGGTCATTGTGAAAAGGTTCAGGAGCTGTACACAGAGATGTGTAATGATAACAGTTGTCTTCCTGATACTGTGACCTACAACACAGTTATATCAGCATTTGCTAGATTGGGTCATGCAGAATCGGCACTTAGGTTATTTGATGAGATGCGGGTGAATGGTTTACATCCCACTCCAAAGATCTACACAACTTTGCTGGGAATCTATTTTAAAGGTGGGGAAGTTGAAAAGGCATTGAGTCTAGTACAGGAGATGAGAGACAAGGGTTGTGCGCTCACTGTTTTTACATACACTGAATTGATCAAGGGGCTTGGCAAGGCTGGGAGGATTGATGATGCCTACAGTGTGTTTATTCATATGCGACAAGAAGGCTGTGAGGCTGATGTCGTCCTCATAAACAACATGATTAACGTTCTGGGAAGAGCCGGTCGTCTTGATGACGCTTTAAAAATCTTTAATGACATGGAATCCATGCGATGTGTGCCAAATGTCGTGACATACAACACCATAATCAAGGTTTTGTTTGAATCCAAGGCTCCAGCTTCTGAAGCGGCGTCATGGTTTGAGAAAATGAAGGAAAATGGTATTGTTCCCAGCTCATTCACTTATTCGATTCTCATCCATGGGTTTTGCAAGGCAAACAGGGTTGAAAAGGCTTTGCTTCTCCTGGAAGAGATGGATGAGAAAGGTTTTCCTCCTTGTCCAGCTGCTTATTGCAGCCTGATAAACAGTCTTGGAAAAGCAAACCGTCATGAAGCTGCTAACGAGTTATTTAAAGAATTGAGAGAGAATTCTGGACATTTGAGCTCAAGAGTATACGCAGTCATGATTAAACACTATGGGAAAAGTGGACGTCTTAGTGAAGCTGTTGATCTTTTCAATGAGATGAAGATGATAGGCTGCAATCCTGATGTTTATGCTTATAATGCACTCATGTCAGGGATGATTAGGGTTGGTTTGATAGATGAAGCTGATTCATTAATTCAGACCATGGAAAAAAATGGCTGCAGCCCAGACATAAATTCACATAACATCATTCTCAATGGCCTGGCAAGGTCTGGTGGGCCAGATCGGGCAATGGAAATGTTTACGAAGATGAAATGTTCAAACATTAAGCCGGATTCCGTATCTTATAACACCGTACTGGGATGTCTTAGCCGCGCTGGTATGTTTGAGGAAGCTGCGAAGCTTATGAAGGAGATGAAGGCTCAAGGATTTGAATATGACCTCATCACCTACTCATCAATACTTGAAGCAGTGGGTAAAGTCGATGAAGTTCGGGAACCAGCCTAATGAGAAACATAATTGATCAGATTTTATCTGCATGGTCTATTCTATGGCTAATCGTTGTTAAATCATTTGATAACAAGAGTCATTCTGTGATAAATGACCACTATGAGTCAAAATCAATAGAATATGATCAATCTTTTTTTCTGTCATTAAGGTGGAAAACTGAACCAAGAATTCTCTTTCTTTATCATCAATCAAATCACTATTTGTGACAACCACTGTTTCACCTCCTGAAAGCAAAGTTGGCTTGACAAGCGCAGATGAGAGGAACCAGAAGCAATCTGATTGGCTAGACTTCTCCTTGTTCAGGTCAAGCACATCACAAGCAGAAAAAACTGGACCTCTTATTTGCCTTCTAACGGGGTAATCTCTTTGGATCATCAGTAAAGAAGCTCATCCAGCCATAGGAATTGTATAGCATGCAAGCACATTCATTGATGCAGCGAATGCAAGTTCCTTTTGGAGGCTTTTCCATGAGGTTCCCCAGCTGCTGCTATCGAATTCCCTCTTTTCGCTTTTTGCAAGTGAATCAGAGTGGGAAATGGTCAATCCGGTGTGGCACTGATGACTTTCCTGGATTGGATACCTTGCTTGCATTTTTAATTGGAATGGAAGCAGCAGGATTCAATCAATTCTCTAGGTGAAGACTAGCTTTTGATACACTTATCGGATCAGAGACATATTTCCTTGGTCGTCATGCAAGTTTTTGTTGCTGGAGAGCTGCCGATATTTAAGTTAAAACTCCCCTCGTAGGCAATTGTTTTGACTACCGACCCTTTTATCCGTATCTTAGATTTGGCTTGGTTTTAAGGTAAGGTAAAGCTCTAAGACCAAAAAAGATGGTGAAGAAAACAACTGTTCCTTTGGAAGGTCGCGCTATCCTGGCATGTTTAGAGAGACATGGGCATGCAAGATTGTGGCAGGGATCATTCTGTCTTGAAGATGAGAAAGGTAGAGAAGTACTTGTCCTCACTAACCAGTGGCTTCTCTGATGTTGATGATTATAAGATGCATGTTTTTGAATTTGGAGAGGACAGTTTGATGCTAGATATCAGTATCTGGAGACTGACAGTGTTGAGAAGATGGAGTCGAAGAAGCAGAAGTCTGACATTGGTGATCTCTTGACAGTGGGCCTTTCTCTTTTCCAGGAAAGATCCATCAAAACGGTGATTGGTTATGAACCTATGGCTGTTTGGGGATTAGCATGTTACTGTGAGATGCCTGGCATAGAGAGAAGGCTGCAGCACATCGCCTACATGTACTACTCCATCTCTCTACTTGATTGACATGAGGTGCAAGCCATCATATTCTCAAAGTGCCTTGACCCCCTTATCGTGGGGCTGATTGGAGATTCATATTTTCAAAGGACATGGCAACTGAGACTCGTGGGCAGCCCATTAACAGGGAGAAGTTGGAGGCAGCTCTAAGCGTTGCATTGATAGTCCGCTGATGGAAAGTGTGAGGATGTACTCAGTGATGAGGAAGCACTGTGGGAGTAAATTCTAGGACTCTTGAAGCTCGTTGCATTATCGAAGGCAGGTCTGATATCTTCAGGTCCAGGAAAAATATGGATCTCACCGATTCTTCTATGTAAAATCAGTTTACCACGTCAAGTGTGATGGCTACAAACCATGTGGAAAATTTACTTCGTATAGTACATTGTAATATGCTTTTCTATATGAAAAATTACTAAGGAGGTTCATGGTCATTAACTGCCATTATCATCTTAGATAAAGTTGCTAATAAACGTGAAAAATCCTATTGTTCTATAGTGCATTAATACTTATTTCCTACATAAAAAAGAGACTAATGATGTATGACAGTTGCTAAAGCATATGGTTCTTGAAAGTTTCTTTTGACTATGAAAAAGTACAATAAAAGTGGAAAAACGACAAATAAACTAGTTGCTCTCTTCACGAAACTAACTAAATAACGTGAAAAGCTCACTTCTTATAATGATGTACGAACAATTGCTTTCAATTATGAAAAAATACAATAGAAAGTGAAAAAAAACTACAAATAAACTAAGAGTTGTTCAACTTACTAAATAACGTGAAAAGCTCACTTCTTATAAAAACTAGAAAAAATAACTTTTAAGTGTAATTTATAACGATGTATTTATGTTTATGAAGTTACTTTTTAACTCTAAAAATTGCTACGAAATTTGGGAAATTTTTATTTATATAGAATGATAAAGGGGCTCAAATGAACTCAGCAAACTAGCCTGTTAACTTCAGATGTGTGAACAATGATAGTTATATATTATACTCCAGTTAGTAGAGCTCTGCTCTTGCAATTGGGTTTACTAATAAATGATAAGAGATAAATTACTTCCATTATAAAGAAATTTACTTAAACGTGAGGAAACTTACTTTTTAGATGACGATATCAGGATTTTTTTAAGATAACCTTGAACTCCCTCAGTAACTTTTCATTTACAAAAGTTTTGAATTGTAATGTAGAAATACTAAAGGTGCTCCCCACATGTTTGAGCCACAGGTTGAAATTCGTGGAAGAGGACATTAGGGCTCAGAATTTGGCGTTTGATTCTTTCGAATAAGCGGCATTGGTGTCCATGCTGATCATTGGTAGAAGGCCATTGCAAAGTTTGTTTACTTCATTTTTTTCAGTTTAGAAAAGGGGGCTATGCATAGTCATTAGCAAAACTTGGTCAACTTAAGAGGATATTTGGAACAGGTTTCCTACGCCATTTTTAGTTGTGAAAAAGGGTGTGGTAGTTTTATAAGATGTCTCGCAAACACCTCACGACGGCAACTACTTTTCGATAGTTTATAGGAGCTTTTTTATGAAGCAGTCTCACCGAGCTTCGAGGAGCCGCATCTCTCAAATATGCAAAACCAAACATCAAAACTACAGCAGCCTACGACATGCAAAGTTACAGCTACACGGGGCTCTTGGTCCTCTCTAACGGCAGAGACAGACCTGCACCTACGTAAGCCAAGGAAGAAGCGAGTTTCTTTTTGTTTTCCTGTACAGTTCCCCTCGAGAAACCAATTGTAGCTGATCATGGTCATTTTGCCGCCTAGCAAGTGCAGTTTAGTTCACTGTCAAGCACTCAAAAGTAGCCCCTAAAGGGACACAAGTAGCTCAACTTCTCATATTACCCTTTGGAACGGATGGTTTTCAGAGACAACAATGGCACAAGCACTTCGAGCGTTTGAATATCCATCTGCAGTTAATTCAGACGCGTCCAAGAATTTTTAAAGCTAAAGCACAAGACTTGCAGAACTTATAGATGAAGTTTCCATAGAGAAGGAGCAAAATGCACCGAAAGAATGAGCATACCACAATGCGAGGGCTCATCCAAGTCACCAATTACCAACGCAGAAATGAGCACAAGTACCTTTAATCCTATTATTGCTTCAGAAATTAGACGTTCAGTGGCTTAACTCAACCAATATTATACAACCGAAGAGGAAGAGTCAACATACTAATCTAATCATAAACCTTTATCAGGTAAAGATGTCACCCGCTGGCATTCTCAGTGGAGAGATCGTTCTCGCCATCATCGCCTTGCCTTATTCTCGCAATCTCAGCTTGAGCCCTTTCCATTATCTGCTTCCTTTGAACTTCCAGATCCCGCTGAAAATCCATCCTCATCTTCTCCAGTTCCACCATCTGCTGCCTCTTACTATTCTCAATCTTCTCGTAAATCTTACTAAATTTCGTCACGGACTCTGCAAGCAATTTGATTGAAGCCCCGTCACTAGACTCTCTTCCAGATTTTCTCTTCTTGGGTGGAAGGCCATCTGAATCGTCTCCCTCTTTGTCGGAAGACTCCGAGTTCCCAGGACTGTCCCTCATCTCATCCATTCCGTTAGCACGGTTCAGGTAAACCCTAGGATTCATGAAGACATACTCCCCGGAGTCGACCCCACAAGACAGAGCAGTTTGTTGCGAGGGTGATGAGGACATTAACATGTCCATCTTCTTGAAATAGACCCATTTGCTGGAGAGACCACCAGTCTCTACAAATTTAGCTTTCTCCTTCTTGTACTTTTTCTTCAATGTATCCAATCGGTTTCTGCATTGACTCTCTGTCCTATCAACTTTGGATACCTCTGCCACCTTTTCTGCGACTTCTTGCCATTCATCAGACCGAAGACTCTTCCTCCCACGTTGAAGAAACCGCTCGCCCCAAGCATCAAGTAAAACAAATGTCTCATGCTCAGTCCAATCCATGAGAGAATTCCGGCCACCAGTAGGTGGCAGCGGTTTTGCGACTGGTGGAGGCACATCTTGAGGTGGTGGTACACGAGGAGCAAACTCATAACTAGAAACCAAACTCTTCAGCTTCCGCCTTTTGGGGCGCCTTTCTGGGTCATTCGCTCTTCTAGCTTGGTTCTTCTGCTGGTCATCATCATCATCGTCATCATCATCGGAAAAGTCATCTTCATCGTTGTCCTCATCGTCATCATCTTCATCTTCCACATTCTTGACAGTTTGCCTGTTGCCATTCATTTGATCTTTATCATCTTCTTCGTCTCCCAACTCTTCCTCTTCATCCTCTTCATCACCATCATCCTCATCCTCATCATCTACGAATTGGTTACCGACTGGCTTAGGATACGGTGGAGTTCCACCAGGAAGCTTTTGGGAATTTGACGAACCATATTCCTGCGGCTGATTCGCACCATGCGAATTAGGGGGGTACCCAGCATCATCCTCAGCGTGGTCCATCTATCACCGTCCAATCTCGTGAAGGACAATATTTCACTGCAAGAAGAAACCCAAAAAACCTCCAACCCCTCTCTCTTCACCAAATTAAAAGCAAGAGTCTCTGCTCACATGAGTACTTCAGTTCTCTCACTTCGAGACCACACAATCCCCTATAACAGCAGCAAACAATATGGGTAATTCAAGGGGAAAGGAACCCAAAAATGATACACAAACGGGCAAAGTGAAAGTCTCTCACTTTCCGGTAGATATAAATTTACACCCCAGTGTCATCCAATTGAAGACAATAACAAGATACAGCAAACTAATCACATTTATTCTAAAAACACTCAACGCATGCAGCACAACATCAGCTAATCAACTCCTCTAAACTAGCTCTAAACCCCACTTAGCCGCTAACCAGCCAGATTCAGATTCACTGACCCCTCACAGAGCCCCAAGCTCACCTTTTTCTTTCTTTCTTTCTTTCTTTCTTTCTTTCCCCCCTTTTGGAAGATTCGACCCTCGAGAGAACCAGACGGAATCTACCCAAATTAGCTTCCCATCAGCTCAAACGAGCCGAGCCCCAAAAACCCAAAAGCGGAGCTGGGAGATCTCACCTCGGCCGAAACACAATTCGCAGTCTTGGAACAAGTCAAGACCATCCAGCACCCACTGTTTCTTTCGCAGCAATTCCGCTCATTTCCGCGAGGGAATTCACGCCGGAGACGAGGAAACTCCGCCGCAGAGAATCCGGAGTAGAAAGCGGAGAGAGATTGTCGACGGAGCAGGAACTGAAAACGAATTAGGCGGAAGCAAATCGAGAGAGAGAGAGAGTGAGGAAGAGGAGCGAGACAGAAGAATGATGATTCTTCCGGAGATTAAAAGGGGGTCGTGCTATCTTGCGCCGAGGCGTTTCCTGTACTCTTCTTGGGCCTCATGGTCCAACTCTAGCTGGAGGCCCATTTGATTTTTGTTAATTAAATTACACATCTCAACTTATGAATAATTCATTTTTTCTCAGTGAAATATATATATATATAATTTTTTTTTCTTCTGAATTGAATGGATGTACTGTCAAAATAAAGTAATTTAAGAAACTACATTCAAACTGAACTATATCCATTAAGAATATATAAAGGCATTTTCACTTCTAATTTTATTTAACTTTGGCTAAGCTAATTTTGCATACCATACCGTCTTATTTTTTATAGAAGAATTATCTTGTTGTGATACAAAATGCAAAGAATATTTTTATAAAAATTCTTGTTGAAAGATATTGTCTCAAATATCACAAATAAATATCCATGAAAAGGTTTTGGTAGTTATTTATTCAATCTCTTAAGAGTGATACAAATTTTTCATGTCACCAGTTGATTATACCATGGTTACTATTTGGTTTTTATCCCAACACATTGCAAAGGCGCACACGTGATGTGGGCAAAACAATCCATAATCTAAAAAATTATGCAGGATTATGGGGGTGCCAAATGTTTGAATCGTAACGATATTGATAAAATTAGGAAATACAAAGTATTTTAAGACTCAAATTTTTTTCATGAACCTTGTTAATCTAAATCTTGATATCAAAACACACGAGTTAGAGTACAATTATGAATTCTTGCATTTCTTCTTGGACATAAGGTCTATGAGATAATCTGGAAAAAGAAAAATTGAAGGTCTACCGAAAATTCGGAAAATTTTATATAAGAGATTGAAATGCTTTCATTTTCTTAAAATAAGATTTAAAATAGATCTTATTTCAAATAAAGCGCTTGAAGTGGCCAACCTCGCCACTGACCAAATCTTCTAAATGTTCAAGGACATTTTTGTCCAAAAGATTTATTTATTTTATTTTATTTTTCTTTCTTTTCTTCTCCATTCATCTTCTTCTTTGTCACGGCCTCATTAGCCGATGGGTTCGAGATCCAAATCATCCTTGACCCAATTGAAGAAAGTGAGAGCCGAGGCCTAATAAAATGGCATCTTAATAAAGCCTAGAAGATTTCATTACCTAGATGAGAAAGGAGCCATTTTAGGTCATTACCTAGCGGCGCAAGATAGTGATTTCAGTTCCTGAGGGATGAGAAAATAAGGTGGACCAATTACCTAGGATTTTGGGTCTAGGACTCTAGGAGTAGGGGTGATCGGTTCCCGGTTCGGTCCGGTTCCACCTTGGAACCGGAACCGGACGGGAGCACCGTTCCCAAAATTGCGAACCGTGGACCGGACCGTTTGGTCCTAGGACCGGGAACCGGACCGGACCATCGGTTCCATCGGTTCCGTCCGGTCCGATCCAAATCCAAAAAAATCAACTATACTTTTTTGCACTAAAGAACTAAAGAGTGACCGCGCTCTTGACTGATCAATTCAATTCGATTATCGGGCAATTCAACAAAACTAATCACACGTGTTCCACGTGCAAAATATTCAAACTTCACTTGTGTGATTCACGGGAACTCTTGAAGTCTTAGTCCCACGTCGAAACTATCAACGAGATTTTTTCTATAAATAAAAGAGTAATAAAAAGGATTTTAATGGTCTCTTGGCCACATAAGAGTTCTTCTACCTCAAATTGCAATTTTGGTTGCAATAAGTTATCATGTTTATATGTTTTATTAATTCTATGTATATAAATTATATATAAAAAAGTTTGGTTCGGTCCCGTCGGTCCGGTTCGGTCCGGTTCCACCACCTTGAAACCGAACCGGACCGACCGGCCACCGGTTCCAAGATTAGGAACCGGGGACCGGACCGCCGACCGTGGGAACCGCCCAAAAAACCGACCGTTCGGTCCGGTCCCGCCGGTTCCCGGTTCGGGCGGTTCCCGTTGCACACCCCTATCTAGGAGAGCAAGTTAAAGAGTGAAAGTGAAAGCTATTGGCTACTTCTTGTACTCGCAGCTAGTGAGGTTGGCTTCATTTGGATCTAGATTAAGCTATATATAGCCTTCGTGGCCCTTACTTATAGTTGACGCCATCAGTATCTTGTATATTGTTATGATTATTTTAGTACTTATTTAAAACAAATTTCACTATTAGTGATCTTTTAAGAAAGTAAAAGCATTTCGGAAATTTTATCTCAAAAATAGGGAATTCTCGTCTTACATACTATGCACATTTTTTTTAAAATAATAATAATAATAAGAATGGAAAAAAATTATGCCTAAATTGAGCACCTGCAAAACCCATAAATTAGAAACAGACATACGAGGAAGAAAGGAAAGAAGGTGGGGGAAGCGCGATCTCCATTTTTGCGGCTCTCTCTCCTCGCCCCAATCTCAAAATCTCTTCTTCACTCGCTTCAATTCCACTCTCAATCCTCTTCTCCTCCTCCTTCTTCTTCTTCTCTTCTTGTTCTTCTCCAGCATCGATTCGCAATCGTTCGTAAATTTCGTCTTTTTTACCGAATCACAGCCTCCGCAATTCGCGGTTTCCTACCGCTGCCCCGAGTGGTTTCGGGTCTCGGATCCGGGTCGGGCGCCACGGGCATCGGCTCGCCGTCGTAGAAGCGATGCGGTTCGTGCCGGATTCGATGGACGGAGGTTCGGTTTACTGCGGATTTCGGCTTCCTTGAGCGTTTCTTGGAGTGCTGGCTCGGGAATGCTTGGATTTGAGTTCGAGGGTTCTGAGTTTTGATTGAATTGGGGTTCAATTTGAGCTTCTGGTGGAGTTTCGGGGAGGGTTTTTGGTTGAATTTTGGAGGGGGGGGGGGGGGCAGGTGGGAGCAGTCATGTTCTATGGTGCGGTGGTGTGGGATCCTTGGCTCATCGTTGCCCAAATCGTGTGCCTTCAATGCTTGTATTACCTCACGCTAGGGTTGTTCCTGTCGCTCCTTGTGGGGACTCGAGTCTCGCGCTTGAGCCTCGTGTACTTCTTCGACTTCGCGGCCGTGACCATGGCCACCGTGACCGGGTGGTGGGTCATCGCCGCTTTCGTGCTCACTGCAGTTGCAGGGTGAGATTGAGAAAGCCTTTTCTTGTTTCTAGCGTAATTCGATTTACGGTTCGATTGATGTTGTTGCGATTGTGTCTCTCCGCTCTTTCGTTTTTGATGTGAATTTGTGATTGTTATGGGGGGTGGATGAATGCCCCGACTTAAGGAATGTGTGCATATATGATCTCAATAACAATGTTGACTCAGGTTAAGCTTTATGCTGTTCTCATTACTGCTATGTCGCTTTTTCATTTATTTGATTCCATCTGGTTGGTTTTCATTATCTAGTTGGTAAAATGAGCTGCCGTACTTGTTCAACTGATTTGGGACTGTTGGGATTATGTTTTTTCTGGTTGAGCAATCATCCACGATGCCAAATTCATACTCTTCTAGTGAGGAGTAATTGCTTGACATGGTTTATTATTGTTGCTTCTTTCTTTAATCTAATACATTGGTAACCATGTATCGAACTGATTTTTTCCCCCTTTGCCATTGTGCAATACTTAGCTTTGCTATGTTATTGAGTGGTTTGATACAACATTTCAGGTCGTTTTCTGCTAGAAAGTTAAAATATGACTGTCCTTTGGAATGTTAGTTTGAGATAAATTGCGAAAATTATATAATTCACCATATGAAGCTTAGTGGTAGGGGGAAACATTGATTTTGTTCACCAAAAGAAGAGGAGGAATTGCATTGAAGAGTTATTAAATGAGACAATTGGGTTGATAAGGTTTGTGTTCCATGACTGAATATTTGAAAGACCATGTCGTGACATTCATTCTTAATTCGTCTTGGTGGCATGGGAAAGTTTGATACCTCCATTTTAGAATCTCTTTTGTAAATCCACACAGGAACTAGTGCTTGTATATGCTGTAAATTTATACAGTTTCACTTTGGATCTGTCCGCCAATGCAATGCTTTAGTTAACGGTAGATTTCCCAGTTTTATCCCCAACTGACTGCCTCTAGTTTGTTTAAACTCAAACGTTTTGAAGACACCCTATATCTCGGCATCTTCACTAGGCCCTTTTTGTGATTTTGAAAATCACCAGAAAGCATTGTAAAATGTCCCCACGTATTGTACACAGTTGCTTAGCCTGCCTAGTAGCTATGCTGAGAAAAAGAAAGATCTGTGACTTGGGACCTGAAGACATGAATTGTCTGTGAAGTTCAAATCCAGATGCAGTGTCAGGACCAGCTTTTAATTTTAGTTTCAAGAAAATACACCTGTGACTTGTTTGCCCTTTGAGTCTGCTATTATTGGTCATTCAAGCTATAACGATTCAATTTCTTTGAATGCATGTGCTTGAGACAACCGATGTGACTGGGTAACTATGAGGTCTTTATCTGGATCTTTTACCATATCATTCTGTCTGTAGTTCTCTTATTTGCTGTAACATTAGGCTCGCTCCGCATTGCTGCTAATATATCAAGCACAGATATGAAAATAAAATCCTTAGGATGTAACAGGTGCTTTGCTAATTGGAATTCTTAAAGTTGTTTTATGGGGGGAGAACGTTTCTATTTTAGAATCTTATGTTTATGTGCTGATAAAGGAAGAAAGTCACCCATGGTTGGTTATATTAAATCCTGCTATTCTTGATGCAGAGCTGGATATATGCTTTATCTAATTGAGAGGGCGAAGAAATGCCTGGACTTTTCTGCCACTTTATTTATCATTCATCTCTTTATATGCATCATATATGGAGGTTGGCCTTCCTCAATAACATGGTGGGTCGTTAATGGCACTGGATTTGCAGTGACGGCTCTACTAGGTGAATATTTGTGCATCAGACGTGAACTGCGGGAAATTCCCATTGCACGGTATCGTCCAAGTAAGGCTTTTTTTCTCCTCTTTTGAACTATGTCAAATGGAAGAGTTTCTGATGACATCTTTGTTAAGTTCCCCATTATTGAAGACTTGTTGTTTTGAATTTGACCTATTTGTACGTCTCTCATTTGCTTCCCTCTGCAATGGTGCATCAAAGCAATGGTTAGGAGTGGACTTTAGCTTTTCTAACTTGTTCTTTCTCTGTAATAGTTGGAAAAGATATTGCTATCTGTCTCTTTATTTTTGTGAAAGTTTTACTAGCTTTCTTTAGTTCACTGTTTTGAGCTGGGATCATTGGTGCAGGTGTTTGACCAATTGGAGAAACGCCACCAACAAAAGCAAGTTTAATCAGAGTATATGGGCTATTCCATTGGATGATGTTCTGGATGCTATCCTGTACCAAATTAGGATAGCTTAGATCATGCACGATGGTCATACTCTAAAGCAATGGCAACGATGAGCACACTGGGGTCGGAACTGTGCTTGTGGGACGAGGTCAAGCTGATGAATAGGGTTGTTTTGGATATTTTTTAATACGCCAGTAGGTGGCTTTGAGAAATCGATGCCAAATGTGCTTCTCTGGCAGTTTATTGATAGGGATGAAATGTCCTGTCTTAGAGTCCATACGTTTCAAATGATATTTTCATAATTTTTCCATGTCAACTTTTGGTTTGAAGGGTGCTGTCTGAACAAATTGTGGATCGACTGAATTTGACTATCGAGAGCAAAGTTGTGTCAATAAAGAGGTTGGGCTTCTTTAACCAGCTGAAACTTTTTAGATGAGATGCACTTCCATGCCTGTTTCTACTGGGCAGCTTAACCTTTCCCACGTCTCTCTCTCTGCTTTTGCTGTGGTATGCAGTGTGACTCACGCTGGATCTTACTGTTAAACCACCGAAAAATTTACGAACCAGGATGCCAGTAGCTATTGAAATAATTTTGACACGGCAGAGTTAGGAGCTTCTCGATTGATCGGCAAGTTCAAATGTAATGGCAGCAAACGCTTATCAATCTCAACCTATTCCCAGACAGTTCCGTTTTTTCTTTGCTTTTGTGTCAGCACATACGAGAGATTGAGGAATTTTATTGAGGCCAAACGCAGTCCGTGGTTTGGACTGTCAAAATTGGAACCACAGCGTTTTCAAGCTGAGAGTTTTTCTTCTGGTTCCTCCTTGCAAGGACCATATAAAGATAATCAAATTTTCTTTTCCGGGCCCGTGAGAAGATGCGCGAATTGGTATAATCCGTCTTTTGCACGGGCTTTGCTGTGCCAATAACAACTAAGAATATCTAAATTTAGCAGTGTCGGATTGCTCACCGTAATTAATACGTTCCTTCCTATGGTCTTCTTTGTAATCTTTTAGTTCGAAAATTAAAGCCAACAAGTAGCAGTGATTAGTTCCCGCTTCCCAAGCAGACCGGACCACGGTCCGGTTCTGGTCTAGGGGAACCGGTCATTATTATTATTATTTTTTTCATGTTTCTATCAAAATATTTTATTGTCCAAAATATGACCGGGTTCAAATTCAGAGTTCAAGACAAATCCTATACTTTCATCCAGATATCTTATTATTATTTAATTACATGCTTATATTTATTCAGAAAAAAAAAACTAAACCCACTAATATTTTAAAGAAATAACAGATAAAAAAAAACATATGAAGTAGGTTAGGTTTCTCCTTGGAACCGGAAAGCGTACCGTTCGGACACTAGTTCATTAGAATTGGAGAGCGGACTACCGAGACACCGGTTTCACCTTTAAGAATTAAAAATTAGACCAACATTTCTGAGAATTGGAAAAATTAGACCAACCCTTATGAGAATCGGGCTCAACTTACTGTTCGATCCAGTCCGAGCAGTTTCTGTTTAGATGGTCCATTTGACACTCCTCTACCTAGAAGGTTCATTTTTGAGGACCCATAGTGCTTAGAAAATAATGGCGACAGAACCGAGTTAAACCTTGAAGGCTATGAATTTGAAGCTTTCAGCTGTTTTAAGTTTGGAGGAAAGAGATACAAAAATCTCCTACAAAGAAGAGCACGGGTTTCTTCTTCCTCTTGGTGGAGCAAATCGATACAAGGATTACAAAAATTCCCAGCTAAAAGGGGGAAAGAAAAAGAAAAAAACGACATTAAGTCCTCTATCGTATTATTTCCCCCATATAGGCACCAAGCTGTCCTGTACTCACGGTTGGCACTTCCACAATGAAGAAATGTCGGCAACGGCTTCTCCGACAGTCATGTACAGTCCGTTCGACCTGAAACTGTCCAGCGTTTGTGATTTGTCTAGCTTCTCCATCACATTCCCGACAGGACTTGCCAAAACAAGCTACAGGAAAGACAAGAAGACAGCATATAGGGAGAATTAAGAACTTTTCTTGGCCTTTAGGTCATTCGAAGCCTGACAAAGTTCACAACTTCAAAAAGAGTTGTACCTTGAGAGATCTCTTTTCCGCCATCTTCCTGATTTCCACTAATGCATCGATGCCACTTGTGTCTATGGAAGTGACAGCTGCGGAAAAATACAAGACCCTTTATTTTTGTCAATCGACAAGCCAGGATTAAACAAGCAGAATGGAGACTCAAAGGCTTCAATGATTTGATGTTCTATGGATAAAGGAGTTCAAAACTGATTAATCGAGCAAACATGCTCTTGAAGAAGGACAGAATCCACATGAACCAGAAGGAACTTATTTGTTTAAGAAGTTAAACTTCTTCATGGATCAAATGAATTCATACAAAGAAGTCCCACTTAATGCTTTTCTTTGGTACAGTCACTAGAAGAAACTTATTTGTCAGAAATGTCATGTAATTCGCATTATGGTTCAGAACAATCGGCAATCTGCATTATTTTTTTTTGACTCTGTCAAGATGTTGCCGGAAATATATGTATGATGTTTTAGTCAGTGGAAGTGTGAAGGTAGTACCTGTCATGTCAAGAATTAGGCATTTCAGCGCGCTCTGATTGTTCTCCTTTATCCATTCTTCCTCCTCGCGCACCCATCTCAGGATCCTGCATACAAAAATTTCAATTACAACCCCAAAGAAAGCGCTTTTAACCAGGAAAAAGTTACTTCTTTGAGAATGAGCATGATCTTTGAAACCTATCGAGGACAGGAAGCTTCAAATCTTTTGACCAATATAAAATTTTTCTATCTAGATCTACTGATCACTCTGAAGAGGTGTCAAGAAGGCTAACCTCTCCTGCAGGTAGGTGGAATTGGCGAAGTAGATCGGAGATTCAACAGCAAGTATTAGAAAAGAGGGAACTTTTGATGCTACCCTATATCTGCTGAGGCTTTGGTACGTATGAGTTCCCTGAATATTTCCCAATACTGTAGTGTTTGGCCTAGTGACATGCAAGAGAATCTTGAAGACAGAAACTCCAACCTGAAATTCCAAAAAAAGTCAAGTTAACCAAAGTAGGTTGCTTAAAGAAGCTACTGAAATCTCGAAGTCTCCTCAATTTCTAAGATCAGTTTAAAATCTGTAATGCCTTCTACAATGAATGGAGCTAAGAAGGTCAGAACAAGTTTCAAGTATGAGAGACTCACAGCAATGGCTAGGCCCAATGGCACAGAGATGAAAAGGACCCCCACAAAGGAACATATACATGCCAAAAAGTCAAGCTTGTCAACTTTCCACAACCGCAAGGCAGCCTGATAATCAATCAGACCGATCACGGCTGTTATGATGATCGCACCTAAGATGACATTGGGAGTGTAGTGAAATAGCGGCATAAGGAAAAGCAGAGTAACTAGCACTGCTGTTGCCATAACTATGTTTGAAATTGCCGTTTGTGCCCCCGCATTATAGTTAACTGCAGACCGGGAAAACGACCCTGGAAATGACAGCAGAGGTATAGTCGTTAGAACCATTTAAGATGGAACGCCACTTTTCTTGAGAAGGAGACATAATTAGGCGCTTTCAACATATTCACCAATCCTCTCACTTTTTTGTGTGGACCGCTCTCTTATGGGACCTGCTATCGTTCAAAAAGAGGAGTATATTCCAAACTAAGGTAGCAGTTGGTCATACAAAATCCCGTGCATGCAAAACAAAGAAACCTAGTTTTGCAAAGAGAAAATAAGTACCTGTGGTCACAAAACACGAGGAACAGGAGCCGGCCATGTTCATCAGGCCAATAGCCATCATTTCTTTGTTTCCATCAACTTGGTAATTTTTCATAGCGGCAAATGTTCTTCCAACTGCAATACCTTCCTGTTTGGATGTTATGAAGTATAGGATAAGTATATGCAAGAGTAAAGATTCTATGTCCAAAGAGTAAATCAATCACAGTATGCACATGTAATGCACAATTCTTACAGTTAAAGATAAAATTCCAGTTATGATGCCAGTTTTGACAGCCAGAGCTAGATAAGGGCCACTCAGGTATAGCATGTTTGATGAAGGCGGATTCAGACCCTCCGGCAAGCGGCCAATCTGTGCATAACAGTAATTTTTGTCAATAAAGTCCCGAACATGAAAATAGCAAACATAAGTTAGGTAGTCTGCTAAGAATATGTCCAAAAACTGGGAGTAAAACTTCAGTACATACAACTGTGATTCCATGAACTTTTGATCTGAGGAGGAAAACTAGAGTAGTTGACAAAACCACTGATGTTAAAGGGGCAGCTGCTGAAATCCAGAAGAGCTTTGGTCTTCTAATGCTCTGTGACATTGATGGAAACTCAAACGTTAGACTATAATAATGAGTCGATCATTCAACATAATTATGGCTAGCAAAATGAATGTTTGGCTGAGATAAACTTACAATATGCCTCGTTGTCAATAAAAAGATTAAGAAAATGACTCCCATGACGAAACTTTGCCAGGACCACTGCAAGTCACAAGTGTAAGTTAAGGATCTCTCGACAAAGATGGCGAATATAAGTTGGAATTGAACCCATAAACGAATTTGATAAAGGATAAGACAGGTCGGAATCACCAAATGAAGGGATTTCATTAGATCCATACTTCAAATCGTATTCCCCCCAGTTCCAAGATCATATTTCAATAAGATTGCCAGACTTTTCTTTTGAAAAATTAAAAGGTATCGCTGTGTGTTGCGGTGTTATTACAAAATATTGTCCCTTTTCTTTCTTGAAATACCAATATGATGCTAAATAGAATAATATCATTCGTTCGAATTCCAATAGGAAATAGTGAAGTAGCTTCATATCATGTATGAAGATTCCTATTAGGCTTGCTAAGGGAAAATAAGATGGAAAAGAAAATGACGAATTACCTCGTCTTTTTGTTTGAAGACTGAGGACATAACAGGAACAAATTGCATCTTTGTGGTGAAGTGGACAATCCCAAGCAAGCCTTTCAACTGCTGCAATGACACTATAACTGCAGCCCCGGCCATAAAACCAACCAGCGTCGCTTTGGACAGAAAATCAATTACAAAACCTAACCTGTAAATCATGTAATCAAACTCAATCAAGTTAGTTCTCTGGATTATTAGTTCTCTGGATTATTGTCACTTCCTTGTATGGTATTTCCTACAGTTTAACTCAACTCCTCAGAGAAAACTCTCACTGTGGAATTACAGTTCTCTGTCAATTATATTGCTTTCAAACAATTTTGGACAAGAAAAGAAAGAAATTGCTTGGATAAGTGATACCTCAGGAGACCCAGAGAAGCCTGAAATAGACCGGCAAAGAAGGTGGCTGTGAAGGCCAATTTGAGATACAGAATTGGCTCTTGACTGTAAGACACCGTCTCACTGAGCATTGAACCCATGACTAGAGAAGCAATTGACACAGGTCCAACAGCGAGGTGTTTGGAGCTTCCAAGTATTGAATATATCAATGGCGGAACAAAGCTTGAATCTGCATGAATGAAACGCAGTTTAATTAGATAAAAAGCTGCAGAACCGACAAAGATCAACTAGTTTCATGTATTTGTGACAGAGACAAAAAGGAAAGAATGATTCAATCGACACTCACATAATCCCACAATAGGCGGCAAATTTGCAAGTTTTGCATAGCTGATTCCCTGCAATGCAAGACACAGGTGATGAGATGACCCCAAATCCAAATTTTTAACAGGATTGCAAAAGAGAAAAGAAGAGAAAAGCAGAGAACAAAAGGAAGAAATGGACAGTGCATTAGTATTTCTTTCGCAAAGGGAAAAAACACAGCCAGAAAAGTCAGGAACGTCAAACCTTAACTAAGGGTGGGTTTGGTTCAACTTTGGATATGGACTTTGGTGTAATACAAATGCTGAAAGCCAAAGCCTCATGGGAAATGCAAATTAGTTCGGTAAAAACTCATTTGCAAAGCAACTTTGAGTTTAAGTAGTGTTTGATAAAAGAAAATTTACAAAGGGCTTTGGCTGCAATTTTTTTATTTAAAAAATTCAAACTGTTCATTGCCAATGAGCCAGATCTAGCCTGGCGGTCATTGGCCAAATAGCTTCTTTGGGAAAGCTGAACCAGAGGCACCTTAAATCATTTTAGCTTGGTTTAATTCATCACCGTCATAACATTGAGCCCTCTTCCCGGAAATTAATAAGTGGAAAAGGGGACTGGAGTTCACTAATGAAGGCATACTGCACCATGTCAGAACCAGGCAAAAGCATTTAAGTGAAAGACCCAGAAAACTAAACTGACTGGATCACCAAGCCATCAACAAACCGAATTTACCAACCTTAAAGTCCTTTGATAGTCAATTGACACACATTAAATGAAAACTTGAACCACTAAATTCTCTGAGAAACGCTGAAGCCCCAGATCTCCATGCACACGCAAAAAACACAAACGGCGTCTCTTTCTCACTCACTCACTCACCTGTGGGATGGCAAGGCTAGCAATGGTCACACCGGAGATGACATCAGACTTAAACAGCCTCAGATCATACTCAGGCGCCCACTGAAATATGGGGAACAAGAACTGCAGAGCCAGGACAAGTTTCCTCAGCAATGTCTGGTTCTTGAACCTGTGGAGCGGGTCATCAGGGAAGAAGATCTCAGAGAGTCTGTGCTTGAGTTTCTGGAAGGTGGTCGTTTTCGGAGGCAAGCAAACACTGTGCACTTCCAAGGGGGGAAGCGGCAGTGTCGAGTCTGTGGTGGAGACTCTGATGATGGTGGCCTCATTGCCTGAGAAGTTGTCTACTCTGTTTGAATTGAGACCCATTTCAGAAGAAAAATGGTGGTGATGGTGATATGTGTGTAGGAGGCAAGACACAACGAGCGCTTGCTGAAGAACCAAGGCTTTGCATGGCGTGAATTTATACAGAAAAGGGAGGGACTGGGAGGAAAGAGAGAGAGAGAAGGGGGAGAGGGCAAGTGTCAAAGGTGGTTAATGGGAAGCTGCAGTTACTTCGTTCCCAGGGGTAGTTCGGTCATGTCGTTCTATCATCGTCCTAAATGGTCTGGATGATGTTATTGTGACAATGTTGCCACTTGCAATGAGAATGAAATTAAATTTATTACTCAAATTAGCTTGTTCATTAATATACCAAATTATGACAAGGAACTTAAAAAATATGGGTAAAGTAGGGAAACTATAACTTCATATCATAAACTTTTCAATTGTACCGGTTGAAGTCTATAACTTTTGATTACTTACTAATTTAGTCTTAAGACTTTTAATAATCTACTAATTTAGTCATTCCGACTAATTTTGATGAGAGATTACCGACATGGATAATTTTTACAATTTTTTTTTTCTTTTTTCTTTTTCCCTCCATCGGCCTCATGTGAGGTTGGCAAGGGCAACCTTGACTAGCCTAGGTGTGGGTGTCCCTTACCTAAGGGTAGGAAGGGTGGCCCTTGCTTGAGGCTTGCGGATGGAAAAAGGGAAAAAAGGAGAAAAAAAAAACATAAAATTATAGAAGAAATATAAAATTATCAACATTAGTGTTGTTGGGCTATATAAGATGAGTGACATTGATAGACTGTCACATTAGTGATTTTCAACCTTGAACGGAGGGATTAAATTGATAAATTATAAAAAAGTTTTAGGATTAAATGGGTACAATTAACAAGTTTTTAGAAGGTTTTGAATTAAATCGATACCATTAAAATGTTTGGGACTAAATTGACCGCCATATAATAGGATTTTGACTTTTAGATGTAATATCCTTTAATAATAGCTTTCTCTAATTTGAATGGACTTTCTTATTATGGAATGTTGCCTGAGATGTGTATACATTTTTACGACGGATAATTTTCCATTTGTTAACTTCGGATAGAAAACAAAAACAAAAGTACCAATCGCAATGGAAATCCCTTTCTTCTTCACTTGGTCCTGTCCCCCTCTTGGGGTATTTTAATGATAGATTCTATGAGAATTGGACGATTCTTTTTGGTCAAATATCGAGCGATGTGTGTATTTGCAATCATACCACTAGATTAGACTCAGAATATGTATAGGTTCATGCAGTTATAGAATTTCTCTAATTTTAACGAAATGCTAACGAAGTAGAAAACTTTATCTTGTGGGTAAGTAAGAGTCATTTGTAGAATCAAAGGTGACACGTACCCAAAACTAAAGCTAAATACTCCTTTGACTATATTTTAGATCGTATCATCGCCTAAAATGATCACAATTTCAAGTATATTTTATATCTTAACGCAAAGAAAAAGGTAGAGAGGGATGGGGGTGTTCTAAAATACCACTAGATTGACTCGGCGTATGGATAGGTTTATTCAAACGTAGAACTTCTCTAATTTCAGCAAAAGATTAACGTATAAAAAGCCTCTCTCTTGTGTCACGGTCCGTGAATCCTCCCGTACTCGTGACACTTGTGAGTGGCGCTTGGGGTTATCTGATGAAGAGTACGAGGCAGTAGGGTAGAACACAACTGGTCCGTGGGAGTGGCGTCAGGACGGTTGGTGCTAGGAGTTCTAGGATAGAAGGGTTACATCACTTAGGAGCTCAAAGACGGGGTAGGCCTCCCGTGCACAAACGGTCGGGAGCCGATGCCGCTCTCCCGACGAGGCCATGGCGAGCCGAAAATCGGTTGTCGTCCCTAAAGAGAACTGCTGCCTTACTCGATGGACCGGACGCCGAGCGAAGGCGGGCGTGGTAGGATCTCGCACGAAGAAGCATTCACCGTATCGTTCGTGGAACAGGCTAGAGAAAGGGCGGCTCGGCGAATTCCGCTCGCTAGGCGCCCGCGGGTCGTTTCCGAGGCCAAGGAAACTCTCGGCCCGTGACAAGTGGTATCAGAGCAGGAATCCCTCTAGTAAGCGAGTGAGCAAGTCGGAGAATCGGACTTCTCGCTCTTGTGGGTCGAACTGATGAGCGCCCGGTCCGGTCCTCGCGTAGCGGAAAGTATGGCCGGGCAAATGCTCGAACGCAGCGCTCTGTTCCTTGGATGGCAATGGTACTGGGACGAGTCAGTTCCTCGCCGAGCCGATAGGGAGTTCGAGAAGAACCGAACCCTTGCTGAATGGGGATAACGTTCCTGGATCGATAGGTGAATTCGAAGAAGAGGTCTACTGCCGCGTTTTCAACAAGAAAAGAACCTCCATTGGTCTGCTGGGGTCAAGATGCTGATTAGGCTGGAATGGTGCTGCCAAAAGATGCGGTTGGCGAAAATGCCACACTTGCCAAAAAGCGCGGGTGACTAAAGGGCCGAGCGGCTGAGATCAAAAGAGGCCACCAATGGAGCAAAACCTGTTTTGTTGGGCGAGCGTGACCGTTCGATGTGAATTCCCAAAAGTGGCACATCAATGGTTAATTTACGCAAGGAAGCGACGAGCGAGATCGCAATGAGGGCGTTGCGAAATGAGTGGGGAGAATGTCACGGTCCGTGAATCCTCCCGTACTCGTGACACTTGTGAGTGGCGCTTGGGGTTATCGATGAAGAGTACGAGGCGGTAGGGTAGAACACAACCGGTCCGTGGGAGTGGCGTCAGGACGGTTGGTGCTAGGAGTTCTAGGATAGAAGGGTTACATCACTTAGGAGCTCTGAAGACGGGGTAGGCCTCCCGTGCACAAACTGGTCGGGACCTGATGCCGCTCTCCCGACGAGGCCATGGCGGGCCGAAACCGGTTGTCGTCCCTAAAGAGAACTGCTGCCTTACTCGATGGACCGGACGCCCGAGCGAAGGCGGGCGTGGTAGGATCTCGCACGAAGAAGCATTCACCGTATCGTTCGTGGAACAGCTAGAGAAAGGGCTGGCCTGGCGAATTCCGCTCGCTAGGCGCCCGCGGGTCGTTTCCGAGGCCAAGGAAACTCTCGGCCCGTGACACTTGCACGTAAGAAATAGTCATTTGTACGAATAAATGGTGAAAAATGTCCTAAAATAAGGCAAACGCCTATAATTATATTCTACATCGTTTCGTCGCCTCCCAAATTAAACTTGGCATACGCATGGGTTCATCCCCTTATTAAACTTTTATAATATCGGGAAAAAGATTAACTTACAAAAAGTCTCTATCCTGCACGTAGGACATAGTCATTTGTAAGGATAAAAACCAAGGCTACATGGGACCAACCAAATCATTTTTCCCACGTTTGCAACCACTTACGCACGAGGCGGCTTAAGTAGACTAACTCACAATTGCATTAGGGGGACAATACATGGCTTTTTTTTTTTACACGATTAGAAGGCCACGATCCCGTTTTCAATCATCTTTGTACTGATTATGCAAGTTGCAGCGGACTCAACTGATAATCATCTATTCATTCCAAGATGCAATTAGGGCTGACCGAAGTTTCGAGCAGAAAAACAAGAGGAAAAATGCATGAGAAAGAGAGCAGCTTTCAAGGGTTCGGTGGAATATCCGCAATGCAATGCCAGTCTGGGACTTTGATTTCACTAATTGAGTGTTAGAACAAGGGCCGTCCACTCTCTGTTGCTTTGTACGAGTCGAAAGATTCTAGCCCTTCACACCCGTCGACCTTTCCTCCCCTTTTTCCATCTCACGTTTGCTCCAAGTGACTATTTTAATTCCTTCTCTATAATGATCATCTTTTGTTTTGGATTCAAGCTGAAGTTCTTCACTTAGATGATGATTTTTATGATGATGCTGCTCTTAAAGCTAGCTGGAATCGACATCTTTAGCATCTCTGGGACTTCAATATGAACTGAACAATATGTGCCGTTAATGGGTACGTACCATGTAGTACGAACCCAGCTTTGGCATGTCCACTGTGGCAGCACAAGGCAAAACCCTCGATGCCAAACCAAAGGGGCCATCAAATTGTTAAATACAAAACAAAATAAGAACATGAGAAGATGCCGAAATTTAAGATATTCGGTGAAGGAACTACGCGATAAGATAATAGCGATAGTTATGTTATTTAATTCAAGCGGTCTTGGATAATTTTGATATCTCCCCATGAGCAAACCGGACTGAAGTCATACTGGAGTACTAGACATGATGTCGAAGTAGTAATTTCATGAGAAGATTCGATTTCTTAGATTGAGAAACTCCCAGGTATACACAACCAAGATAATCCCGGTAATTAAGTCGCACGGGACAACTTCTGACTTGCTTTTTATCAGGAAAATTGTTGAAGTATTCAAGAAAATAAATGGCTACCTAAAACCTAGGTAATGTTGGAGACGACATTCTTTGACTCGACCATAATAATAAGCAATATTTCTGGCGAACACCCCATACTGTTAAGTGTTAACGTAAGATACGTGGTAGCTTCGCAAGTTGATACGCAGTGACTGTTCAATTGCTGGGGTGTTAATCAAGTTCTCCTTTTGTCTACTTTTTTTTATTATTTTTTTTATCGGAGTTCTGCTTTTGTCTTTACTGTTGCTAATGGGGTCACTCTTCAATTTGGCCATAGGTCAATCTCTTTATTTCAACCTCTCACAGGTTTTGCGTCCTGATTCTCTTCAAATCCCTCGTAATAAAATAGGTGGACTCAATTCAATGTATTCTATATCTATGAAAGTTTACTAACTTTCGGCATTGGGAAAATATTGGGCACGATAGTTGTGCGAACTCATCAAAATGCTATTTCATTCATTGAGCAACATGTGTTGTCTTGGACCCATTTGCATCACTCTTTCTCTCTTTTCTATTTATTACTTTTTCCTCCCTTCCCCGTCCCCCCCACTCTCTCTCTCTCTCTCTAGCACTGCTCACTGCCACGCTGCAATGCCACCTTGAGCTCGAGTGGCCATGGTAGTGATCTTAAAGGTTGAGCGTGCCATGGTTGCCACGAGCTCAAAATTGAAACTGTTGCCAAGAAATGGAAATAAATATTTGTAAATAATGAAAAAATTTGGCAAGTAAAAATAAACTAATGAACATTGATAAATAACTCGAATAAAAATCGGTAATTCGATATTATGTAATGATATAATGGGAGAAAAAGTCAGTAAGTCATGCTAGTTTAGGTTGGTGATCTCCAAAATAGAGCTTGTAAAGATGAGGGGTTGCTAACCAAGATAAACAAAAGTGATTGATTTAATAGAAAAGTTGGTATTAATTTTAAAAAATCAAGCATTGATAAGTAACTTCACAGAGTTAGTGACCTAAAATTAATTGGTAGCTTTTCTTATAAAAGCTGGTAAGTCGATAATTTAGATATGCAAATTACAAGCTACTACACAGCAAAATAAGGCCAACCAGCTTGGATTCTCTTAGCTCATGCATACTCTACTAAAGCGAGAAAACTTGACTCTGGGAATATTAACCTCTAGTCAAAATGTTCCCAGCTATTCGAGGTGAAAGGTGTCAGAAGAATATTTTGACCTCAAAATGGATGCAGCTGCGACGAGTAATCACACAAATTGATTCTGTCAAAATTGGAAGGGACAAGTCAAGGACTTTTGCAAAATAGCGTGAATCGTCTATGCGGCGATAAGCAATTGCGTTCGATGATGGCCATCTTTATCTATCAGTCCTTGACCTCAAAAAGGCTCCACCAATCTTCCACTTTACAAAGTACCCACCATTGATGGACCAGACTCAAACAGAAATCGAGTTCCAAGGGTCAAATCTTTTTTTCTCTCCCGTTTAAAGTAGAGAAGAAGATTCTCTCTTCTCGTGCACATGTCCGATTGGTCGGTGCAGCTTGCTGTCGACTCGGGACTTGGGAAAAACAAATCTTGGGTACAAAATTTGTCCAATCTGGCCTCTCTGGTTGGAATACCTCAGTCATCTCAATGTAGCTTGGAAGATGAGAACTTATTCCCTTCTTTGAATCCGTTCTTTGAAAGAACCACATTTTGTGCTCACGTTTTGTGGAGTGGCTGTTCTGGAAAAGCAGAGATAGAGGGGGCATAAGGAGGAATCCAATTGGCCTGGACTGGACTATTGAGTGCCCTTTTGACTAATATGTAGAGAAATTGGATGGTTCATCTTTTCACTTGGATTATTCAATGAGATTTCTGTTTCTACTGAGATGGAGTTAGAATTATTCTCATTTTCCTACCACTTGGACCCAATGAAGATGAGAACTTCTTCTATGGATACCCATAGAGTAAGCTTATTCAAAGGGTTTCTTGGGTTGACTGTAATTTCCTGTAATTTCCTTGAGTGAGATGGGGCTCAATCTGTGGAAGATGAATCCTCAAGAATCTCTAAGTGGGGGCTGAGTTCAGTGAGCACGTCGACCAATGCCTGAACCAGAAATGGATACTTTTAGGCCCATAGCCATTAGCTTGCTCTCTTTGAATGCCAACTTTTGAATCAAGTAATGCCAATAATGCAGAAGAGTTATGAACATGGTTGTTCAGGTTTTTTGCCTGTAAGACCACACTTGTATTGGCTATCATATGAGCACCCAAAGGCAGAAAACACGATGCAGACACGGAAGACCCAATCCGAAGCAACTAAGAGACACGACCCTTCATTCTTTAGTCAAAATAGGTCAGCTTAGTTTGGTTGGTCATGGGCAGTAGCAACTAGGAACCAACCAGAGTGACGACCAGTGGGGGTTATAATGCTTGGCTAGGGTCCAGACCTATTTTCCCTTTCTTTCTTTCTTTCTTTTCATTGTTTACGTTAGCAGTATCCTTTTGATCAGTTTTTTGAGATGATGGAAGGGGCTGAGAAGAATGCTGAGTGCTCAAGTTTATTCCTGGAATATACCCTTATGTGTTTCTCTTTTTATCACTGCTTCAATTGCTTTAATCATTGTTAGTTTGACACCAGTGTCTTATTTTCTTTGTACTTTAGTCTGCCACTTTAGGTCAACTTTGTGGAATATTGAGTCTAGCCCGTGTTGATAACACTGAATCGCTGATTTTGTGGTCGTTATTCTTGTGAGGGCACTGAAGTCTCGGGCTCACACATTTTCATCTGACATCTTTTTTGGCAGAATGAGTTTTTCAATGTACAGTTATTGGAGTGTGCCAACCAAGTGCAGTTGATGGAATTCCACATTCCAGAATAGTTTCGTTTGCTGGTGCATGTGAAACACCTTTTTTTTTTTTTTTTTTTTTGCAAGGTATGATCATATGAAGTATATCTCTTGGCATCCGAAATCTAATATTATAACAGAATCAATTTGCAGAAAATGACTTGATAAGTTTTTGATAATATATTATGTAGCCCTTTTCTTTTCCTTGGTTTGGTAAGCACTAAGCAATGAGAAGGATGGAGAGAGACGTGAGGAGATTAGGATTAGAAGAAGTGATTATGCGGCTCATATACAATGAGCAGAAAGTGCAGACCTTCTTTCATTTTGTACTTTCTTTAATTAGTCTACCTTTTTTTTACATGATGTCCTTCATTATGCCAACACTAATGGTCTCTTATGATTATTTATTTTTCGCTTTTCTTTCACTTTTTAATAAAGAATCTCCAACTTCTCAATAAACTAGTGTGATGATGAGCCAGATTCAGTGAGGTTATGATGATTTCGTGCATACTTTCTTGTCGAGCTTAGTGACAATTGTGCTTTTACGATCAATCGTAAGAAGATTGGTGAATGCATTCGCGTTAGGTCCGTGTGCGTGTGGTAAGTGAAGAAACAAAGTGCCCCATGACCTTGAGGTGAAGTGATAGCACTAGTTCTTTTCCGTGGACGGTGCTCAAATTGTGAACCTCCATTCCTGACCCCTCATTAACCATTTTTTGTTTTTTGTTTTTTTTGTTTTTTCAGATCGCACTTCTTCAACGCAATTCACCAGTGTCGTACTTATCCAGAATAGTGAATGAATAGAAGGGTGTTGTTTTTATTCTCCATCTTCTTGCACTATCTATTTTCAACCGCCTTGTGATTATTCATGCGACAATGGATGAAGCATTGGCGCTACGTTTGTGGTATTAAGTATCGGGAATGGGGTGAATCTTTCGCTGATAGCCAGATGATGATGGGTATTCCTTCACAAAGAACCTGTGATCTATCTCCTAAAAGACATGGTAGGTTCCGGTCCGCCAAGAGCTCCCCTTTCATGGTTGTTATGCTAATTTACAATTTTTTCTTCTGCCAGCAGAAGATGATGCAGAAGTCGAGATTGGGCTAAAAGTTCGATCAGTGCAGCATGTGGCCTACATGTAGGTTTGGGCTCAAGAGGGCCTATAAACTCGTAAACCATCAAACGTGTGAAACTTGATGCTTCTCTTGAACCCAAGATCCCTTGGATCTGTATACCACGGCTACGCCAATTCCTTCCTCCTAAGCCAGCATGCTATTGGGAAATTAATGGACTGATAATCCTCTTGGCAATTTCTATAAGGGTATCCACACGAATTTTTTTAGCACTTTCAATTTGTTCCTCGAGAGTTCAATTTTTAGAGAAGTTCCTTAGATACTCAATTTAACATAACTTATCGTTTTTCTGATGATGTGTTGTGTATTTGTAGATGACTTGATCATAAATTAGTTACAAAGATTGACTCGATCTATTCTCGCTTGGCCCATACATGGGAAACATATTTGGCTTAATTTGAATCTTGAACTTACAAAATTTGAGCTTTTAATCCCCTCATTTGAACACGTGATGACATGGGAATCATAAAAAAATGAATATCGGGTAGCTTATAAATTACGTAGAACAAATCCATCCAGACCGTTAATGTAATCAATGATGCCAATCATATTGATCCACAATGAGAATTCAACCCTCCAAATTTGACTTTGACCAGTCCTCTGAATCTTCTTATCGATAGACTACGTTGACGCAATTCATTTTGACTGAACAGCCTTTAGACTTTGATCTCCACCGTGTATTGTGACACGACAGCAGAATGGACGGCTGAGGAGTCGCGGATGACAGCATAGGAGAGAGGAGTAATCTTGGCAAGGGCGAGAGCAGAATAGAGTGTGTGCGCTCACGTAATTCCCATGGTTATCAATCATTGGACTACGATCACACCGTCTATTTGGACACGTGTGCCAAATGGACGGCTTCAAAGGCATCGGATGACAACAGCATGCAGAAGAATTTTCTTGGCTGGAGAGAGAGTAAAATTGCATGAACATCCTTCATCGACAAGCAACCCTTGCATATAAAGATGTCCTAACACACATTAATTTATGTCCAAGATTGCAAGCAACTTCTGGAGATACATCCATTTCGACCATCACACAAGAAAATGGTGAGTTATTTATGGCTGTCTTTTTTTTTTTTTTTCCCATCTCAATTTACTCAGAAAAGCAACTCAAATCAAAGCATGGTTGATACTCTCGAGTTTTCATATACTTCGTCTCTCGAGACACAATTTTATTTTACGCCATATCTGTGGATGGAGTTTTCATTGTACTGATTTGGCTTCTGTTCAATTGGCGTGCATCAGTCTACCGTGTTCAAGTTCGAGGTACGCAAGCCTTGTTCCTCAGTTCTTCTCCTTTTCATTTCCCTTTCTGCATTTGCTGATTTGTTTAACTTTATTACATTACATGAGCATATTCATCGACATTGAGTATAAGTACTTCACTATTTGAGAAACTACTTAATGTCACTTCTGCACCAGAATGAGATTGTTCAAAGATGGGAGCGAGCTAAATCGGTCGAGTTCCATCCAACACAACCATGGTAATGAGATTTTGTTTATGCTTCTTTTGTCGATATCTTTCATTGCTCTAGTATGGTTCGAAATGAAGCTCAATCATATGTCTAATGTCTATGTTCACTTAACCAAGCTTATTTATAAGTGTCTTACCAGAATGATGCTTGATGTCATGCAGGATTCTTGTAAGCTTGCATTCAGGAACCGTCTACATTTGGAACTACCAATCCCAGGTAAACAATAGCCTTCTCTGCTTTCGCAGTTCACGGTACAAAGAAATCTCCAATGTATTCATCGTTACTGAATGTGTCGATGACAAGAAGTAATTGTCTTGATCTTATGTTACTAATTGACATCGACATTGTTTGGTGTTTCAGACTACTGAGAAAACATTCAAGGTGGCCGAGTCCCCAGGTAAATATCAGAACACACCTGATTAAATTGATATACTCTCAAATTTCTTTGAAATTTCGTGATGCCAAACCAGAGATTTGTCCATCCTAATCTAAATGCTGATGATATTTGCAGTGAGGTCTGCCAAATTTATCCCGAGCAAGGGCTGGGTAATTGTTGGATCGGATGATGCCTTTATTCGTGTGTACGACTATGGCACGATGGAGAAGATCAAAGAGTTCCAAGCGCATAAAGATTATATCAGATGCTTGTGCGTCCACCCTACACTTCCCTATGTGCTATCAGCATCGGACGACTCTGTTATAAAGCTCTGGGACTGGGAGAAGGACTGGAGGTGTACTCAAACATTCGAAGGACATTCACATTATGTGATGCGAGCAGCGTTTGATCCTCGAGATCCCAATGCTTTTGCAAGTGCATCACTCGATGGAACTATAAAGGTACTCTCTTCGTGGGTCTCGCTCTTCACAGAAAACATATTTCCATTTCCAAACATGCTATTTATACTCCTGATACGATTCCCGTCTGTTGCAGATTTGGAATGTTCACTCTTCTGCGCCTAAGGTTACTTTGGATGCGCATGAGAAGGGACTGAACTTTGTCGATTACTTCTCTAGGGATGATGTGCTCTATTTACTTAGTGGCTCTGATGATTACACTGCTAAGGTTTGCAAACTTTATTGTTCTTAATTTAATATATCGGTGCATTATTAGAAAGAGATCAATTGATATATGATTTATTAAATAACAAGTACAGGTTTGGGATGATAAAGGAAGAAGCTGTATACAAACACTCAAGGGACATGAGCACAATGTTACCGCTGTATGTGCGCATCCTGAGCTGCCCATAGTAATTACCGGTTCAGAGGACGAGACTCTTCGTATGTGGGATGCAAATGGCTTCGGGTATGCATTGTGGGAGTTTGTATGGTTGTAGCATGCTCTAGATTGCAGCTTCAATTACAGCAGAGTTGAATGAAAATGCCACCTCTCTCCTTTCCAGATTTTCCAAAATTTACGATAGGATAGGACCATTTATTTACCTGGACTCTTTGTTGTTTTGCGAATGACTCCGCCATTACGTCACATACAGGATTAAGCACGTAGTGAAATTCGGTCATGGAAGGATTTGGGATATTGCATATCAGAAAGGATCGCACCGGTAACATTCATACCTGCTCTAAATGCTTCATTTCCTAACTATATCCATGCATTGACAATGATAAGCTATTCTGATAGTCCGAGGTTTTCCATTGCCACTATAACGAGATACATGTAGGCTCTGCGGTTTCAGTACAAAGATGAAGTCTTCCATATCCATTGTCTCACTTTTCTGTGGCTTTCGCTCTGCAGGGTTGCAGTCGCCTGCGATGAGGGAATAGCCGTGGTCGAGATTGTGTGCTGATAGTGTGGCGCCTTATGCTATTTCCCATAAAACAGATGCTGACCTCTACAATTATTACTTTCTATTTGAAGTTCAAATAAGAGTGCATACCGTTCTTCTGTCAAAGGAAGAAAGTGTCGCTTTGTATTAGTTTACGTGTATACTCTTTGCGTCCTGCCAGTGTCAGGATTTTCCAGCGTAATCCAAAGATCTCATACATTCCTTTTGCGGTGTGTCCTAGTGAAAGTTCGTTTAACGACCTGAGGTCTAATGTGCTATTTATGTGATCAATCTCTCTCGAAGATGACTAAAATTGCCCGAAAAAAGAAAAAAAGAAAATAATGGCAGATTTGGAACATGAAACCGACGAACCTGGAGTCTATAATAACCGGGTGGTCTATATCCTATTTCCTAACACAAATTTCAACAGATCTGTAGCACATGGGATGTGAAAGTTGGTTCACATCATGCTAATATTATTGAAAAAGAAGATTCATTTTGCTTGCCAACGAAAGCACGGATGGGATTAGGATTGCGTCAGGAGCAACTCAAGGGTTGCTCCGCATATGTTTGAGGCCCTTTAGCCAGATTAATACTGAGATGAAAGCCTTTTCACAAACTTCGTCACCTGTCAAAAGATTAAAGTGGAATGCCATGCTATTGCAACGTTTTGACTTGTTGAGGTGTAATACTAACCTTAACAACGTGATGTGAATTCATACAAGCCGCCTTCTTTGCCATAGACACGACCTGTCAACACAATTTTCCAGTCTAGTTCTTCGATCCAGATCCTGGAGTACCATGTTCAGTTCTAACCAAACACTAATTTTGGTGTGCGTTTCAAATGGAAAACTAAAAAAATTTATAACAAACAGGGCCTCGTAGTGCCGATTCGTCCAAAACACGGAGGCCATGACTCAGTACCTTGTTTGATCGAGATTGAAGAAATGAGGGGAAGGAAACTTCTGCATAACGGTTTATCAGAAAAGAATGAAGCTGAGAACCTTTTTTTGGCTGACACGAGAAATTATATTCATAGCTATCAAAAGAGCACATTGAGTCAATTTCATGTCAACGATCACACATATATAGTTTGCTTGGTGAAACTGGAGACACTTTATTCGAAATCTCATATATAGATGGTAGATATTTGGATGCTATTGTGAAGCACATAACACACCGAAAATGTATGCCACGATGTGCACCTAGCAATGAGCAATCCAGTCATTGAACTTTCACAACAAATAATAAATCATGCAAACCTTATTTGATGCATCTGTCTTCCTCGCCTTCCTCTATAGAACCTCAGGAACCATCGCTCAATTCTGGAAGTCGTGGTCAGCCCCATAACCACGCCGATGACCAGCCCGCCTCCAAAACCTATCAAGACAATTTTCCAGTCAAGTTCTTCGAACCATGTCCCCGAGTCCTCTTCAGCGAATGCACTAGATGGCAGTGCCGAGGGCATTTCAACAGGATTTCCGCATTTCTTTGTTAGAGGACCTCCACACAGTCCGAAGTTCCCTCCATAAGAGTTATTCTCGAATGTAGTGAACTGGTTCGCTTGAGGCATGGGCCCAGAAAGATGATTGTTCGACACATTGAAGAAAGCAAGGAAAATGAGGTGGGTTAGTGTTGGAGGAATCATTCCCGAGAGCTTATTGCTTGAAAGGTCGAGAGATTCTAGTTGAATCAAATTCGCTAGGGACAAAGGGATAGGGCCAGTAAGATTATTGTTCGAGATATTGAGTAGACGAAGTTCAGTTACACTTCCAACAGAATTTGAGATTTCCCCAATAAAGTTGTTGCTCGAAAGATCAATTACATTCAGGTATTTCAATATTTTTTCGTACTCCATCGCATTGCCTTTGTTGATTATTGACATTGAGTAGTGATACTTTACCCAATAATAATCTCTCGTATCCTTCCCCTCATGTAGGAGGGCTGGGTTGAAAGGGCGCTTATAATATCCGTAGTATTCATCATATGAATCGTGGACTTTCATGGCACTCCAGATATTAAAGTATTCATATGGAAGGCTACTTGAGAAGTTGTTCATGGATAGATCAACAATTCGTAGTTTGAGAAACTGGTCTCCAACTTCAGGCTTCCCTATGGCTCCATGAAATCTATTGGAACGCAAAATGAGCACCTTCAAATCAAAAAGCAAGCCCATCCATGAAGGAAAGGTATCGATGATCTGATTATTTCCGAAATTGAGAAATTCCAGTCCGTTACACTTAGCTAATCCCCTAGGCAATGACCCTTGTAGTTGGTTATCACTCACATCTATCATCAAAAGCCCACACATATCATTTTGCCATTGAGGAAATCTTCCATATAAATCATTCCCATGCAAACTCAAGACGGAAAGGGTCTCACTCAAATTGCTCAAACATGGAGGAATAACACCAGTCAACTTGTTCTTGGACAAATCAAGTATGTCCACATTGCTTAGCTGGCACATCTCTGGTGATATTTCTCCAGAAAGTTTGTTATTTGAGAGAAGATAGACACTAATGTCCTTTGGGGGACTAGGAAGAAAACCTTCTATATCATTGTACGTGAGGTCCAATGTTAGAAGATTTGGCCATTTGAAATCTGGGAAACTGGTAATTAAATTTCTTGAAAGATTAAAAAAATATAATTGTGCCATACTCACATTTAAGTACCACAGAGGTGCCGGCCCATAAATGCTATTGTGGGATAGGTCCAACCATTGCAACCTACTTTGGTTACACATGAACATGGGGAGCTTACTCAAGTTGTTAGAAGCCAAGCCGAGAGCGAACAGATTTGGAGGGCTAGTGTTCATGTTGGGTTCAATAATAGACGAGAATTCATTGAATGAGAGCAGCAATGTCGTTAGATGTTGAAGTCTAAGTACCACATCTAGTCGCAAAGTGCCATTCAAGTTGTTTGATTGCAAGTCCAGGTCAGTAAGATTCTCAAGGTTAGAGATGTCTTCAGGAATTGGACCAGTTAATCTATTCAAGGATAGGTCGAGATAAGTTAATCGGGTGAGGCAAGTGATCTCAACTGGAATTTCCCCAGAGAGTTGATTCATGCTAAGATCCAAAGAGGAAAGTTGGACAAGCTTCCTAATAGAAGATGGGATTTCACCTGAGAGTTTGTTTGATCTGAAACTCAACATGGTAAGTTGAGTCAGTTTACCTATTGAAGATGGAATGTTCCCTGATAAATTGGAGCTACTGATGTCAAACTCGCTGAGGAAAGGCAAGTTTCCCAGTGAAGCTGGTAGTGGACCCGAAAAATTGGTCTCACAAAGAGACAAGGACTTAATGGGACTGTGTAAGGGAAACTCTGGCAAATTACCTGACAGCTCTGAATTGAAACACAAATCAAGAAGCTGTAGCCTCGGCAGCTCAAAGATGGCCGTTGGGATTGTCCCTTGCAAGTTGCAACCTTTGAGTACAAGCGACGTCAAGGAAGATAAATTTGCGATAGCTTCAAGAAACGAAGCAGACACATTCAACCAGCTAAGATCAAGGTGTTCCAATTTGGTCAACCTCTGAACCATGGTATCCATGTCGAGATTTGTCAGCTCCAGCCCATCGTTTTGAGAGAGATTGAGGGAGGACAAGTTAGTCAAATTTAGGAGTTGTGATGGGATTTGACCTCCGAAATTGGAATAAGAGAGGTTCAGGCTCGTCAATTCCACAAGATCACCTATTGCCGATGGTATTGGAGAGTTTGCGAAGTAGTTCCTGGCGAGGTTGAGACTTTTCAAGTGTGTGAGGCGGAAGAGGCTGGTGCTCGAGTTGATAGAACCGGAAAGATAACTTCTGACGAGGTCGAGGCTAGTCACGTAGCCTGTCCCTTCATCACACTCCACGCCTTCCCAATAACAGCAATCCCTGTCTTCCAGCTTCCACGATTCTAGCTTCGACGCGTTGCCCTCAAGCGAGGAAAAATAGACCTCTGGATGGAAGAAAGATTGCTTGAATTCTAACAAGGCAGACCGCTCCTGCTCATGGCACTTCGTTGGCCTCGTTGAAGGCAATGTCTTGGAGGAAGCAAAGTGGAGGAGAGTTATTGCAAGGAAAGCCACCAAGAGGCCAAATGGCATTGGTTTCATGATGATTAACTTGTGTAACACTCCACTTGGGCTTTGTTTTTGCTGGGTACATGAGGGGATGATGGACAAGTACTGAAATTGCGTTGTCGTTATATAATTTGCTTATCCCTCGTGGTCGTGGGTCATAGCCGTCGTACTTGAATTTTGGGGTGCATTCCCACTTATACATGAATTGAAAATATATATTATTTTAGTCTTCCACTTTAAGTCAACTTCATGTGATAGTGAGTCTAGCCCGTGTTGACAACATGGAACCACTGGTCTCGTGGTCCTTGTTCTTGTGAAGGCACTGGAGTCTTGTTCGACTTCACGTTATCATATGACGTTTCTGTTACTCCATGAGTTTTTGAATTTATTAGTTATTGGAGTGTTTCAACCAAGTGAAGTTGATGGAATTCCGCATTCCATACGTCTCGCCTCGCGTCTAGCTTGCTAGCCTCGGGATTACTGTTTTGTTTGCTTTTTCTTCTTTTGGGCCGAGAAACTGAAGGAGATGGGTTCGAACTTTGAAATAGGTAGCTGTAATGACTTTAAACATTGGCTTTTAATTTTCGAACCTCCTTTAGATGTGGTATGTGAAGAAAGGACGAGGTTTTGGGTTTGTTGTATTCAATAGATTATATTCTATTTAATTGCTGGAATTAAGTTAGAATTTTTTTTTTTTCTTGTGAAGTAAATGGAGTTCGCTAATCCTTTGATTTGTATAGTTTTAGTTGACAATGAGCTGAAGAAGAAGGATTTCATGTGTATTCTATTTTCCGGGTTTTGATTCGCGACTGATTATTGTTTTGTTTGTTAATTTGTTCAACAGCCGCTCAGATCAGAAGTTAAGGTTCGTTTGTGGTTACCGGCGAATTTACATTGTCTTTTCAACATGCGATTTCATAGCGATTGCTTCAATTTAACTGTATCGGTGCCAGAGCAAATTTGCTCTGAAGTCCGTAGACCTGCATCCAACGGAACCATGGTCAGCATGACTCGTTTCAACTTTCATGTAAAATATAACAATGCATATTTGCTTAACTCTAATTGCTGTTGATGCAGGATCCTATCAAGTTTGTATGCGGGAACTGTTTGTATATGGGATTACCCGTTGTAGGTACGATCTATAAATCTTGATCGAGCAGGTCCTTCAAAATAAGTCTTCATCGAACCATCCCCAAATGTCTCGATTTTCATTCATTGCTGAATGGTTCAAACCCTTCCCACGCACTCTAGGTTTGGCCCAACACGCACGGAGAACTCCTTGGACTAATTCTGGCGCCTTTGTACAACATTTCCAAGTCAACTCAACAGTGATGTAACCTACTCTAGTATCTCAATAGAATATGGGGAAAAGTGTTAGAAAAGTTTTAAACTTATTGCATCGGTGCTGATTTAATTCTAAACTTTTTAACGGTGCCAGTTTACTCCTAAAGCTTTTGATTTTGTGCCAATTGTCATTCATTGCCAGATGGTTCAAACCCTTCCCACACACACTAGGTTTGGCCCAACACGCACGGAGAAGAACTCCTTGGACTAATTCTGGTGCCTTTGTACAGCATTTCCAAGTCAACTCAACAGTGATGTAACCTACTCTAGTATCTTAGTAGAATATGAGGAAAAGTGTTAGAAAAGTCTTAAACTTATTGCATTGGTGTTGATTTAATTCTAAACCTTTTGACGGTGCCAGTTTACTCTTAAAGCTTTTGACTTTGTGCCAATTTATTCCTTTTGGTTAATTTTGGCCAAATATTGATGAAGTGGACGTTGATTGGCTAATGTGGCACCGTTGGTTTGACATGAACAATTTTTTAATAAATTTTTGATTTTTTTATTTCCTCTGATTTTTTTTTTCCTTCACTTCCATTCTTCTTCCTTTAAGTGATGGAAGAAGATTTAGCTTGGTCATTACTCCTCTCCTCAGGCTCTAGCAGCTCGAATATGCTGAATCCCAAAGATCTCATACTTTCCTTTTGCGCTTTGTCCCGGTGAAAGTTCGTTCACGATCTGTGGTGTATTATGCTCCTGGTAGAATAAATGTCTCTCGTAGATTACTAAAATCGCCTGAAAAGAGGGAAAAAACGTAAAACTTATGGCAGCTTCGGAGCATGAAATTGAAGAACCAGGAGTCAACATTAGTCATATATGGGGCAAGGCATGTTTCAAGACGTCTGTACAAATAAAACAAGGAAGATACATATCAAACCAGTTGATACTTGTAATAATGACTGGAAACAATTCCTAATCTCGATTAATTTGCGAATGCTTCTGCCTAACTTATGTCTATTACCAGGTGATACTTCTAAGATTTTAAGCTATCAGGGATTTGACGCAATATACAATCCAAGTTTTAATAAATTTGTAGCAAATGTGATGTGAAAGTGGTTCACATCATGCTAATATTATTGGAAAAGTATATTCATTTTGCACGCCAACAGAAGGATAGATGGGATTTTAGATACCGTCGGGAGCAACTCAAAAGAATTACTTGACGAATGTTTGTGGCCATTTAACTAGATTAATATTGAGTGAAAACCTTTTAACAAACTTTATAACCAGTTAAAAGATTAAAGTGGAATGCCATGCTATTGCAACATTTTGGGTTATTGAGGTGTAATACTAACCTTCTTCTTTGTGTGCCTCCGGGTTCTCCGCCTATGCCCAAAAATCTTCTTCACGAACCAAAGTTATTGACCAGTCCGATTCCGCGACCTGTCAACACAATTTCCAGTTTAGTTCTTCAATCCAGATCCTGGAGTACAATGTTCAGTTCTGACCAAACATCAATTTTGGGGTGCACTTTTGATTTGAATTTCAACGAGAAATTATTATTTTTATTTTTTTATATAAAATACAGGGCCTCGTAATGCATATTCCTCCATGGTTTTCGAATTGATTAGTAATTGGAGTTGTTTCAGCCAAGTGAAGTTGATGGAATTCCACATCCAATATGTGGGTGCATGGGAAACACCCTTCTTTTTGCAAGGTATGATCATTATATTTATATTTCTGAGCATTCAAAACTCAATATTTACAATTGCGAATTATGATAATAGAAAAATATAATATTATCTATATTATCAAATGACTAGTACATATGCCTATTTAAAGGCGTGTTTCTTTTTTCATGGTATCATCATATCATTTATATTTCTTGACATTCAAAACTCAATATTTATAATTGAGAATTATGATAATAGAAAAAATATAATATTATGTACATCATCAAATAACTAGTATATAAGCATATTTATAGGCTTTATAGGATTACTGTTTAAAGTAGCAAAATATCAATTACAATATCTCCTCAATATATAAAATTTTCTCAGTATATTGCTAATATTCCCTCTCAAACTCAAAATTGTTTTAAAAGAACTCAACTTGAGTTTGGAAAAAAAGAAGTCCACTTGAGCAATGATGATTTGTTTTTTACTACACCTTGAGATAAGCGAAGTGCCCAGAAATGAAAGGTAGCTAGTAGTGTGGCAACGATCTTAAGGGCCGTCGATCCAGTTAGCATCAAAATAAGCTGTTAACTCCAAAGTAGAATGAGTTGAGTAGTGAAGGTTATGAAATAACATACACTTGACGTAGCAAAGAATTCAAAGGATTGTGACAAAATGAGTCATAAGGAGCATAGTCATGACATGTACCGACTAACAATATGAGTAGAATAAGCAATGTCAAATGGAAGAAAGACATATGGAGTGTCAAAATTTGGCATGAAAGGATACATAAGTGCCAAAAGTTACGAAAGTGAGACTTAAGTGCCATTTTTTTGAAAAATGAGACACTTAAGTACCAAAACGACGTCATTTTATCTTCTTTTTTTTTTTGAATTTCAATATAAATATTAATTAAATTAAAATATTTATATTTATATTTTCAAAAGAGAAAGATGGAGATTGCAAGTAGCAATGGCTGAGCCATCGTTGTCATTGCTCCACCGTCGTTGGAAAGGGCTAGCGACAGTGGGGGAAAGGTCAGATGGGGTTGTTGGGCCTTGGCTAGAGGTTGGCCAACCTGGCCGGGTGAGGGCCAATGACCTTTGTCGGATTTGGGGGAGGGCCAATGACCCTGGCTGACCCTTCCTCTACCATCGCCCGCCCTTCCCGGCAATGGTCGAGAGGTGGTGGCAAGGGCTCAACCTCCATCACTTGCAACCTCCATCTTCCTCTATTTTTTAAAAATATATTTTAATTTCATTTTAAATTTTATTTAATTAAAATTGATATTAATTATTTATCCATGTTAATAGCAAAATGACACTGTTTTTACACCTGTCTAGCCATATCGGCGTACAAAACGACATTGTTTTGCATTTGGCTTGCCCAAAAATTGCCACGTCAATATTTTGGTTGTATTTTCTCGCTATTAGCACTTAACTAATCCATTTTGTTTTGATTTTGGCATTTAAGTATCACTTTCGTAATTTTGACACTTAAGTATCTCTTTGTGCTAAGTTTTGATACTTTATGTATTCTTTTCCCAATGGCAGGTTGAGTAACAATGAGATATATAAAATTATCGTCTAATGGTGTAACATATTATCTGCTATGTTTATAGTAAGAGCATGAGAAGTAAATGATTTTGATTGAAACAAATTAGAATTTGAAGTCATATGTTTGCAAAAGACAATAAAAAAACCACAAATCAGAATTACCTAAAGCAATAAACATAACAAAAACAATAGAGGAGCTAGAAGTTCCAAATTCTTGAAGAATGGAATAAAGATTCTCTAATGAGAGAGTAATAGATAATAATTAGAGAAGCCTTTATGGTAGCAGCAGTGGCAGATAAACTTGCGTGTAGATCATGGTTTAGGGGTCGACTATCCATTCCCGTAAGTGCTTAGGTTATAATCTATAGAAATTAGGCATTGAAACTTCTAATTTGTTCATAATATGCACTTTAGCGGTTTTGGCACAGTGGATGGGAAAAGAAATGCGAGACAACCAATATCTAGAGAGCAATAATGGAGATAATAAGGCCAAAAATAGGTTCAGCACTCAAAATAACTTAGGAATTGGTCTAAAAATGATTGAATCAATTAGAAAAGTGCCTCGGACCAGTTAGATCGGTTTCACTGAACCGTTCAATGATCAACACCCAAAGTCCATTTGATCCATGCTAGTCAACGGTTAGAATAGATTGACTAACCAAAGTATTATATTCTTAGTAAGTGTTCCACCTTTAATTCAACTTTACGTGAATACTAAGTTGAGCCCTCCCGTGTTGATAACATTCAACCACTTATCTTGTGGCCATTGTTTTTGTGAAGGCACTAAAGTCTTATGTGGTTTCACATTTTCATATGACGTTTCTTTTGTTCCATGAGTTCTTCCGTCTGCAATTATCAGAGTGTTTCAACCAAGTTGATGGAATTCACCATTCCATAGCAAAGCAGCCTTTCATTCCCTTGTTTCGTCGTGGCACACCCCCCCCCCCCCCTCCCACAAGCATAGGTGCATGTGAAACAAATTTCTTTTTATGAGGTATGATAATATCATTTATATCTTTTGGGAAAAATTCCAAATAAGAACTTGAAGTGAATCTATTTTCTCAAATAAAGACCAAAAGTGAACTTTGTATCATATAAGGACCCGAAGTGGACCAATTGTTTTAAATAAGAACTCGAAGTAAATTTTATGTCAAATAAGGATCCAAAGTGATCAAGTTAATCTCTATTGAAGACCTTAGCTCACCGGCAGATATTTTTCGGCGATTAAAATAAGGGCAATTTTCTCAGAATTTGTGATTGGAAAAAAGGGAAAATTATAAATTAATTAAGTTTAGGTTATTCATTTAGATGTTTACGTTTTTTTCTTTCTTCTCCCCCACTGCTCCTCAACCAAATCACTACCCGGTCATCATCGCGACTCGATTCTCATCGCTCCTCGCCTTGCTTGATTGGCGGAGAATTTGGGTCTTCGTAAACAAAGAAAGAAGCATGTGGTTTTCTTCTTGTTTTTGAATACGTGCCTCAACCGGCGGAAAATTTGGGTCTTCGACTTTGCGGGGATGGGTACAAGGAATGGGGAGAACTTCGGTCTTTGACTTTGCAGATGATAGGTACAAGGAATGGAGAGACTGTAGAAAACCTAGGGTTTTTTTTTTTTTTTTCTATTTTAGGATTTGTTAATTTTCCCTATATTTTTGTTGGACAAAATTGCCCAACCTTCGGTCGTTGGAAATGTCACATGAATATTTGGCTGACCAGCAAGCTCAGGTTCTTATTTGGAATTGATTCAATCACTTCGGGTCCTTATTTGAGACAATTGGTCCATTTTAGGTCTTTATCTGATAATTTTCCCTATCTTTTGGCATTCAAAACTCAATGTTTACAATGCCCATAGCAATAATATTATTACAGCATCAGTCATGCAGAAATTGATTCAGGAACTTTTTGATGATATAATAATTAGCCCTTTTCTTTCCGTTGATTTCAAAATTGAGAAGGGGTCGAGACACATGAGGACATTAGGATTGAAAGAAGTAATTATGTGGCTCATATACAAAGAGTAGCAAGTGCAAATCTACTTTAACATGTACTTTGTATTGAGAGAAAAAATGCACGAGAAGTATTAAAACTTATCATAAAAGTGCAGTTGAGTCCCAAAACTTTTAAAAAGTGCAATTAAGTCTTAAAACTTATCATGAAAAATGCAATCAAGTCCTTAGGCTTTCAAAAAGTATAGTCACAAAAGTGCAATTGAATTCTAAAATTTTCTTAAAGTTTATTATGGAAGGACTTGAATTGACCGATTTGATAAGTTTTATAACTGGATTTCGTTTTTTGAAAGTTATATGATTATATTGCACTTTATTAATAAGTTTTAGGATTTCCAATGCACTTATCTCTTATTTTAATTAATACCCATCACAAATTCTATTTTTGTTTTCCTTGACTCATATCATAGTGCAAGTTCTCAATAAACTAGTGTGATAATGAGCCAAATTCAGTGAGTTAATGATGGTTTCGCACATACATTTCCTCTGTCTGTTTTGTGTGTCGAGGTAAAGTGAAAGCATTAGTTCTTCTTCATGGATATTGCTCAAACTGTGTGCCTCCATTCCTGACCTCTCATAAACCATTATTTATTTATTTATTCACATATCACTTCTGCAATGCAATTCAATGCCATACTTATCTAGGAGAGTGCATGAATAGAAGAATGATGATGTTTTTATTCTCTGGCTGTCATCTTGCACTATCAATTTTCAGCAGCCTTGTGACTATACGTGCATTAATTGACAAAGCATCTATGTTATGTTTGTAATTATATGTATTAGAACCGCGTTAATCTTTCTCAGATAGCTAAATCATGGTGGGTATATTGGATATATCAACATTTCCAAAATATTTGAATGTCATTATTTTGTAACAACTTTGATAGAAGTTATGATAGCCTTGAAAGTCATTATTTTGTAATAGTTTTCAAGTCAATGCAATAATTGATGAACAAAAAATGGGCTGTTCTTTCATTTATCTACAAATAGAACCTCCAAACTACAATTCAAAATATATGGGAATCAGTCATAAACTTGATGATTTGTTAATATAGTCATTTCAGTTAATTTTGGCTGGAAATCGTGAACATAGATGCCGGATATCTTACATGACATGGTTAGTTTTAACGTGAACAATTTTTACAATTTTTATATGGCGAGGTGCTCTCGTTAGCCACAATGACAAAAAAAAAAAAAATTAGAAATTCAAAAAAATTATTAAAATTTTGGAAAACTTGCTCATGTAAGAGTCAGTTGTGCCATGTAAAACAACTGTCATCCACACAAGTGCCATAAGTTTAAGACTTCTTTAGTAGTTCCCCTCCAAATACACACAACTCATCAAGAAAAATTGTTTGACCAAAAAAAAAAAAAAATCAACAAAAATTGCCTTTTTTCCCCTTCCATTGCGTTTCTTTCTTTCCTAGACTTCACATATAATTTTGTCATTCCTCTTTTCTCTATTATTTAGTGTAGAGTAAAGAGTAAAATTTGTTGCACCAAGTTTCATACTCCGAGAGGTGGAATTATCCTTAAGAGCAATGTTTGTACGCCTCTAAAAGTTATTATTATTATTTTTTTTTATCTTTTTTGACATATTTCCAACAGGGGTATCCCTCTACAAACAACCTGCGATCAAACTCTTGAAAGACTTGGTAGGTTTCGGTCCAGCTAGAACTCCCCATTGAGGTGCCGCCATTTTCAAGACCCGGTAGGTTTCGGTCATGATGCACTGTTCTTAGGCCAATTCCTTTATCCTAAGCCGGAACGTTATTTGGAATTGAGAAATAAGATGCGGAGGTGCCGCCATTTTCAAGATAGTGACGATTATCTTTAAAACTCTCATTTTTCAGAGGGAAATTGATTAATTCACTTAAAGGGTTTCATTTCGTATTTTACTTATTTTTCTTTGCCATGATTGCTTTTGATCACAATATTCTTCAAATACATATAAATATACACACACAAAAATCATAATTGGCAACTTCTCGGTCAAAATATATGCAATATGCAATGCATAAGGCTTTTTAATTATTTAAATAAACAAGTATATTACTTTTTTAGAATAATGACATAAGAAGTAAGTTTTTTCTTAGAGCGCAGATCGGTAACTAAACTTCTTCTCATTCATTTAAGTAAGCATATCAATTTGAAAGTATGGGATATTTAATTGAATGGAAAAGTAGAGGAATCGAATGCAAAAAAAAGAAAAGAAATTATTTATATATTTGGGTCCGCATCACTAAAGTATTTGAACAAATTAAAAATATAGAGACTACATTATACATCGAATTATAGTTTAGGGACCATATGGAACGAACAAAAAATTCAGAGATGACATAAGAATTATCTAAGTCATTTCCCTCTTTTTTTTTGTCTTAATTTATATTACGTGAAGCTACAAGAACAGGCTTGGACCATGGACTAGACCTGTTGACCCGGCCTACGCTATGGGCCCGTCTTCGCCGCGCATCGGCTGAGTTGAAACGTTCCGTCTTGGGCCAGGGGCGATCCATGTTCGTTTCCGACTTTCCTAACCGCAAAGCGTGACTCCGGATTTCCAACACCGGCAAAGAAGCCGAGCTCCCTCCCAAAATTCGACGCGCGCGCAATGAAGGCGGTGAATCCCGCGGCGTTGAGATCGCCATTGGGTCGTGAGCTTTGATCTCCAGCTCTCGCCAGCCGGGCGGCGGTTCGGCAGGCGATCTCCCATTGGCAGAAAATGGTGCGTGCCTCGGTTTTTTTCGCGTGATCTCGAAACTCGATTTCTTCCCGCCGTTGAATAATAAATGCGTCGAAGGATGCGCACGAGTTCTGATTTCGACGTTTCGCCACGCGTCTAGCTTGCTAGACTTCGTTTTTAACTGATTTGACGTCGACAATGCTAGTGACAAGGCCCACGGACAAAGCATGACCCAAGATCGTCTGTGATGGGCCGTGTCACGTACAAGGGGCTACCCAAGAGCAGCCCACGGTCGACCCTTGAGCAGAACGAGCGAGAAGGACCATGCGCAGCCCATGAGCGGCCCATGAACAATGTTCGAGCAGCCCGTGACGGTTCGGCTGATCGCGTGTTAGGTAGACCTGCAAACCTGATCTTGCTTCTGACACACGCCCATGGTCTGCCCAAGGCCTGACGAGTGCGACCCATGGACTTCCCAAGGGCCTGCCGTGTGTAGACCATCGAGTAGCCTTCGAGTAGCCTGTTGTATAGCTTGTAATGATGATACAGATTCAAAATGGACCATTGGATCGGAGGGATGATCAATGGCTGAGATGCGACCCGCTCTTGTATAAATAGGGATCCCTCTCCCACCTTGTAACTAGTTCGTTCACAAGCAATATACACTCTCTTTGCCCATTCAGTTCTTGTGTTCGAGCGAGCGTGTGTGTAAGGCTGACTTGGGATCATTGATCCTAAGGCCGTGCGGTGTTTGATCGACCGAAATTGATCGACCCGTGACAAGTGGTATCAGAGCCATCATTCCAAATGCAATGGCTGATCCTCGCGCTGATGTTCCGATCATTCAAGGTGATGAACGTGAAGATCGTGGACGTCCAGCCGAGAGGAATACCCGGTCGAAGAAAGGCCGTGCTGCCACGTGTGCGAGGGATTCGAAGGGAGACCTGGACAACCATTTGACAGATCTAGAGGAGACCATGACGGATGTCCAGGTGTTGATGGACGACCTGCACTAGGCCGTCGAAGGAGCGGAAGCTGGTAGGGAGGAGTTCATGGCCGAAGTGCAAGAGCTCCAAGCCGGCATGGGAGACTCCGTGCCAAGGTGCAAGGATCCGTCACGCACGAGTTGCAGCAGCGGGATGAGACTTGGGAGGCCGCGATGGCGGCCATGCGAGCGGAAATGACGGAGATGAAGGGCAAGCTCGTGGAGCTTGAAGCGGCACGCGTGAACGGGGTGATCACCGTGCAATCCCGTGCCGATGCACCCAAACCAAAGGAGTTCAAGGGCTCCCGGGTGGCAAATGACATGGACAATTTCGTGTGGTACATGGAACGATACTTCCAGACCATGGGAACAACCGACGACGTGATCCGGGTAAACACCGCAGCCATATATTTAGCTGATGATGCGCTGCTATGGTGGAGACGTCGGTCGGATGGTAGGAATGGCGATCCTATCGTGACATGGGCTCGATTCGTCGAGGAATTTCGGCGGACCTACTATCCCGCTTATGCGGAGGAGGAAGCCCGAGGGGAACTCAAGCGCCTAGAGCAAAAGGGCGGAGTTCGTGACTATGTGAAGCGGTTCTCGGAGCTGCTGCTCCAAATCCCGTCCATGACCGAGACGGAGGCGTTCCACTAGTTCATGGGCGGACTTAAACCTTGGGTCAAACAGGAGCTTAAACGGTGCAACGCAATGGACCTCACCACAGCCACTTCCGTGGCCGAGTCCCTTGTTGAATATAGGCCGGGGGCTACCACCAAGCCCGACTTTCGGCCGAGAGAAAAGGCCACTGGTGGGGGAGATCGAGGCCGATTCCCTCGACCGAACGCTGGCAGACCGCCTCCAACCCCTCATAGGAATCAACCCGAGTCCAGCCATGGAGGATACCAACGCAAGGCACGCACATACAAGTGCTTTTGTGACGGTCCCCATATGGCTCGGGATTGCCCGAAGAGAGGAAAGCTGGCGGCCCTGTGCAAGGAGGACAAGCCGCGGGAGGAGGCGCGGTTAGGATCGTTGCGGATCCTTGGAATGATCAAGGCCAAAAAGGCCAAAGAATCGAAAGGAATGATGTTCGTAGACGTGAAGATCGGAGGTACCACGATGAGCGCACTTGTGGATACCGGGGCATCCGATCTGTTCATATCCAAAGAGGCCGCGAAGAAGCTACGCCTTCCGGTCGAGGCAAACGAGTCCAGTTGGCTCAAGACGGTGAATTCCAGAGAAGTCCTGACCAGCGGTATGGCCAGGGGCGTGGACTTCCACCTAGGTCCTTGGACCAGCAAAGAAGATATCGAGGTAATTCCCCTTGATGACTATGACTTCGTACTCGGCTTGGGATTCCTCGACCGAATCAATGCGGTGTCATGCCCTTCGCGGACTGCATATGTATCTTGGACAAGCGGTGCCAATGCATGGTCCCCATCTACCGTGAATCGGGATGCGATCGGAAGATGCTATCGGCCATGTAGTTATCCAAAGGGCTAAAGAAAGGCGAGGTGACCTTCTTGGCAGCATTGAAGGAGGAGGGCGCGGAGGAAGGCTCGGTACCGAAAGAAGCATCTCGAGTCCTCGATGCCTTCCAAGATGTGATGCCGCCCGAGCTGCCCAAGAAGCTGCCTCCTCGGAGAGAGGTCGACCATCGAATCGAGCTGGTGCCCGATGCTCGACCACCAGCCATGGCTCCTTATCGCATGGCCCCGCCCGAGTTAGAGGAGTTGAGAAAACAGCTCAAGGAGCTACTGGATGCTGGGTATGTTCGGCCATCCAAGGTCCCATTCGATGCTCCGGTCTTATTCCAAAAGAAACATGACGGATCCCTCCGCATGTGTATCGATTACCGGGCATTGAACAAACTGACCGTCAAGAATAAGTACCCGATTCCCCTTATTACTGACTTGTTCGATCAGCTCGGAGAAGCCCGTTGGTTCTCTAAGCTCGATCTTCGATCTGGATACTATCAAGTGCGGATTGCCGAGGGGGATGAGTCGAAGACAGCATGTGTGACCCGCTATGGATCATACGAGTTCCTTGTCATGCCCTTTGGCTTGACCAACGCGCCAGCTATGTTTTGTACACTCATGAACAAGGTACTGCATCGGTTCCTTGATCGGTTCGTTGTAGTTTATCTTGATGATATAGTGATATATAGCCGGATGCTTGAGGAGCATGTTGAACATTTTAGTCGAGTTTTTCGGACCCTCCGAGAAAACAACCTGTATGTGAAATGAGAGAAATGTGCCTTCGCACAAAAAGAGATCCCGTTCCTCGGGCACATTGTTGGGGGCGGACATGTGCGGATGGACGCGGCCAAGATCCGTGCCATTGTTGATTGGGAGCCACCAACCAAGGTGACTGAGCTGAAATCCTTTCTCGGTCTCATGAACTACTATCGGCGCTTCATCTGAGAGTATTCGTGCCTCACCGTGCCACTCACGGACATGCTGAAGAAAGAAAGGCCGTGGGAGTGGACGGATCGGTGTCAAGAGACGTTCGAGCGGTTGAAGCGGGCCATGACCGAGGAGCCGGTTCTTATGCTGCCCGACTACACCAAACCCTATGAGGTAGAGACCAATGCTTCTGATTTTGCCATCGGTGGTGTATTGATGCAAGAAGGTCATCCGGTGGCCTTCGAGTCCCGAAAGTTGAATGATGCGGAGCGGTGATACATGGTCCAAGAGAAGGAAATGACCGCGGTGGTGCATTGCCTCCGCACATGGAGGCATGACCTCTTGGGATCCCAGTTCGTCGTAAGGACCGACAATGTGGCTACGAGCTACTTCCAAACTCAGAAGAAGCTCATCCCAAAACAAGCTCGGTGGCAAGACTTCCTGGCCGAGTTTGATTATGCACTGGAATACAGGCCCGGAAAGTCCAATTCCGTGGCTGACGCCTTAAGCAGGAAGTTCGATTTGGCCAATGCGGTCCCGACTGCCCGTGGGTTGATCGTATCAAGGAGGGGCTGAAGCATGATCAAACAACCCAAGCACTCATTCGATACGCCCAAGAAGGCTTGACAAGAAGATTTTGGCTTGAGGATAACCTCCTCTATGATGTAGCTAGTATAAGCACCTAGAGGGGGGGTGAATAGGTGTAAAAACAATTTCTCGAGATTCCACAGCAATACTAAGCAGACGATAGAAAGGAAGTACTCTTTTGCTTAACCAAAATGAATTACGATCAAAGTAAAGTAAAGAGTAGGGAAGAGAAGATTAAACACAAGGTTTATAGTGGTTCGGCTTATCCTAAGCCTATGTCCACTCTTTCGCACTGACAGCCTATCGGCTGGATTCCACTATGAACAAAAGAGATGTTATAGCACAGTTCTTCCTTGATTCCACAGTGTGGATGTTCTATCACACTTCCTCAAGATTTCTCACAAATATAAACTCTCTTTTGCGTACAAGTTTTTCGCTCAAATGAATTGACTAAACAACAAGAAGCTTCAGACTTTGGAATTCTTCTATCGTGCACACTCTCTGAACAGCTTAGAACGTCTTCCTTATATACTCCTTTACGCCATCATACCCGTTGGCATTTACCAAAGGAATTCCTCCAATCTACCCGTTGGACGGAATCAATTAGGAAGATTATTCGAGCTATTAAAGGAACATGTCGATAGCCTATCAATCATGTTCGCCCATACAATCAGGATCTCGGTTTCCATAAGTAGAACCTTCCACGAATATTTCGCCAATCATCGGATCCTTGATCATCGAATCAATCTCGATCAATTAAAGGGATTTCGTTATGTCATATCCAGCCAAGAGATCTTCTCCAGTCGATAATGTCATATCCTTAATAAAACATCAAGTTCTGGATAGCTTTTCTTCAACGGATTAGAAACTGTCAATGAGGATAGACTTTGAATCTTGAGTTTGGTTGTCCGGAGGTCTTCAGACTTTAAACAGCAGAGTTTGCATACCTTCAGACTAAACTGATGGAAATGTTTTGTCAGCTTCAAAACACTTCAAAAAGATTTCTCCAACAATCTCCCCCTTTTTGATGGTGACAAAACTTTCCTGCAGATTTGGAGAACTTTGACCTGCAAAACATTTCTCAAACACATATGCATATCTTATAGAGATAAATGGCTAAATGAATAACACTAGAATCTGCAACAATAGAAAATAGGTTAGTTTTGAATATGATAAAGCCATCCATAAGATATCAATAACAGTCGATAGCAGTCAAATCCAAATTCAAATCCAGACACAAAATTAAAGTCAAACATCAATCCAAATCAAACAATCCAAACGATTAAAATTCAAAGTTTGATTCAAATCTTGCACTTCTCCCCCTTTTTGTCAGCATTAAAAAGGTTGAGATGAAAATGGAATAGAGTTAAGATTGCTTGAGAACGCGGACAAGCTGGAAATCTCCCATGGACTGAACGATCCATTCCAGCCTTTTCAAGTCTTCCTTTAGTTGTGCAACCTCCTCACCCTTAGCATTGGCCTGAATCTGAACAGAGATGGCTTGGATCTAATCTTTCAATGAAACTGAAGAAACTTGACTTGCATTCTGCAAGCTTTGAACCTCGCATCCCAGAGCATAGATTTGACCGTGCATTTCTAAGAGAATATCTATAATTCTGCGAAAATCTGCTGAGCTGTCAGTCTACGTACTGGCTTCAGTACGATCTGCAGATGATGGCATATCAGAATAATCGCGCAGATTTGGCGATGAAGCATCATGTTCTTCTTCAGGAAAATGAGAGGCATGAATGTCTTCTGGGTCGGCTGGAGAGCGGCTAACTCCCTCATTATCTCCCCCCGTTTCTGTGCCTTCAGGTGGAGAAGAGTGTTTTTCAGGCTCTCTTTCCTCTTGATTCATTCTCTCTTCTTCTTCTTCAGGTCTTTCCTCCTCTGCTTCTTTTTCGCCAACTCCTCTTTCTTCTTTTTCTTCCTCTTCTCTCTTCTTCTTCTTCTTCTTCTTCTTTTTCTTGCTCTTCTCTCTCTTCTTCTTCTTCTTGCTCTTCTCTCTCTTCTTGAACTTTTTCTTGTCCTTCTCTTTCCTCTCCTTCTATCTCATGTTGTTCCATTGACTCTGGAACAGTACGACTTAGCTTCTTCAAAGCTATGGCTGAAATGGTAAGGTCGTCATCCTCTTCATCTTCCACGATGAGAGCACTTCTTTTCTTGGGTGGAGCAACCATGGGCTCCTTCCCTTTCCTTTTTGATGCATAAAAGAATTGATGAGACTTTACAGGAGTCTTCTCCTTAAATTTCTCCAACGCCTTGCTTAGCTCCTTTAGATGCATCTTGGTCACCATTTTTAGCCCTACCACCATATGATCACACGATCGAGCACAAAAAATTTGTAGAGGCTGAAAATTTCAGATGTCTGAATAATTTCGTCACAATATTTGGGTAAGGAAGTTGACCTCTGTCATTCATCATGACTCTATACATGTGGAACATAACAGTGTGAGGAAGAAAAACTTTTTCCTAGTGATGATTGCATACATCAGTTTTGCCTCCGAACTTGAAACATCGGTTTTGGAAGTTGATTTCGGTCTGAGGCAATTGATCACAATCTTGTGTAGCAAAATGTTGAACGCACTCATCCTTAGGTAGGAGATCTTTTCCTCTGTTCTCCTGTCCTTCACAAGTTCCAGTGTAGCACGAGCGATAGAAATTTTGATCGGTTGATATCTTCCTCTCTCAACTCCTAACACATATGCCAGCATATCCATATCCACAACAAAGTCTTGATCTTTGACGTTGAAAGAGAATCTATTCGCATCCAGGAAACTGAGATTCGAATAGAAATAAGCAGTTAATTCAGCATAGGCCTCTGTGGTGTCAGAGCATAACTTTTCAAGTTGAAGATAACCGAACTTTTCCCTTAAGTTCACATTCACAGCATCCAGAAAATCAAAATCCACACTCCTAGGGTTTATCACCCCACACTTCAGCAATTTTGAGTATGGAACCTTATGTTCTTTCGATCTAAACATCTCTCCTCTTTTTCCTCGATTTTCCACCGCAATACCCATCCTCGGTTGAAATTGGCTGTACAGTTTGTCATCATCATTCCCATCTACAGGATTAACTCCCCAATCACGAGGATCACTTGGGATATTCGCAAGGGTTTCTTCTGCCACCCATTTACGAGCAATTCCCAAACTTTCCATTTTTCGCAAAAAGATATATTTATTCTCATATCCTTTGTCTTTAAGAAAATCATCGACATAGTTCAAAGGAGTACGAGTCCCCTTTAAAGCACGATACAACTTATAAATAAAAGCGGGCTTTTGAACTCTTACAGGATCTGCGTCTTCAATGATTTCTTCTTCTTGTTGATGACCAACATTTTGAGGACTAGATGGTGGAGAATGACGCTGCCAAGAATGTTGTGGGCTCTGCTGCTGATCTGGAGACACTTCTTCTTCGGTGAGATTGAAGTGCGTGTAGGCCCCTTACTCATTCGCCGTGGTCCTCTGCTTGCAATTCTCGAAGACTTTCTTGAAGACGACATCTTTCTCAGTTTTTGGAAGATTCCTTGCTTGACTTTCCCAAGAAAGATGACAACTTTTTCGAAGATTAAACAATGGAAGAAAACATGAATGGAAGATCGATGCTTTCTAGGGTTTTTGAGAGTAAAGTGAAGAGGAATCAACAGTGCTCGATCGGTTAAAAAGAGAGGTATACGAATCGTCACAAAGGAAAATAAAAATACGCATTTTCAAAATAACCGTCCTTTTTCCGCGAAAATAGTCATTTAAAAAAATAACTTCTTTTTCAAAAAGGAAACATTGCAATAATTACATCGATTAAATATAGCAATAATTAACCACAGTTTGACGATCGTACATTTTCAAGATAAGATTCAAGAGAGAGACTAACTTACAGTCAAGGTCTTGTATGTATGAGTTTGAGAGTATTTAGACTTTGATTTCCTCATACCTTAAAATATTGAGTCTGGAACGGATGGTTTCAAATTGATTTTTCTCCAAAGGTTTTATGAATATATCCGCCAGTTGGTTCTTTGAATCAATATACTGAATCGAAACTTCTCCATTTTGAACATGATCTCTAATGAAGTGATGTCGAATCTCTATATGCTTTGCTCTTGAGTGAAGAATTGGATTTTTAGTAAGATTGATTGCGCTGGTGTTGTCGCAATTAATCTCCGTGCATGAATCTTCAATTCCAAAGTCTCTTAGCTGTTGTTTTATCCACATAATTTGTGAACAGCAACTTCCAAGAGCTACATACTCTGCTTCTGCTGTAGAGAGAGCTACTGTACTCTGCTTTCTTGAAAACCAAGACACCATCCTGCCTCCAAGTAGTTGACAGGTACCCGAGGTGCTCTTTCTATCAACTCTGCAATCGGCTAAGTCTGCGTCTGAGTATCCAAGAAGAGTAAAGTCTCCTCTTTTAGGATACCATAGGCCGATGCTTGAAGTTGAAGCAATGTATTTGATAATACGCTTTGCAGCATTTAAATGAGATTCTTTAGGGTTTGCTTGAAATCTGGCACAAATACAAACACTAAACAAAATGTCAGGTCTAGAAGCAGTAAGATAAAGAAGCGAGGCAATGATACTCCTGTATAGTTTCTGGTCGACTTTCTTTCATCCTTCATCTTTGTCTATCTAAAAGGAACTTGACATTGGAATGTCAGTCTTTTTGCAATTGTCCAGTCCAAACTTTTTGACAAGATCATTAGCGTATTTTTCTTGATGAATAAAGGTTCCTTCCTTTAGTTGTTTCACTTGAAGCCCGAGAAAGAAGGTTAACTCACCCATCATGCTCATTTCAAATTCATCCTGCATAGTCTTAGAGAATTTCTTGCACAGACTTTCATTAGGAGATCCGAATATAATATCATCGACATATATTTGAACTAGCACAAAACTTTTGCTTTCTCTTTTGATAAACAGAGTAGTATCTACTTTACCTTTCACAAAACCGTTCTGAATTAAAAACTTACTTAATCTGTCGTACCAAGCTCGAGGTGCTTGTTTCAAGCCATATAGAGCCTTTTTGAGTCTGAATACTGAGTCTGGTTTCCTTGGGTCTTCAAACCCAGGTGGTTGTTCCACATAGACTTCCTCATGGATGAATCCATTTAGGAAAGCACTTTTGACGTCCATTTGGAATAACCTGAAATTTTTATGGCAATCAAATGCAAGTAATAAACAAATTGCTTCTAACCTTGCTACTGGTGCGTAGGTCTCGTCATAGTCTATCCCTTCTTCTTGCGTGTATCCCTTGGCCACTAGTCTTGCTTTGTTTCTTACGACCTTGCCTTTCTCGTCCATCTTGTTTCTGAAAACCCATTTAGCTCCAATAATAAATTTACATTTTGGTTTAGGAGTCAATTCCCAAACATCGTTGATACTGAATTGCCTGAGTTCTTCTTGCATGGCTTCAATCCAGCTTTCATCAGATAAAGCTTCATCTATGCTTTTGGGTTCTATTTCAAAAATAAGAGCCACAGCGCTAGACTCTTCGCGCCTTTTGGATCTTATGCGAATTCCTTCATTGATGTCGCCAATGATAAGATCTTTGGGATGACTGGACTTATGCTTCCAGTTGCTGGTTAATTTGTCAAATTGATGGTCACTTCCTTCACTTGAATCTTCAACAGTCACTTGCTGCTGGTTCTTCAAAGTCTGAGCTGCTTCTTGAGATTTAGACTTTGTAGAGTCTGGAGCAAGTTCAGGTTCTTCAAGATGAGTCTGAATAGATTCATTTTTTTATAGAATCCTGGAATTTGACATTCATTGATTCTTCCACAATTTGAGTCTTCTTGTTGTAGACTCTGTAGGCTTTGCTTGTGGTTGAATATCCAAGGAAGATGCCTTCATTTGAATTTTCTTCAAACTTACCAACTCGATCATTTGCATTTTTCAGTATAAAACATTTGCATCCAAACACATGAAAATATGAAACAATAGGCTTCTTTTCTTTGAATAATTCATAGGGTTTTTTTTTTTTTTCTAGAATAGGCCTTAGAAAAACTCTATTAATAATGTAACATGCTGTAGAGACTGCTTCAGCCCAAAAACGTAAAGATATGTTGCTTTCAATTAAGAAAGTTCTTGCCATTTCTTGAAGCGATCTATTCTTTCTTTCCACAACTCCATTTTGCTCTGGAGTATATGGAGAAGAGAACACATGCTGAAAGCTAGATTCATCACAAAACTTTGTAAAATCTTGATTTTCAAATTCACCTCAATGATCTGTTCTTATACTTGAAATAACATATCCTTTTTCGTTTTGAACCTTTTTAGCAAAATTTTCAAAGTAAGAGAAAGTTTCAGACTTACTTGCTAGAAAATACACCCAAGTAAATCGTGAGTAGTCATTCACAATTACTATGCAATATTTCTTACCTCCAATACTTTGTGTTTTGGTTGGTCCAAAAAGATCCATATGCGTAAGCCGCTGCAGACACGGTTAGTGGAAACTTGATTTATTGGTTTAAAGGATTTTCTTACCTGTTTTCCCAATATGCATGGTGTACATAAGTCATACTTTTGGTATGATAAATTGGGTAGACCACGAACAAGCTTCTTTGCTGAAATTTTGGCTATCTGCTTCATGTTGATGTGTTCAAGCTTTCTGTGTCATAAACTTGCTTCATCTTGTATTGAGATTAAATATTGCGACTCATCTGGTTTCACATCCAAGAGGTAAATATTTCCATGTCTTCGACCCATAAATGACTGAGTAGAGTCTTTACTAGTTCCTGAACATATTCCCTCTTGAAAGTAGATTTTGAAACCGGTATCACATAGCTGGCTGACACTGAGCAGATTGTAGTTAAGTCCTTCAACTAAAGAAACATTGTTTATTGTGAGGTTTCCAATCTTCACAGCTTCAAATCCCACTATTCTTCCTTTGCTATTTCCTCCAAAAGAAACTTTTCCACCATTTACTTGAACAAGTTTTATGAAACAATTTGAATCTCTTGTCATATGTCTTGAGCATCCACCATCCAGATACCATTTTACATTTTTCTTGATAGTGACCTGCAATTAAAAAAAGAAACTCAAACTTTCTTTGGTACCCATATTTTTTTGGGTCCATTGGTGTTAGTATAATATACTGTATTTGCCCATACTTTCTTAACATGTTTCCAAACCATTGGACACTCTTTTTCAAAATGATCTGCACTATTACACTTTGAACATCTAAGAGCATTGCGACCTACTGGTTTTACAAAAGTCCTTTTAAAATGATTTTTGTAAGCATCTCTTGTGGGTTTTTATTTGATTCTTTCTTTTACTTTAGGAAAATCAATTAAATGAATGGTTTCAGCAGTCATTCCCAAACCAGATTTATTGAAATAAGATCTTTGAATAGAAAGTATTTTTTCTAGTTTCTCAGATCTTATAGAAAATCTTTTGGAAATATTTGAGATATCATTTTTCAAGAATGCATTTTGAAAGATGATCTTCGCTTTCTCTAAGAGAAGAAACATTTATATCTAAACATTTCACCTTTTCTTTCAAAACATTTTCTTGTTGTTTTAAGGCAGAATTTTCCTTTTTGAGTTTGGAAATCTTTTTGAGAGAAGTCTTAAGACTAAAACACAACTCATCAATGTATTTAGAAACTTTAATAGGGATTTTGAAGTTACTCACCTCAAATTCACTGTCTGAATTTGAGTATGTCTTGGAGTTTGAATCTGAATCCGATTGTGCCATCAGACATATGTTGGTATAATCATCATCACTTTCTTCACATTTTGTGTCACTCCAGGTTTCTGCTTTAAGAGCCTTTCGATATTTTTCAGCTTTTCCTTTCTTCTTCCTCAGAAGAGGACAATTAGGTCCGATGTGTCCATTTTTCTTACATTCAAAGCAGACTACATCTTTGTTTGATTCATCATCCTCAACAGACTTAGTCTGTTGCTTTTGAAAACTTTGTTTCCTTGGATTGAATCTTCTTCCTTTTTTGTTCAGCTTTCTGAATCTTCTTATCATGAGAGCAAGCTCCTCATCGTCCATATCGTCTTCGTAGTCTCAACATCGAAATCATCATTGGATTTTAATGCAATGGATTTCTTACTTTTAGGGTCTTCGTCTTCATTGATTCGTTCCACTTCATAAGACTGAAGAGTTCCAACCAACTCATCAACAGATAGTGGCATGATTCTTTGGGTCTCTCTGATTGAGGTCTTAATGTGATTCCAATCCTTGGAGAGTCCATGCAACAGTTTGTTTACCTTCATGGGATCAGAAATTAGTTGACCTTGATTTTCAAGACCATAGAAAGATATAGATGTAGAGATTGAGATTGATCAATGAAAATCTCTGTATATACTCTTCCGTACTTGATCACAATGTACTTCAAGATCTTTACATCAATTGAAGGAAAAATCTCTATATTGAATTCATACTCTCATCAATCTTTCTCTCTATCTTTCGTAGTAACCGAGAGAAAGAATGAACATATCAAAAGATGGCTTTTTTTTTCCCTTACTTCTCTCTCTCGTTATTGCGAAGCTATATACCTTCCTTATTTAGGAAGGTGAAGACTAACGAAACAACTAACTTCTGTTTTGACTTTATAACTAACCGACGACTTCATATATCTTAATAGAGGTAATCCACAATCCCTGTTTATACTCTTTGACAGCTTTTCCATCGTTGATCACCAACTTCATTACTATTTATTTTAGCCATTCATTTCCACTGATATCAGTCACATTTATTTCTTTTCTTCTTGCTTTATCAGCCTTCGCAGCATCCTCTGTTCTAACATTAGCAACAGTCTCAGCAGCACCATATGCTCTTTGTTGATATATGATCTTAACATTCCCCCTCAAATTGGGAGTAGGTGGAGAACCAAGTCCCAATTTAGTGCGAAGTTGGCAATGTGTAAAGTGTGAGAGAGATTTGGTGAAAATGTCAGCAATTTGGAAATTGCTTGGGACATACCGAATGGAGTGATCCTGAAGAGACTTTTTCTCTAACAAAGTGAAAGTCGACTTCAATATGCTTTGTTCGAGCATGTAATATAGGATTAGCAGTGAGAGCTATAGCTAATTTATTGTCACAAAATAGATGTGTAGGAGAGTGGAGAGCATAGCCTATGTCTCGTAAGACAAAGCTGATCCAAGTGAGTTCTGTAGAAGTGGAAGCAAGTGCACGGTACTCGGCTTCTGTAGAGGACCTGCTGACTGTGGATTGCTTCTTGGCTGCCCAAGAGATAAGATTGGAACCAATGTAAGTACAAAATCCTGTAGTTGATCTTCGTGTTTCTGTACACCCTGCCCAATCTGCATCTGAAAAACCATATAGATGTGAAGAACTCTGTGAGTGAATGAATAAACCAAGATTGATGGTGCCTTTGATGTATCTGAGCACCCTTTTAAGTTGAGCAAGATCTGCCACAGTTGGTGTCTGTAATTTCTGACACAGTAGGTTGGTAGCATAGGCTATGTCAGGTCGAGTCAAAGTTAGATATTGAAGAGCACCTACCAAGCTACGATATTAAGTAGGATTGGTCAGAGCAACAGAGTCTTGTTGCATAATAATCTGCTTTAGGGACAGAGGAGTAGCAATTGGTTTACATTTAGACACGTAAGCTCGAGTGAGAAGATCACTGGCATATTTTGTTTGACATAGAAACAAATGATCCGAATTTTGTTTGACTTCGATGCCAAGAAAATAATGCAGATGACCAAGATCTTTCATGTGAAATTTGAGGCTAAGAGACTGAATAAGAACAAAAAGTATTTGGAAAGAACTGCCAGTTAAGACAATGTCATCAACATATAAAAGCTGAAGAATAGTATGCTGTTGATGATGATATATGAATAAATATGGATCTGTCGAACTGCAAAAGAATCCATATTCAAGTAGAAAATCACTGAACTTATCAAACCATGCTCGAGGAGCTTGTCGAAGACCATAGAGTGATTTCTTGAGTAAACACACATGATAAGGTCTCTGTGAATCTTGAAAACCAGGAGGCTGCTCCATGTAAACTGTTTGATTAAGAGTGCCATGTAAAAATGCGTTTTTAACATTAAGTTGATTTATAGGCCACTGTCTCATCTTTGCTATAGACAGAACAATTCTGATTGTGGCATGCTTGATTACTGGACTAAAAGTCTCGGTGAAATCTATGCCTTCTTCTTGATGGAATCCCTTAGCAACTAAACGTGCTTTCAATCTATCAAGACTACCATCAGATGCAAGTTTTTTTTTTGAAGACCCACTTGCAGCCAATTATATTCATATGATCAGCTCGAGGAACTAAGTCCCAGGTTTTGTTTTGATATAATGCCTCCATTTCTTCTGTCATTGCTTTATGCCAACCTTCATGTGCTAATGCAGATTTAATTGTCTTTGGTTCAGAAGGTACCTTATAGACAGCAAGACATGCATACCTGGGATTCGGTTTTACAATTCCAGACTTTGATCATGTCTGTATTGAATGATTACAAGTAATCCCTTGAGTTGTGTGAGAAGTGACTTGATCAGATCCACTGGTTGTACTATTGGATAGTGGTGTATCAGCATCAGATATGTCTTGGTTCTGTACAGGTGAAGTTTCTGCACCATGTGTAACCATTGTGGAAATGTCCTGTCTTGATTGATCAGTATAAGGAATAAAGTTCTGTTGAGTACTTTGAGAGTTGATGACAATATTGTTTTTATCGAGTTGCAGATGGGCTGCACATGTATGAGAACCAGTATAGGGTATATTAGAGACTGTTTCTCTATTTGCTGATTCTGTTAATTGAACTTCTTCTGCCCATGTCTGGTATAATGTTGTAAGAGGTGCATACTTTGTCAAGCACAACTTAGTGAATGGGAAAAACTTCTCATCAAACTTTACATTTCTACTGATATATATTCGACCTGTTGAAGGCACAATACATCTGTAGCCTTTATGATGGTCACTATAACCAATGAATACATAGGTGAGAGATCTTGGATCAAACTTATGCTGAGCATAGGGTCGTAAACATGGATAACAGGCACAACCAAATACTCTGAGGTGATCATAGGTTGGCTCTTGGTGATATAGTTTCCTATGTGGTGATTGCATGTCCAATCTCGGTGTTGGAAGAAGATTGATGACATAGTTAGCTGTAATAAAAGCATCAACCCAATACTTCAGTGGAACTCTGCCATGATATAACATGGCAAGACCTAATTCAACAATATGCCGATGCTTCCTCTCAGATATCCCGTTCTGTGCTGGTGTATAGGGACAAGAGAGATTTTTTTTTATACCACAATCTTGCAAATGAGCTTGAAACCTGTGGCTAAGAAATTCTCCTCCTCCATCACACTGAAAGACCTTGATCTTGGACTCAAATTGGTTTTCTACTTGCTTTTGAAACATAACAAAGATCTTATAGAAGTCTGACTTCAATTTTAATGGATATATCCAGCTATATCGAGAGAAATTATCCACAAACAGAACATAGTATTTGAAACTTTGAAATGAAGTCACAGATGATGGCCCCTATATATCACAGTGGATTTTCTGTAGGGGCATGGTTGTTACAGATTCAGAGGATGGAAATGGTAAAGCTGCATTCTTAGCAGTTTGACAACTACTATAAACACTCAACATCTTACTGCTACATTGAATGAGTTTTTGATTCTGCAAATACTTCAAGATATGCATATTGGTGTGTGCTAGTCTTTGATGCCATGTATCCTCTTCTACTGCTCTGTGTCTCTGAGCTAGAAAGGCTTGTGTTGTTTGTAAATTCACTTGATATAGTCCTTTAGTTTTCCTTCCGAGCAGCAAGGTTGTGTTGGTCCAATTGTCCTTTACATATACACTAAATTTGTCAAAGACAAATGAGCATGGGTAATCATTTGTTAATTTGGATACTAATAACATATTTTTCTTTATATCGTGGACAATTAGAACATCATTCGGAGCAATAGACTTTCTTCGATATGCAACAATGTGTTACCGGTATGTGTAATCGACAAGTGTGATCCATCACCAATCATGACAATGTCATATCCAGTGTATTCAGAAGAGTTTTGAAGCATACCAGGATTAGCTGTAATGTGTGCAGTTGCACCAATATCTGGATACCACTCGCTGCCTTTGGCATCCTCAAGATGTATAGCTGCTAAAGCTGTTGGTATCTCCTCAGCTTGATACGAGTTATCAAATCTGTCCCAGTAGTGCAAAGCATCATGGCCTGGTTTCTTGCATATTTGACATTCTAATTTTATGTTGTTAACTGGCTTCTCATCTTGCACATTCTTGGAAAAAGTTAGATTGGAAGGATAAGATTTTATTTCTTGGTATCTCTGTGATGGACCAGCATAGGGACAAAATCCAGAGGTGAAAGCAGATTCAGAGGAACTGTAATAAGGTTTGGTTCTCTGATTCTCTTGCATATAGCTGACATTGTTAAACCTGTAACCTGAGTTGTCTCCAGGGTATCTGAATCCACGGCCTCTGTTATTAAGAGAGCATCCTTTTCCATAACTGCGGCCTCCTCTGTAATTACCTCTTTGAGCAGCAAAGCTTAAATTTTGAGGAATATACCCTCCATCAGTAGTTTCCTTGAATTGTGCTTGAGAATATCTTTGCCCAAAGTAAGCCATATTGGGGTTAAATTGCGTTCTAGAGTAGTTATGCATTCTTGACTCGAACCTTTCTAATTGTGCAATTACCTCATCATACTCAGGTTGAGGTTTTAGACAGTATATTGTTGTTCGAAAATTTTCATACTCAGCTCCTAACCCTTCCAATACACCAAACAACTTGGTTATATCATCTACCGGTTTCCCGATAGCATTTAATTGATCACATAATGACTTGTATTCTCGAAGATAGACTAGAAGATCTCGATCATGTTTTTGACAGCCTTGGAGTTTCCCCCTCAACTCAAACTCTCTTGCTGCTGATTTTTGTGTGAATCGATTCAAGAGTGTCTGCCACACTTCATAAGATGTTTCTAAGCCAATTATTAAGCCTAGTATATTCTCAGTTACAGCTCCACTTATCCATGAGGATACTAGCTGATCTGTTCTTATCCAGTCAGTATATTCTGGATTTACAGCCTCAGCTTCATCTCCTTCAACTACATTATGCAGCATTCGAGTAGGTGGTGTAATATCACCATTAACAAATCCAAAGAGTTCTTGGCTTTTCAGAAACCTATAGATCTGAGCTTGCCATAAAAGAAAATTGTCTTCGGCAAGTTTTATGGTGACAAAGTTAGAAATATTCACATGTATAGGGAAGGGATACTTTGATGCTCTTACTGCCATTGCTGTATTCTTTCAACTATGGAAGAACTAGGATAGCAATTTCGTTTATGAAAAACTAACTGAGTTACCATGATACAGTAATCTGTATAGCTTCAGATCCTTCTTCCTCGATCAAACAAGTAGCTACTGAATGGATCCTTTTTGGCTGAAATGATCGTCCAGCTCTGATACCATGTGAAGATGATGCATTCATACAGAAGAATCAACAATGCCGAAGCTTCTGGTACAGAAGAATTGAAGAACGCAGGAATAGAAAGATATAGATGTAGAGATTGAGATTGATCAATGAAAATCTCTGTATATACTCTTCTGTACTTGATCACAATGTACTTCAAGATCTTTACATCAATTGAAGGAAAAATCTCTATATTGAATTCATACTCTCATCAATCTTTCTCTCTATCTTTCTGTAGTAACCGAGAGAAAGAATGAACATATCAAAAGATGGCTTTTTTTTTCCCTTACTTCTCTCTCTGTTATTGCGAAGCTATATACCTTCCTTATTTAGGAAGGTGAAGACTAACAGAAACAACTAACTTCTGTTTTGACTTTATAACTAACCAACGACTTCATATATCTTCATAGAGGTAATCCGCAATCCCTGTTTATACTCTTTGACAGCTTTTCCATCGTTGATCACCAACTTCATTACTCTTTATCTTAGCCATTCATTTCCACTGATATCAGTCACATTTATTTCTTTTCTTCTTGCTTTATCAGCCTTCGCAGCATCCTCTGTTCTAACATCAGCAACAGTCTCAGCAGCACCATCTGCTCTTTGTTGATATATGATCTTAACACAGGTGAGCCGAGTCGATGTGCGACACGTCCTCTTTTTCTTTTCTTTTCTGTTTGCTCTGGAAGGCACTCTCAGCTTGCATTCCGCTCAATATGATTCTGCTACTTTGGTCTACCCTTTTTTCAATCTTACATTTTTGTGTTAGGGATTGTGTATTTGTTTGGTTTGAATCCATGGGGATGGAATTGTCATGAGCACCCTATTCGGTTTTTCATTTTTCACATTGCTTTCTCCAAGCGGAGTCATCTTTTTCTGACTTTTTGGTATGTGATGTTGATAAGGTGGGAATCCATCCCTGATGCTAGGGAACCTGCTTCGCTTCGCTTAGAGTAACTGGGAAGGACGATCGATTTTAGCCTTGATTAATCAGCAATTCTGGATGGCCTGACGTGAATATGCTGAGTCCCGAAGATCTCATACTTTCCTTTTGTAGTGTGTCCTGGTGAAAGTTCGATTACGATCTGCGGTGTATTATGCTTCTTGTGGAATAAATGTCTCTTGAAGATTGCTAAAATCACCTGAAAAAAAGAGAATATAATAATGGCAGTTTCAGAACATGAAACTGATGACCCAGGAGTTTACATTAATCATATATGGGGCAAGGCATGTTTCAAGACGTCCGTACAAATAAAACAAGGAAGATACATATCAAACAGGTTGATACTTGTGATTATTATGACTTGAAAGAATTCCTAATCTTTAATGACTTTGAATGCTCCTGCATAGCTCATGTCAACAACCAGATGTTACTTCTGACATTTTAAGCTATCATGAATCTGACTCAATCTATATCGTATTTTGTAACACAAGTTTTAACAAATTTGTAGCACACGAGATAGTGAAAGTTGGTTCCCATCATGCTAATATTATTGAAAAAGTTGGTTCATTTCGCTCACAAATAAAAGCACGGATGGGATTTCAGATAGCATCGGGAGCATCTCAAAAGAGTTACCTGATATGTTTGAGGCCATTTATGCTTGATTAATACTGAGATGAAAGCCTTTTAACAAACTTCATACCCAGTCAAAAGGTTAAAGAGGAATGGCACGTTATTGCAACATTTTGAGTTATTGAGGCGTAATACTAGCCTTCACAACATGATGTAAATTCATGCTAACCTTCTTCTTGGTATGCCTCCGGGTTCTCTGCCTTCGCCCAAAAAGCTTCTTCACGAACCAATGTTGTTGGACTCTTGTGGTTGTGTTGTGTCCCATAACCACTCCAATGACTAGTACGATTCCGCGACCCATCGACACAATTTTCCAGTCTAGTTCTTCGATCCAGATCCTCGAGTGCAATGTTCAATTCTGACCGAACACCAATTATGGTGTGCACTTTTGCTTTGAATTTAAACGGAAAACTGAAAACAATTTATAAGAAACAGGGCCTCGTAATGCCGATTCCTCCCAAACGTGGAGGCCATGACTCATTGCCTTGAGGTGAAGTGACAACACTAGTTATCCTTCATGGGTGTTTGTTGCACAAACTGTGAGCCTCCATTCCAAACCCCAAATAAACCCCTCCCCCCTTTTTTTCCTAGATTTCACTTCTGCAATACAATTCACCAATGTCATACTTACCTAGGATAGTGCATGTACAGAAGGGTGATGCATTTGTTCTTTGACTTCTTGCACTATTAAAATCTTCAGCAGCCTTGTGTTTATATGTGTATAAATCAACAAAGCATCTATGTTTTGTTTGTAATAATATGTATTGGAACGTCGTAAATCTTTCTCCAATAGCCAAATGGTGATGGATATGTTGGATATTTTAATTGTTCTAAAGTATTCGATGCCATTACTATGTAGTACCTTTGAAGAAGTTATGGCAATCTTTGAAACCATTATTTTATAACAATTTTCAAATTGATGCAATAATCAATGAAGGAAAATTGGTTTTTTCTTTTATTTACTTGCAAATAGAACACCTGAGCTACAACTAAAAATATGCAGGAAAATTATCAAAAAAGTCATGAACTTTATTGTACCAATACCAATTTAATCATAAATATTTTAATTTGGTCGAAAATCACCGATGTAGACTTCTATAGTGTTACATAGGATAACCGGTGTTGATGTGAATAATTTTTGCATTTTAGAAAAAATTTCTTGAATTTTTTTGAATTTTTTTATAATTTCTTTTTTTTTCTTTTTCTTTAAATTGTGGTCGGCGAGGGTTAGGACCCTCACTAGCCACCTTGCCTAGATGTGGAGAGAGCCACAATGAAAAAAAAAAAAAAAAATTGCAAAATTTGCCTACATCTGCATCGACCGTTCTATGTAACATAGCCAATGTTCACATTAGCAATTTAAGGACCAAAATTGGTCGAGAAGGATTATATAGACAAATTATGTTTAGGATTGAATATTTACAAATTTATGATTTTTTTTAGTAAATTGCCCCCAAAATACACACTACTCATCAACAAAAATTCCCTCTTTTCCCTTCCATTTCCTAGATTTTATATAAATTTTTATTGTTCCTGTTCTATCTGTTATTTAGTGTAGATCAAAGAGCAAGACACATTGCACCAAGTTTTATATTTCGAAGGGCGAAATTATTTTCAAAGACAATACTTGCACACTTTAGATGGTGGATCCTATCTTCATCTTTTCCTGCTCATTCCTAACAGGCTATTCCTTCACAAATTATATGTCATCTTTCACCTGAAAGACATGTTAAGATTCAGTCTAGCTAGAACTTCCCATTCAAGGGTGTTATGCTAATTTACAATTTTTTTTTTTTTTATTTTTTGCCATGATGTGGTAAGAACGCTGGAGATGATGTAGAAATGAAGATTGGGCTAAGAGTTCGATCAGTGCAGCAGAGTCCCATCTATAGGTTTGGGCTCGTGAAGAACCCAAATGTGATCTTTGATGCTCTTTTCTGATCGTCAATAGAGCTCAGCCTGTGTCTTCTATCCAACCCAAGATCTCTTGGATCTCGGTCATGATACCACCGTCCTTAGGCCGATTCCTTTATCCTAAACCGAGATGTTATTTGGAATTGAGAAATGAGATGTCAATGGGGTTGCCGCTTTTTAGGATGGTGACTGTCCTCTTGCACCTGTCATTTTTCAAGGGAAATTGGTTGAATCACTTGAACGGTTTTGTTTCCTATTTACTTAATTTTTTCTTTGCCACGATTGCTTCTTATCGCAATATTCTCAACTATATATATATATGCCTACAATCATAATTGGCAATATCTTGATCAAAATATATGCAATGTATACATGTGTAGCGACCAATTTTTCGGGTTTAAACCAGGGTTTGGCTAATGGATTGTTAAGCCTAGACTTAACTCGAGCTCTCCCAAGCCCATACCAATTCGCGACTTAAGTTCAAATTTCTTAACATGCAAATGGATTTTATCTAGGAGTCGCCACTAATCTATTTTTGGTGGGTCGATTAGAAACCCAAGTAAAATAACGGGAGAATTATTTTACTCCTGCGAACCAGAGATTATGGGTACGGGGACTTGGTTACACTAGATTTTTCTAATGCCCTTTCGGTACCATTCTTTTATTTTGAAAAATGTTTTTTTTTTTTTTTTTTTTTGCAGGCAGCTTAAATTGATTTTAAATTTATTTCCCTAACATGTGAGGTTGATCATGCGATTACACAATCCATCAATTTAACACTCAAGAAAGCAATGAATAAATTACAAGACTTACCTTGTAGCAACTTAAAGCATCTCAAGTTAGATCAGAATTCACATCATCAACCCTAGATATGATTTCTAATTAACAGGCAATTTCTCTTCTTCTTTTTTCACTTGTTTAATGAGAATCATGCAATATGCAATGCAATATTAACTAAATGACCTAATTCTAATGCAATGCAATTTCTAATTGAAAGGACCTAGCAACAACCACTAAATGGCATGCATTTCATGAACCTAATCCTAATGACATGCACATGACATTTTTTATTTTCTTTTTCTTAAAAGAATACAATCTATCCTAAAGATTGAAACTCATTTATTCTATGACATTTTTTTGTATTTTTTCATGAAACTCGAAATTTGGTGAAAATGTGAAAATTACTTAACTAGATTAAGATTCTATTTAATTTGCATTAGGAATTAGGTAAAGATAAATCCTAATTTAAACTAAAATATTATCTTAATCCAAATAATCTTAAAATGCAATCTATTCAAGAAAATACTTAAACTTATAATGAATTAAGAAAAGTATTATCTAAAACTAAATTAAGTGCAATTTTACCCTAATATGCAATGATATGCCCTAATTCTACACGACATATGCATGATGATTTTTTTGTTCTTATTTTTTTTATTTAATTTCGAAATAATAAAACTCCTATCCTAAACATGCAAGATAACCCTAAATCATGCAATATTCTAATTCAAACATATTTCAAAATAAACAAAGCAATCAAGACAAACCAAACCAAAGATATCATACATTATTCAGATCGAGGGATAATATTTCGCTAGTAAAATCAATAAATTGATCTTAAGCCTTAAAGATCAAAAATATCAATTTTATTCCCGCTTAATTAATTATTTCATCTAAAGCCTTATAGATGAAATAAAAAATTCAGGTGCGGTTGCGAATCATGAAATAAATCTTAAATGAGAATGTCTATCACTCGAAAATATTTAATTAGAATCAACAAGATCAAATAGACAATGAGATACTCAAATCAACTTGGGATGAGAATTTCACCTAACCCGAAGGATATGATTTCCAAATTCAAATAGGGCAGCGGATCACGATCGATGATTCGGACAGCAATGACCGGCGATTCAGGGTGATATGCGACTGAGAAAGGACTACTTCGCGGTGATGTCTCACCAGAAAGACCTGCAATAATAGAAATCGAAACAAAAGCAATAATGCTTGGATTCTTCGTGGCGCCGAGGGAGATTAAAGAGGATTTCTGCTGAGTTGCATGTTATATCCTTTTCTCCAGGTGTCCATCTTTTCCTTGACCGTGCGCTGAGAAGTGGGCGTGCTTGAGTGATTGCCCGGTTGTCCAGGTGCTCCGCTTCAGTTTCACTTTGACCCAAGGAACAAATCTGCTCCCTTCGGTCTCCTCACTAATTCCCAAGCTTTGACTTACTGAACCCCCATGATCACGTTCTTTACTTGGCTTCGTATTGCATATCGATGCCCCAAAACTTGCTTTCTCAATTGAAGGACTAACGGCACACCAAGAATGGTGGTGGTGGCGTTTTGGGATGCAACGGTTGGACGTTGTCTGAAAGCTGGGACGTCGGTTCTGGTTGCTCGAAGTGGACTCGGGGACAGCAAGTCGTAGCAAGTTCGGAGCAAGCACACGTAGTGATGCCGCGGATCGAACGAGGAAACCACACGTCGTTGCTTCAACACGCGATGCAAAGACGTCGCTAGAAAATTTAGCCCTCGTTTAATTTAAGCCCAGGAGGTCCATTGACGGGAACCGTTTCGGCGACAAGCCGGGCCGTTCTTCTCTTTGCGGGTGACCTTCGTGTCTGCGAGATGAGCATCCAAAATCTCTTTCTTCAGGATTTTGTCACCTATCCAGGGCTGGCCGACCATCGCTCTCTTTCTCACGCTTTCTTCTCTCTCTATGCTCTCAATCGTGGCCGTGTATTCAATAAATGTGGCCTCCTCCTTTTTGCTCTCCGCTCTTGAATTTTTCTCTCAAATTTCTTCGGTCCCCCCTCTCTGCGGTGTCCCAAGTGTGGACTTGTGCATGAATTCTCGCAGAGTAAAAAAGAATGGCAGTGAGATGTTGATGTAGATTAGGCGTGAAAGCCCACGGTGACCGAGAAATTGAACCTAGACAGCAAGTGAAAACACGAAAATAAATGAGTTAAAAGATTTAAATAGCGAAACGGAATTTCACGTGATCAAACTAAAAAATGCTTGACTTAGCTTTATGCTTGTCTTTAATATCCACAAAGCGAGATGAATGCAGCACGTCGAGAGGACTGCCAACGCCATAGTCCAATTCGGCAAATTCTCGAGATAGTGGACATGAGATGTTTGAGGGTGTGTCTCTCCTTTTCTTCTTTTTTTTTAATGACTCGACATGTCTCTTTATAGCATAAGACTTCCACTTAACATTGGAAAGTCGAATCGTGCTCCTTTGATCGTGGGGATTGCCAAATCTTAACCCCCGATTTGTCACCGTAAATCTCTCAAGTATGCGTCCCTCATCTTCTTTCGCAATCTTTTCCTTTTCTGATTCACTTATATTGCCGTGAACGTGTCCAGATTCATTCACTTGCGCATGAACGCCCAATATTGGAGTGAGTGTCCATTCTTTTCCATATTGTCAAAATCTTGCCCTTTGTTCGCCGATTTTTCAATTCTTTCTACATTTATACTCATCAGAATTTCAAACTTCCATGCATAATCAATCAAATCAATTTTCCCCTTTTTTATTTTTTCTTTTCAAAATGCAATTTTATTTTTCCAAAATTAGGTGTCAACAGCTGCCCCTCTTTGAAGGTGAGCTCGTAGAGGTTGCCTTCAAAGACAAGTTGAGACCTAAATGTTAATCATGCACATGTACTAAGTGACTTTTTTTTTGGAAGATGAGTCCCATTTTGAAATGAAATTTATATGATGCATGGAAAATGCTAATGCAAATGATAAAGGAACTTACCTGGAATTATTTACCTTCGGGGAGAGTAAAGTAACTTAAGATAAATTGGTGTTACATGTCCAGGACCCGTACCATTCTACGGTCGCCCAGAATAGTAACATGACTTCGCAAAGTGATTGCTTTCTTAGGACCCGTACCATTCTACGGTCGCCTGAGTGTTGTCTAGGACCCATACCATTCTACGGTCGCCTAAACTGGGATTCATTTCCAGGACCCGTACCATTCTACGGTGGCCTGAACTGAGGTTGTCTAGGACCCGTACCATTCTACGGTCGCCTGAACTGAGGTTGTCTAGGACCCGTACCATTCTACGGTCGCCTGAACTGAGGTTGTCTAGGACCCGTACCATTCTACGGTCGCCTGAATTGAGGTTGTCTAGGACCCGTACCATTCTACGGTCGCCTGAACTGAGGTTGTCTAGGACTCGTACCATTCTACGGTCGCCTAAATGAGGAAATGATTTTTCAGGACCCGTACCATTCTACGGTCGCCTAAATGAGGAAATGATTTTTCAGGACCCGTACCATTCTACGGTCGCCTGAACTAAGGTTGTCTAGGACTCGTACCATTCTACGGACCGCCTAAACGGATTCCGTTTTCCAGACCCATACCATTCTACTACGGCCGCCGCCGAACCGAGGTAATTGCTTTTCCAGACCCGTACCATTCTACGGTCGCCTAGACCGAGGTTTTGCTTGGCTAGGACCCGAACCATTCTTCTGGCCGCCCACCTTTACAACAAATCATCCGACCAGACCCGAACCATTCTTCTGGTCGCCTTAATCGATTGAATCTGGAGGAAAAATCTTTGGGGGACAACTCCATTGAGTGTCGGTGTAAAGGACTTTGGGCTACGAAAGCACGCCAGGTCGATAAAAGAAATTCGGGCTACAGAAGCACGCCGATTCGATAAAATGGACTCTGGGCTACAAAAGCACGCCAGGTCAAGAAAGAGACATCGGGCTACGCAAGCACGCCGAGTCGATGAAAATGACTCTAGGCTACGGAAGCACGCCAGGTCGATATAACTGGACAGCTTGACCAAGTCAAGTGTTGATGCACTTGAGAGAGAATACCTGCACAATGACAAGTATTTTAGAGTATGGTAGAGATATACTTAACTGGTGATATCTTTGATTCTTGGGGATATGTCTTTTGAAATTCAGATATCCTATGGAGGCCTCTCACCTCCTGGTAGAAATAAATTTTGGAACATTAAGGATGCACCTTAAATGTTCATGATGGTTTCTCATCTCTTAATATCATGACGCATTTTGAAAGGAACCTGAATATCAGGAGCTCTTGGGTCTTTGAGAAAACATTATCCGTCAGACATGATTAGAGCAAAAATGCATTTATCAATGAAATAAGCAATTAAGGCTATTCAGGAATGCATACTTCAAAATCTACTGAAGCTTTTATCAATTCAATGAAGATTCATGCATAAAGACTTTTGCATCACCCAAATTTCCACTAGAGAGAATTATCGTTCAAGACAACTTTCATTCATGACATGGATTTCTTAAAAATACTAAACGAGAGACTTTCGGTTAGAAAGGACTTTCACTCACTCTCATTTAGAATGGCTATTTCATGAGAATCACTCAATTTTATCATATCGACATGGGTCCGAGTATTCTCGCAAGCGGTACGATCTTACCAATCTGAGAGGTCTTTAACAGGGACCATAATGTGGGCTTGGTCAATGGCTTAACAAAGGGACTCTTTGAGTCAAGGCTATTGAATGAACATTCTTGTAATCATCTCCGGGTTTACAAGTCAAGAACCCTGCAAAATGACAAAGAAATAATCTTGCTCGCACTTCTTCGAGCGATGCTTATAAACATATGAACTCATACGTTAATTCAAATGCCCTAATCTGAAGAGACTTTGTAAGGGACGCAACGTAAGTTGGGTTCATGGGTTGAGAAATTAAAGGATCATTAGGCTCAAAATGTGTGTAAAAGGTGTGAGTTAATGATCATCTTGGCATTGCCACCAGTTTTCTTTTTCACCATCGGGGATTGTCTTCATGAAGTCCCCCATTGATTGTAGAAACTCGACATTTGAGTTCTTTGACTATTGCTCCATTGGGATTCAATTCTTGTAATTGACAGTCACCTATCTTGACTCTTTTTTTCATCTATGGGCATTGGCCTTGCTTTTACCAGGCACACCGCTTTTTCATGCCCCTAGTTCTCATGCATTTTTTCTTCACTTCTTTTCATGGGCATCAGCCTTACTTTTACCAGGCACAATGCTTTTTCATGCCCCTTAATTCTATTTTGAATTCAATTCTTGCGCACAATGCATGCGTCAAGCAATTACACTTTGAATGACACTCGAACTTTTCAAGAGTCTTCATCTATTTTTGCCTTGCCCTAGTGTGGGGGATGATCATCAACTGGTTTAAAAGAAATGAAATTGTAGGCTCAAGTGGGCTATGCAAAGGATATAAGTATATAGGATAGAGAAAGAAATGCTCTTCGTCATCCTAAGGCACTTAAATTAACACATGAATTCAATGTAATAGCATGACTTGAAGATTGATGCAAGTGAGAGCAAGAAAATTTCAATTCATTTTCCTCACCTCATGATGCCATTTTACCTCCCAGTTGCCCCCAATGTGGGGTGATTCTTGACAGGGTTGATTTGAAAAGAATATCCATAAATGTATGGCCCAAAAGGGTTAAGCAATTGATCACCTGTAGTGTTTGGGATAAAGAAATGAATTGCCTCTCATCATTTCGGTTGCCGTACCTTTTGCGAGAGAACTCTTTACCTTGTGTATATGAACCTTCCTACACTCATCTCACAAGTGTATGTGTAAGGGACTGTGTATAGGATAAGGTTTGCCTTTAATCATCCCGACTCGTCTCATTTAGTATGCTCAATCAATTCCACATCATTCATTAAATTAGTCCATCTTGATGTTCTTTAGTGGAATTAGTGGCTAAGAGTCATCATGCAAAATCAATTTTTTTTTTTTTTAAAGGAACTCAACAGCTTTAGGCATGAAAACTTGTCAACTTCAAACAGTTTTCCACATTGCAAAATGATTTTAAGCATTCATTCAAGAATTCCTTTACAATGGGACTGCATCAGCAGTTGATGTCTTTGGATTGTCTTTATCATTCAAGACTGAAAATCCATTTTTGCCCCAAAATCTGTCATGCCTTTAATCTGTCACATTAATTCCTTAGAAATGTGTCCTTGACAGTTGGGTCAATTGCAACCTGGTGTGCCCTTTTCAGATGCCTTCTCACCAGGCAGAAAAAGTAATACTCTGAAACATGAAGTAAATGAGTCAGAAAATTAAACAGGGCTAATGCATGCTTTTGGAAATGGCTTCAAAAGTGATTTTTTTTTTTTTATGAGGAAGCATGAAGAAGCCCAACCTCGAATTTCTCCATGGATGGTGTTTTTTTTTTCATTGTTGGATATCGTCACACGGACTGGTTTGGCATACCCCATCATGTCCTCAAAAAAAAACTTGTAATTTTATTGATATTCATCAATCAAATTACATTTATTAGAATGAAAAATGTGATATTCAAGCACTAAAGCAAAACGTGAGAAATTTTTACCAATCTCTGAAAAGCAATAAGAATTCCCACGCAGGGGAAGGTGCAACTGAACATGCCCCTAATTAAATAAGGAAAGCGAACTACTTAGGATCATGAGTCATGTGTGCTTCAGTTCTTCACCCTCCTTGATCTTGTGATGCAAATCCTCCAGTCGGAGATTATTCCTTCTAGATATGTCACTAGTCTCTTCATAGTGGCATCAAATTAAGCTACCTCGGAAAATAGGACGGTTCGAAAGTCCTCTTGGCTCTCTTTTTCGAGTCGTAGTTTCTCACTGAAGATAGAGTACCTATGTCATCACGACCCTTTTGCTTGACGAGACAAGCCACAATGCTGACAATTCATCAACTTGACTTTGGAGGTACGCAATTCGTTTGTTTATATTGACAATGATACGGTCTAGCACCTCATTTTGATCGGCCATTTTAGCTCTCGGCCGTGTACGGATGGGTGAGCGAGATCGCTCCATAATCACCTATAGGAAATAAACGGGAACATGTAAGCATGAGGTGTAAATGGAGAGTCAACCCATGACAATGATCTGATCGATTTTTTTTTCATTTTTTATTTATTTATTCATGAAAAGTCTATGCAAGAAGGAAATTTCCTAAAAAAATGGATATCCTAGTAAAACCAAATTTTTTTGGACATGACGCAAAAACAAATTCTCCAAAGTTTTTTTTTTTTTTTCAAATGCATCATTCTCTAGCAATCTCTCATTTCATTTCCAATTGACAAACGAATCAAATCAATGATTGACCTAGATTGTCATGGACCGACCCAAAAATACGACAAAATAAATTGCATTGTATAGGGGTAGAAGACTTACTTCACCAAGGAAAATTAACGGCAATCACATAGACAAGCGCATGAAGTGTGAGGCTCGATTTCTATCTAGACGGCTTAGCAAAATGGAGTTAAAAGGGTGGGATGACTTAGTTGCAGCCTCGCATACTAAGTCAAGTCCTCCTAACTCCGGCTCAGTCAAGAATGATACCCCAATGCGACGCAGCCTTGCGGGCAAAGGTAAACATTCTTGACACCAAGAAAAACTTTCGGGATTGAGTTGGGCAACCTCTACTACGCGGCCTCGCGGTCGAAGTCGTATCCAACTCAATACCATCCTAAGTATCCTAGTGCGGCCCAGGTCCGGCAGCAGGTTGTGTGTGCAAAAGTGTAGTGCAAGATGTAAGGCATGCACAACAGTTTAAATCAAACAGCACTTAAATAGCTTGAATTTAAAACATTTATCCTTAACTCCAACCTGCAAGACAAGGGTTAGCAAAGACTACTCCCCTTATATCTCCCCATCTGTAAAAACATTTAACACCTTAAATGTTAGGAACGTACCTGGGATCCTCACTGCCAAACAAAACATTTTTCAAAAAAGAGAAAATTGGCCTAAGTCCACTAAGAGTTTTAACTCAAGTCCCCAGCGGAGTCGCCAAGCTGTAGCGACCAATTTTTCGGGTTTAAACCAGGGTTTGGCTAATGGATTGTTAAGCCTAGACTTAACTCGAGCTCTCCCAAGCCCATACCAATTCGCGACTTAAGTTCAAATTTCTTAACATGCAAATGGATTTTATCTAGGAGTCGCCACTAATCTATTTTTGGTGGGTCGATTAGAAACCCAAGTAAAATAACGGGAGAATTATTTTACTCCTGCGAACCAGAGATTATGGGTACGGGACTTGGTTACACTAGATTTTTCTAATGCCCTTTCGGTACCATTCTTTTTATTTTGAAAAATGTTTTTTTTTTTTTTTTTTTTTGCAAGCAGCTTAAATTGATTTTAAATTTATTTCCCTAACATGTGAGGTTGATCATGCGATTACACAATCCATCAATTTAACACCCAAGAAAGCAATGAATAAATTACAAGACTTACCTTGTAGCAACGAAAGCATCTGCGTCGTTAGATCAGAATTCACATCATCAACCCTAGATATGATTTCTAATTAACAGGCAATTTCTCTTCTTCTTTTTTCACTTGTTTAATGAGAATCATGCAATATGCAATGCAATATTAACTAAATGACCTAATTCTAATGCAATGCAATTTCTAATTGAAAGGACCTAGCAACAACCACTAAATGGCATGCATTTCATGAACCTAATCCTAATGACATGCACATGACATTTTTTATTTTCTTTTTCTTAAAAGAATACAATCTATCCTAAAGATTGAAACTCATTTATTCTATGACATTTTTTTGTATTTTTTCATGAAACTCGAAATTTGGTGAAAATGTGAAAATTACTTAACTAGATTAAGATTCTATTTAATTTGCATTAGGAATTAGGTAAAGATAAATCCTAATTTAAACTAAAATATTATCTTAATCCAAATAATCTTAAAATGCAATCTATTCAAGAAAATACTTAAACTTATAATGAATTAAGAAAAGTATTATCTAAAACTAAATTAAGTGCAATTTTACCCTAATATGCAATGATATGCCCTAATTCTACACGACATATGCATGATGATTTTTTTGTTCTTATTTTTTTTATTTAATTTCGAAATAATAAAACTCCTATCCTAAACATGCAAGATAACCCTAAATCATGCAATATTCTAATTCAAACATATTTCAAAATAAACAAAGCAATCAAGACAAACCAAACCAAAGATATCATACATTATTCGATCGAGGGATAATATTTCGCTAGTAAAATCAATAAATTGATCTTAAGCCTTAAAGATCAAAAATATCAATTTTATTCCCGCTTAATTAATTATTTCATCTAAAGCCTTATAGATGAAATAAAAAATTCAGGTGCGGTTGCGAATCATGAAATAAATCTTAAATGAGAATGTCTATCACTCGAAAATATTTAATTAGAATCAACAGCATCAAATAGACAATGAGATACTCAAATCAACTTGGGATGAGAATTTCACCTAACCCGAAGGATATGATTTCCAAATTCAAATAGGGCAGCGGATCACGATCGATGATTCGGACAGCAATGACCGGCGATTCAGGGTGATATGCGACTGAGAAAGGACTACTTCGCGGTGATGTCTCACCAGAAAGACCTGCAATAATAGAAATCGAAACAAAAGCAATAATGCTTGGATTCTTCGTGGCGCCGAGGGAGATTAAAGAGGATTTCTGCTGAGTTGCATGTTATATCCTTTTCTCCAGGTGTCCATCTTTTCCTTGACCGTGCGCTGAGAAGTGGGCGTGCTTGAGTGATTGCCCGGTTGTCCAGGTGCTCCGCTTCAGTTTCACTTTGACCCAAGGAACAAATCTGCTCCCTTCGGTCTCCTCACTAATTCCCAAGCTTTGACTTACTGAACCCCCATGATCACGTTCTTTACTTGGCTTCGTATTGCATATCGATGCCCCAAAACTTGCTTTCTCAATTGAAGGACTAACGGCACACCAAGAATGGTGGTGGTGGCGTTTTGGGATGCAACGGTTGGACGTTGTCTGAAAGCTGGGACGTCGGTTCTGGTTGCTCGAAGTGGACTCGGGGACAGCAAGTCGTAGCAAGTTCGGAGCAAGCACACGTAGTGATGCCGCGGATCGAACGAGGAAACCACACGTCGTTGCTTCAACACGCGATGCAAAGACGTCGCTAGAAAATTTAGCCCTCGTTTAATTTAAGCCCAGGAGGTCCATTGACGGGAACCGTTTCGGCGACAAGCCGGGCCGTTCTTCTCTTTGCGGGTGACCTTCGTGTCTGCGAGATGAGCATCCAAAATCTCTTTCTTCAGGATTTTGTCACCTATCCAGGGCTGGCCGACCATCGCTCTCTTTCTCACGCTTTCTTCTCTCTCTATGCTCTCAATCGTGGCCGTGTATTCAATAAATGTGGCCTCCTCCTTTTTGCTCTCCGCTCTTGAATTTTTCTCTCAAATTTCTTCGGTCCCCCTCTCTGCGGTGTCCCAAGTGTGGACTTGTGCATGAATTCTCGCAGAGTAAAAAGAATGGCAGTGAGATGTTGATGTAGATTAGGCGTGAAAGCCCACGGTGACCGAGAAATTGAACCTAGACAGCAAGTGAAAACACGAAAATAAATGAGTTAAAAGATTTAAATAGCGAAACGGAATTTCACGTGATCAAACTAAAAATGCTTGACTTAGCTTTATCTTTGTCGTCAATATCCACAAAGCGAGATGAACGCGGCACGTCGAGAGGACTGCCAACGCCATAGTCCAATTCGGCGAATTCTCGGGATAGTGGACATGAGATGTTTGAGGGTGTGTCTCTCCTTTTCTTCTTTTTTTTTAATGACTCGACATGTCTCTTTTTATAGCATAAGACTTCCACTTAACATTGGAAAGTCAGAATCAGTGCTCCTTTGATCGTGGGGATTGCCAAATCTTAACCCCGATTTGTCACCGTAAATCTCTCAAGTATGCGTCCCTCATCTTCTTTCGCAATCTTTTCCTTTTCTGATTCACTTATATTGCCGTGAACGTGTCCAGATTCATTCACTTGCGCATGAACGCCCAATATTGGAGTGAGTGTCCATTCTTTTCCATATTGTCAAAATCTTGCCCTTTGTTCGCCTGATTTTTCAATTCTTTCTACATTTATACTCATCAGAATTTCAAACTTCCATGCATAATCAATCAAATCAATTTTCCCCTTTTTTATTTTTTCTTTTCAAAATGCAATTTTATTTTTCCAAAATTAGGTGTCAACAACATGTATAGAAGAGATAATTATAGATTTTTTATATTATTGAAATAAAAAGTATATGACTCTTTTTAGAATAATGACATAACAATACATAAACTTTTTGTTAGAGTGCTTGGTAACTAAGCTTCTTCTTAATCATTTAAGACAAACGGTATTACTGCCACGATGGTCGCCTATCTGCGGCAACCATCCCATTGGGCTAATTATGGTGATGGCTGTAGCTCGCACTAATTATTATTTTTTTAAAATTTCTTTCTTTATTTTCTTTTGGTCTAAGTAGCTTGCTGTAGTTAGCCACCACAATTCCCTCTCTGAGTTTCATTTCATTTTTCATGCTACGAAGTAATTTTTTTATTTTGTGTGGATTATATCCGACATCATTTTTTTTTGGGAAAACTTATTTTGTCATGTCCTAGCCATTGTCTTATGATCAAATACAGTAGAAAAAATTACTGTTTCACATCTTTCCTGATTAATTGTCTGGAGATTCTTTGTAGGCTTTCTTGAATAGAGTATTTGCTAAATTTACTCTTCTACTCTCTTTTTATTTTTATTTTTTTGATTTATGGGTTGCAAGTTACTTGCAAAAGAGAATTTGTGGTCCAAAATCCACCGTCATTTCTAAGAATGACCTTATTGTTACTGTTAAAATTATGTCTCGAATTTTTCGTTGGAAAAAAAGAAATATAAAAATAAAATATTTGAAGGGAAACCTTCTTTTTTGCTGTTGCGGAATCCGAATTGAAGAAGGAGAATGAAGCCTGGAAGTCTTTGCACGTGATTCCTTTTGCACGCGTAAGAAAGGTGGGGCCCAAAAGTCAAGCTTTGACTTTTAGGGCGCACACACAAGTTCAGCTTGAAGTCGAAGCAAGGAGCGTAGGTGGGCCCTCCCTTGGGCACACACGTACACGCACATATAAAAAGAAGAATCGGAATTGCAGGTCTTCTTCTCTCTACCCGTTCAACGTCCGCTGCACGTCCACGCCGCTTGAAGAAAAGCCGCAAGATCTTGAAGTCTCGCGTTGACGTAAAACTCCGATTCTCCGATTTTAATGGATTATTTCTTGTTGCTTTCTCATGACTGGGCGCATCGATCTTTATAATAAGTATCGATATTCGGACCGAACCACGTAAATTTCTGATATCCTTATTTTTCTCGTTAATTTCTCTGGGGTGATTTCGCGTCGACTTAAATTGCAAGATTATGACGTTTCCGCATATTTTATCTCAACAGTTACCATAGTTGTGCTCATTGTTCCTTCACTTTTTTAGTCTTACTTTTCTCCTTTATGTACATGTTTATGTTGTACTCACAGGGATCGAACTCTGGACCTGGTACTCTTATGCTCCACACCAACCCAGCCAGGTTGCAAGCCTCTTGGCACGCTCTTTGTTCTTCGAGAGCTTAATCATTGAGAGAAGTACTTTGGGTAATCTTAGATGATTTGGTCATAAATTAGTTGCAAGGGATGACTCAATTCATCCTATTGGCGCCTATATGGGAAACGAATTTGGCCTAATTTGAATCTTGAACTTACAAAATGTTAGCTGTAATCTACTCATCTGAACACATGATGACATGGACCGGGTAGTCTAAAGATTACGTAGATCAAACTCATCCGGATTGATTATTGAGCGGACCTCGCGGCGAGAATTATGTAATCAATGATGCCGATCATATTGATCCACAACGAGAATTTAACCCTCCAAATTTGACTTTGACCAGTTAGAGGCCGCCCTCTGAATCTTCTTGATTATAGACTACGTTGACGTAATTCACTTTGACCGAACAGCCTTTGGACTTTGATCTCCACCGTGTATTGTGACACGACAGCAGAGTGGACGATTGAGGAGTCGCGGATGACAGCATAGGAGAGAGGAGTGATCTTGGCAAGGGCGATAGCAGAATAGAGTGTAAGCGCTCACGTAATTCCCATGGTCATCAATCATTGGACTACGATCCCACCGTCTATTTCGACACGTGTGCCGAATGGACGGCTTCAAAGGCATCGGATGACAACGGCATGCAGAAGAATTTTCTTGGCTGGAGAGAGAGTAAAATTGCATGAACATTCTTCATCGATAAGCAACCCTTGCATATAAAGATGTCCTAACACACATTAATTTATGTCCAAGATTGCAGCAACTTCTGGAGATATATCCATTTCGATCATCACACAAGAAAATGGTGAGTTATTAATGGCTGCCTTTTTTTTTCCATCTCAATTTACTCAGAAAAGCAACTCAAATCAAAACATGCTTAATACTCTCGAGTTTTCATGTACTTCGTCTCTCGAGACACAATTTCATTTTACGCCATATTTGTGTATGGAGTTTTCATTGTACTGATTTGGCTTCTGTTCAATTGGCATGCGTCAGTCTACCACGTTCAAGTTCGAGGTACACAAGCCTTGTTCCTCAGTTCTCCTTTTCATTTCCCTTTCTGCATTTGCTGATTTGTTTAACTTTATTACATTACGTGAGCATATTCATCGACATTAAGTATAAGCACTTCACTGTTTGAGAAACTACTTAATGTGACTTCTGCACCAGAATGAGATCGTTCAAAGATCAGAGAGAGCTAAATCTGTCGAGTTCCATCCAACACAACCATGGTAATGAGATTTTGCTTATGCTTCTTTTGTCGATATCTTTCATCACTCTAGTATGATTCGAAATGAAGCTCAATCATATGTCTAATGTCTATGTTCACTTAACCAAGCTTAATTATAAGTGTCTTACCAGAATGATGCTTGATGTCATGCAGGATTCTTGTAAGCTTGCATTCAGGAACCGTCTACATTTGGAACTACCAATCCCAGGTAAACAATAGCCTTCTCTGCTTTCGCAGTTCACGGTACAAAGAAATCTCCAATGTAACAAGAAGTAATTATCTTGATCATATGTTACTAATTGACATCGACATTGTTTGGTGTTTCAGACTACTGAGAAAACATTCAAGGTGGCCGAGTCCCCAGGTAAATATCAGAACACACCTGATTAAATTGATATGTACTCAAATTTCATTGAAATTTCGTGATGCCAAACCAGAGAATTATCCATCCTAATCTACAATGCTGATGATATTCGCAGTGAGGTCTGCCAAATTTATCCCGAGCAAGGGCTGGGTAATTGTTGGATCGGACGATGCCTTTATTCGTGTGTACGACTATGGCACGATGGAGAAGATCAAAGAGTTCCAAGCGCATAAAGATTATATCAGATGCTTGTGCGTCCACCCTACACTTCCCTACGTGCTATCAGCATCGGACGACTCTGTTATAAAGCTCTGGGACTGGGAGAAGGACTGGATGTGTGCTCAAACATTTGAAGGACATTCACATTATGTGATGCGAGTAGCGTTTGATCCTCGAGATCCCAATGCTTTTGCAAGTGCATCACTCGATGGAACTATAAAGGTACTCTCTTCGTGGGTCTCGCTCTTCACACAAAACATATTTCCATTTCCAAACATGCTATTTATACTCCTGATACGATTCCCATCTGTTGCAGATTTGGAATGTTCACTCTTCTGCGCCTAAGGTTACTTTGGATGGGCACGAGAAGGGGCTGAACTTTGTTGATTACTTCTCTAGGGATGATGTGCTCTATTTACTTAGTGGCTCTGATGATTACACTGCTAAGGTTCGCAAACTTTATCGTTCTTAATTTAATATATCAGTGCATTATTAGAAAGAGATCAATGGATATATGATTTATTAAATAACAAGTACAGGTTTGGGATGATAAAGGAAGAAGCTGTATACAAACACTCGAGGGACATGAGCACAATGTTACCGCTGTATGTGCGCATCCTGAGCTGCCCATAGTAATTACCGGTTCAGAGGACGAGACTCTTCGTATGTGGGATGCAAATGGCTTCGGGTATGCATTGTGGGAGTTTGTATGGTTGTAGCATGCTCTAGATTGCAGCTTCAATTACAGCAGAGTTGAATGAAAATGCCACCTCTCTCTTTTCCAGATTTTCCAAAATTTACGATAGGATAGGACCATTTATTTACCTGGACACTTCGTTGTTTTGCTAATGACTCCGCCATTATGTCACATACAGGCTTAAGCACGTAGTGAAATTCGGTCATGGAAGGATTTGGGATATCGCATATCAGAAAGGATTGCGCCGGTAACATTCATACCTGCTCTAAATGCTTCATTTCCTCACTATATCCATGCATTGACAATAATAAGCTATTCTGATAGTCCGAGGTTTTCCATTGCCACTATAAAAAGATACATGTAGGCTCTGCGGTTTCAGTACAAAGATGAAATCTTCCATATCAATTGTCTCACTTTTCTGTGGCTTTCGCTCTGCAGGGTTGCGGTCGCCTGCGATGAGGGAATAGCTGTGGTCGAGATTGTGTGCTGATAGTGTGGCGCCTTAGCCAAATTCTATGCCCAATAAAACAGATCCTGACCTCTACAATTATTACTTTCTATTTGAAGTTCAAATAAGAGTGCATACCGTTCTTCTGTCAAAGGAAGAAAGTGTCGCTTTGTATTAGTTTACGTGTATACTCTTTGCGTCCTGCCAGTGGCAGGATTTTCCAGCGTAATCCAAAGATCTCATACATTCCTTTTGCGGTGTGTCCTAGTGAAAGTTCGTTTAACGACCTGAGGTCTAATGTGCTATTTATGTGATAAATCTCTCTCGAAGATGACTAAAATTGCCAGAAAAAAGAAAAAAAGAAAATAATGGCAGATGGGAACATGAAACCGACGAACCTGGAGTCTATAACAACCGGGTGGTCTATATCCTATTTCCTAACACAAATTTCAACAGATCTGTAGCACATGGGATGTGAAAGTTGGTTCACATCATGCTAATATTATTGAAAAAGAAGATTCATTTTGCTTGCCAACGAAAGCACGGATGGGATTAGGATTGCGTCAGGAGCAACTCAAGGGTTGCTCCGCATATATTTGAGGCCCTTTAGCCAGATTAATACTGAGATGAAAGCCTTTTTACAAACTTCGTCACCTGTCAAAAGATTAAAGTGGAATGCCATGCTATTGCAACATTTTGACTTATTGAGGTGTAATACTAACCTTCACAACGTGATGTGAATTCATACGAGCCTTCTTCTTTGCCATAAAATCTTCTTCAGGAACCAATGTCGAACTCTCGTGGTTGTTTTGTGTCCCATAACCAGTCCGATGACCAGTCCAATTCCACGACCTGCCGACACAATTTTCCAGTCTAGTTCTTCGATCCAGATCCTGGAGTACCATGTTCAGTTCTGACCGAACACTAATTTTGGTGTGCATTTTAAATGGAAAACTAAAAAAATTTATAACAAACAGGGCCTCGTAGTGCCCATTCGTCCAAAACATGGAGGCCATGACTCATTACCTTGTTTGATCGAGATTGAGGAAATGAGGGAAGGAAACTTCTGCATAATGGTTTATGAGAAATGAATGAAGCTGAGAACCTTTTTTTGGCTGACACGAGAAATTATATTCATAGCTATCAAAAGAGTACATTGAGTCAACTTCATGACAACGATCACACATATATAGTTTGCTTGATGAAACTGGAAACACTTTATTTGAAATCTCATATGTAGATGGTAGATCTTTGGATGCTATTGCGAAGCACATAACACACTGAAAATGTATGCCACAATGCACACCTAGCAATGAGTAATCCAGTCATTGAACTTCCACAATAGATACTAAATCACGCAAACCTTATTTGATGCATCCGTCTTCCTCGCCTTCCTCTATAGAACCTCAGGAACCATCGCTCAATTCTGGAAGTCATGGTTAGCCCCATAACCACGCCGATGACCAGCCCGCCTCCAAAACCTATCAAGACAATTTTCCAGTCAAGTTCTTCGAACCACGTCCCCGAGAAATCTTCAGCGAATGCACTAGATGGCAGTGCCGAGGGCGTTTCAATAGGATTTCCACATTTCTTTGTTAGAGGACCTCCACACAGTCCGAAGTTCCCTCCATAAGAGTTATTCTCGAATGTAGTGAACTGGTTCGCTTGAGGTATGGGCCTAGAAAGATGGTTGTTTGACACATTGAAGAAAGCAAGGAAAATGAGGTGGTTAGCACTGGAGGAATCATTCCCGAGAACTTATTGCTTGAAAGGTCAAGAGATTCTAGTTTGATCAAATTTTTCAAGGATGAAGGGATGAGGCCAGAGAGATTATTGTTGGAGATATTGAGTAGACGAAGTTCAATTAAACTTCCAACAGAATTCGGGATTTCGCCAATAAAGTTGTTGCTTGAAAGATCAATTACATTAAGGTATTCCAATATTTTTGTGTACTCCATCACAATGCCTTTGTCGATTAATGTCATTGAGTAGTGATACTTTACCTGATGATCATCTCTCCTAAGCTTCTCCCGAGATAGGGGGATTGGGACATAAATGGGCTCTAAATATCCATAGTAGTATCCATCATGTGAATCGTGGACTTTCATGGCCCTCCAAATATTAAAGTATTCATGTGGAAGGCTACTTGAGAAGTTGTTCATGGATAGATCAACAATTCGTAGTTTGAGAAACTGGTCACCAACTTCAGGCTCCCCTATGGCTCCATGAAATTTATTGGAACACAAAATGAGCACCTTCAAATAAAAAAGCAAGCCCATCCATGAAGGAAAGGTATCGAAAATCTGATTATTTCCGAAATTGAGAAATCCCAGTCGACTACAATTAGCTAATCCCCTAGGCAGTGACCCTTGTAGTTGGTTATCACTCACATCTATCATCTGAAATGCACATATATCGTTTTGCCATTGAGGAAATCTTCCATATAAATCATTCCCATGCAAACTCAAGACAGAAAGGGTCTCGCTCAAATTGCTCAAACATGGCGGAATAACACCAGTCAACTTGTTCTTGGACAAATCAAGTATGTGAATATTGCTTAGTTGGCACATCTCTGATGATATTTCTCTAGATAGTTTGTTATTTGAGACAAGATAGACATTAATGGCTTTTGGGGGACTAGGAAGAAAACCTTGTATATCATTGTACCTAAGGTCCATTGTCATAATATTTGGCCATTTGAAAGCTGGGAAACTGGTAATTAAGTTTCTTGAAAGATTCAAAAAATATAAATGTGCCATACTCACATTTAAGTACCGCAGAGGTGTCCGCCCATAAATGCTATTTTGGGATAGGTCCAACCACATCAACCTACTTTGGTTATACATGAACATGGGGAGCTTACTCAAGTTGTTAGAAGCCAAGCCGAGAGCGGACATATTTGGAAGGCTAGCATTCATGTTGGGTTCGGTAACAGACGAGAATTCATTGAATGAGAGCAGCAATGTCGTTAGATGTTGAAGTCTTAGTACCACATCTAGTCGCAAAGTGCCATTCAAGTTGTTTGATTGCAAGTGCAGGCTACTAAGATTCTCAAGATTAGAGATGTCTTTAGGAATTGGACCAGTTAATCTGTTAAACGATAGGTCGAGATAAGTTAATCGTGTTAGACGCAAATTGCGCAACCCCAAGATCTCCATAACCAGAACAAGAACATGTATAATTGAGTAGAAAGATTAACGCACCTGTTTTGGGATCCATTGTTCTTGAAGCGGAAGCAGAAACACAATGTTCCACGCGCAAGTCCTTCTCCTCTATTGCCCTCCGTATCACTGGCTCAATGAGACGGCCCCTCTCACGTTTAGCGTTAGGTAAACGCCCCTTAGGTGAGGATACATGTGAGAATTAGGGTTAGAGGAGAGAGTTGAGCACTATTTATAGAGTTTCCAGCCAGTCCCTCTCATTACGGGCCAGGCTCAACTCGGCTCACACTAGCTAGCCCATATTAGACTAATTAAGAAACCTTCTATCTCACCTTAGACCAACCCTGTTTTACGGTAATCGTAAAAACAGTAAATTACAATATCAATTAATTTAGTCAACATTAGGAAAACTCTTACATTCTCCCACTTGGACTATATTAATTGAAATCGTACTGTATGTGCGCACATTTGGTCCAGAGATAATTCTTAATAGTCAATCATATCCCATAAAGTCTTAAACACCGAATCATGGCGGTAAATCGCATGTATACACACGAGCCTTCCATGGTCACGAATTCTCAACTTTATTGATATGGATTCAATATGGTAGTGTGGCAAATGGATAACATCTCTCATAGAGAGAGTCCCATTTGTCGATCACCATTCTCTTACCTTAGGTGTCACAAAAAACTTGTGCCACTAGAGAATGCTTTATGGTTCCAATGAACCCACATATGTCTTGTCCTTATGGTTAACCTTTCTTTATGTACCACAAGATATATGCACAATGCTAATAACCGGATGCCCAGATGCCCCTAGCCTTCACTCAAGGTCTATACAATCCCTTGAGACTTTATCAATATGTATTCAACATAATAACAACACATTCAAAATATTTTATTGAATGCAAAAGTTGATACATATTAAACCGTTACTAAGTGTAACGAACCACGATGTGAACTTTATCGAGTAAAGCCAAAATAGCTTCCACTAAACAACAGTATCCGAAGATACTCCTAGGCCCATGCTAATGACATGTCACTCAAATACACATGAGCGTAGGCCTTTAGTTAGTGGGTCTGTAACCACATCATCTGTGAAAATATATTATATTATAAGTCACCTTTCTGTACCGTTTCTTTATGGTAAAAAATATTTGACCACTATATATTTAGACCCATTAAGACCTCTGTAATAAATAAATAATACTACAAAGTTGTTATCTCAATACAACCGTATAGGTCTATCCACCAAGTTAAAACGATCAATTCCGTTATGAGGTTTTGAGCCTAATAGCCCAAGTAACAACCTAAAAGAATGTTACTAACACTGCTTATATAGCAGAAGATGACATAAGACTTTATTTACTGCACTTACTGCTAACATATGTATTATGTTATTGATTGCATGTCATCAGAACAGCCAGCAAAGTTTACATCTAAATACCCTACTAACTGCAAGAATTGAACATGGCTATAAATTAACATATAATCCCTTGTCTTCTTTAAGTACCTTAAAACCTTCTTGACAGCAACCCAGTGATCATGTCCCGGATTTGACCGATATTTGCCTAGAAGTCCCGTCACAAAGACAACATTTAGTCTAGTGCAAATTCGAGCATACATTATACTTTTAAGTGCACTGACACAAGGTACACCATTTAATTAGATTTTCTCAATATCTAAATAAGGACAATGTGATAGATTTAGTCCATCACCCTTAACAACATGAGCAATTCCTGGCTTGCAATGATGTATATTGAATATTTCCAATATACAATCAGCAAATGTCCTCCGAGAAAATCTAATATAATATGGCAAAAACAATCCTTACAGGCACCTCGCATTGTTTCAAGGTCACAAGTTGTAAGCAAAATATCATGTACATAAAATATGATAAAAAATAAATTTCCTCCCACTGACCTTGCAGTATATTGAATTACTTTGTTCCCAATTGAACAAAATAACAACACTATGAAACTTTAATAATATTGTCTGGAAACTTGCTTAAGACCATGAATTAGAACTTTTCAGTCTACACACAAATTTACTTGAATCTGCTGCAAAATCATCCAGTTGCACAATATAGATTGTGTATCTATTTGGCGTAACTTTATATCAAAATAAATTATTAATGCCACGTTCACTCTAAAAGAACATTTAAAGAAATAATTATTTCTTCACTATAAATAATCCACCCCTCTTTCAGAGTTAAAATGTTAGTTACAAATTTAGCTTTAAATTCCACAATCTTTGTTTGAAATTCTTTTAGTTTTGTACGCCAATTTGCAACTAATAAACTTGTGATCTTTAGATAAGTCAGTAAGTTTCCAAACATGTTTCATAGATTGTATATCGCCTTTTATGGCATCTAATCACATACTTAATTGAGAATAAGAAACGACATTTATAAATATGTCATTACATCAACCATATAGTGGATATTGTAATCATGCTCTCACAAATAGACTATATAGTCTGATGGTATAACTGATCGTCTTTCCTTAACAAATCTCCTTAATAAAGCTGCAACCACTTCATTCTGCACCTTGAGAGGTTTAAGAAATTTCATTATAAACTATATCAAGAATAGTACCTTAAACCTCAACAAGTTTAGTCTATGGTATAGGAGATTCCATAATTATCTGTATATGTAAAGACAAAAACACAGTAACCTCCATCATATTATTATCTTTAATAATCTGAGAGCAGCTATCCTCTACAATTACGTTAATATATAGAAACTTTAGAGCATGTGATTCCATAATTATTGTACCTTCTTTAGGGTCATAAAATCAATAGCCCTTTTGTATATGAAAAAATTGCTTGCATAATATCAGCCCACAAAAGACCAGATAAATTAGTCTTACTATTCATACTCATCATCATGTTCAGTATGGTGCATTTATGCATTTCGCCTAAATCTTTTTGTCAGAATTTTCAGGTATAGTAATTAAACTACCACCCCAGAATCTACCAAGTATTTGACAAATAACCCTTTAAGCTATTTCGCATTATCATACTTGCCAAAATACTCATTGCCATTGTTAAACCTGACAACCTTTTAATCATATACGAGATGTATATGTCATTAGGATTTAAACACAATTTTTGCAGATGTGTCCTAATTTCAATATCAAACAAGACATAATTTCAAGAAACTAAGGCTTCCTTCATCTTATAGCAAAGCAGTCCGCAGCAAACCTCTTTTCAAGTGTTCCGAATGGAACGCTTCATGGACAATAAGCAAATTCAATTGCTCTTTTCTCAAGTAACAAATCATATGTCCACAACTTAAAATTTGAAGCAGTAAAAAACCTCAATGATGACGGAATTACCATTTACTAAAAAGGTGACTGAAAAACAAGCAGTATATAATTAGCATCATGTGAGCATTGTGTAACTTGACGTACAAGTACACATCCAGAGAGTTACATGCAAAATCACATAATCACCTTTGGGCGGAATACATGACATGCAATTGTACACTCCCCACATGATAAGGGTTATGAGAATATGTTCCAATTTTTCGTGGATTCATCACCCTTGGGCATATGAATCTCCTCCACCACACTATCATGTATCCCTCCATGAACTAATACACAATCACCTCCTTTGGGAGTATGATTACGTATTAGACCAGGAGACATCCCAATCATCATACGAGACCGAAATTTCTCAAACACAATCAAGCGTGCCACTTTGGCGGTCACTACTCAATTGAATCATTGAAATTCTCTCATACCAGGGATATAAGCTTTACTCCTCACATTTACCATATATATGTGATTTTAACTTTAGTGATAGAGGCATCATATCACCAAAATCACATATCATGCTAATTACATTGCTTTATTCATTAATAAAAAATTAATCACATATATATATTGATCACAGTAACACAAGAAACTTCTTATAACAGAGAATAAAACATCTCTTATGCACCACAATTACATATTACCAGAACAACATAAAAAGAATGCTGATCTATAATATCTCTTACAAATTAACATCAATAGTAATACATGGTGCACCAAATCGACAAGCTTGACAGCTGATCTATTATTACTCATGAATTCATAAGGCAAAAATAACTCCAAGGCCAACAACTGATTTATTAATCAATTTTAGGTAACAAATATCATTACTTCACCCAGTGGCCTATTAATTGAGTCAAACCAGAGAACAAAATATCTAAAATTTAACAGTAGATACTATTGCTCTGCATAAATGTTGTCATACTCCTTAACCATAAAAAATATTCAACTTGATAGACATTAACAAGCGACCGGATGAATTCATGTACAATATGCAGAAATTAATTGACGTGCATTACCCACATTCAACAGATGTGTTAATCAGTACATTAGTTTGGTCACGAGTCCTTAAGTCGTCTATCATTCAAAAATTACCAGTGTGTAAAGGAGTATACTTGAGTAACAAAGTTTCATAATCTTTATTGTTTCTCATCAGCTCAATACATAGCTCAAATACAATATCATATGAATTGTATCTCATTAAGCCAGCTTCAGTTCACAATAAAGTTTGATTTTTATTTATGAATCACACATTTATAATATTTATGTGATAACATACTTATAACCCAACACTTATATTTCCAAAATCACAGAAAATATAAGAAAAATACGCAAAAGTACACTAAAAATACACGTATTTAGGGTTCCGTATGTATTTTCACATCCATAAAACTATCAAAGATATAAAATAAATATACCACAAGATAGGAAATCACCATACGAGTCCAACGCCGCCAGCCACGGGCCAATCCGACACTCCACGCGCCCTCACGCGCCGCCTGAGTGCGCGGCGCGTGGATCTCACGCGCGGCGCGCGTTCGACGCCCAGGCGGCGAGTGGCTGCGCGTGGGGGAGTGTGAGGCCTCCCCCGGCGACGCGCCGCCGACCGTCTTGCTCGTCTCGTCGAGCCCAGTCCGAATTTGTGATTTAATTTTATTTTTATTGAAAAAAAAATCTCGAAAATCACAAATTAGGGCAAAATCCGTACTAATTAGGGCAAAACCTTTATGCGTTCAAGTTCTAGGGTTATGGTTGCTCTAATAACCACATGTTAGACTCAAATTGCGCAACCCCAAGATCTCCATAACCAGAACAAGAATATGTATAATTGAGTAGAAAGATTAACGCACCTGTTTTGGGATCCATTGTTCTTGAAGCGGAAGCGGAAACACAATGTTCTACGCGCAAGTCCTTCTCCTTTATTGCCCTCCGTATCACTGGCTCAATGAGACGGCCCCTCTCACGTTTAGCGTTAGGTAAACGCCCCTTATGTGATGATACATGTGAGAATTAGGGTTAGATGAGAGAGTTGAGCACTATTTATAGAGTTTCAGCCAGTCCTCTCATTACGGGCCAGCTCAACTCGACCCACACTAAATGCCCATATTAGACTAATTAAGAAACCTTCTATCTCACCTTAGACCAACCCTATTTTACGGTAACCGTAAAAACAGTAAATTACAATATCAATTAATTTAGTCCACATTAGGAAAACTCTTACAAATCGGGTGAGGCAAGTGATCTCAACTGGAATTTCCCCAGAGAGTTGATTCATGCTAAGATCCAAAGAGGAGAGTTGGACGAGCTTCCCAATAGAAGATGGGATTTCACATGAGAATTTGTTTGATATGAAACTCAACCAGGTAATTTGAGTCAGTTACCTATTGAAGATGGAATGTTCCCTGATAAATTGGAGCTACTGATGTCAAACTCACTGAGGAAAGTCAAGTTTCCCAATGAAGTTGGTAGTGGACCCGAAAAATTGGTCTCACAAAGAAACAAGGACTTAAAGGGATTGTGTAAGGGAAACTCTGGCAAATTACCTGACAACTCTGGATTGAAACACAAATCAAGAAGTTGTAGCCACGGCAGCTCAAAGATGGCCGTTGGGATTGTCCCTTGCAAGTTGCATCCTATGAGTACAAGCGACGTCAAGGAAGATAAATTTGCGATAACTTCAGGAAACGGAGCGGACACATTCAAATAGCTAAGATCAAGGTGTTCCAATTTGGTCAACCTCTGAACCATGGTATCCATGCAAAGATTCCTCAACTCCAGTCCATCGTTTCCAGAGAGATTGAGGGAGGACAAGTTAGTCAAATTTAGGAGTTGTGACGGGATTTGACCTTCGAAATTGGAAAAATAGAGGTTTTGGGCTCGTCAACTCCACAAGATCACCTATTGCAGATGGTATTTGAGAGTTTGTGAAGTCGTTGTCGGCAAGGTTGAGACTTTGCAAGTGTGTGAGGCGAAAGAGGCTGGTGTTTGAGTTGATAGAACCAGAAAGACAACTATCGACGAGGTCGAGGCTAGTCACGTAGCCTGTCCCTTCATCACACTCCACGCCTTTCCAATAACAGCAATCCCTGTCTTCCAGCTTCCACGATTCTAGCTTCGATGGGTTGGCCCTAGGCCAGCAAAGATCCAACTCTGGATGGAAGAAAGATTGCTTGAATTCTAACAAGGCAGACCACTCCTGCTCATGGCACTTCGTTGGCCTCGTTGAAGGCAATGTCTTGGAGGAAGCAAAGTGGAGGGGAGTTATTGCAAGGAAAGCCACCAAGAGGCCAAATGGCATTGGTTTCATGATGATTAAATTGTGCAACACTCCACTTGGGCTTTGTTTTTGCTGGGTAGGCAAGGGGACGATGGACAAGTACTGAAATTGCGTTGTCGTTATATAATTTGCTTATCCCTCGTGGTCGTGGGTCATAGCTGTCCTACTTGAATTTTGGGGTGGATTCCCGCTTATACAAGAATTGAAAATATATATTATTTTAGTCTTCCACTTTAAGTCAACTTCATGTAATAGTAAGTCTAGCCCGCGTTGATAGCACGGAATCACTGGTCTTGTGGTCCTTGTTCTTGTGAAGGCACTGAAGTCTTATCCGACTTCACATTGTCATATGACGTTTCTGTTACTCCATGAGTTTTTGAATTTATTAGTTAATGGAGTGTTTCAACCAAGTGAAGTTGATGGAATTCCGCATTCCATACGTCTCACCTCGTGTCTAGCTTGCTAGACTTTGTTTTTATTGATTTGAGCTCGCAAATGCTAGCCTCGGGATTACTGTTTTGTTTGCTTTTTCTTCTTTTGGGCCGAGAAACTGAAGGAGATGGATTCGAACTTTGACATAGGCAGTTGTAATGACTTTAAACATTGGCTTTTAATTTTCGAACCTCCTTGAGATGTTGTATATGAAGAAAGGCCGAGGTTTTGGGTTTGTTGTATTCAATAGATTATATTCTATTCAATTGCTGGAATTAAGTTAGAATTTTATTTTTTTCTTATGAAGTAAATGGAGTTCGCTAATCCTTTGATTTGTATAGTTTTAGTTGACAATGAGCTGAAGAAGAAGGATTGCAAGTGTATTCTATTTTCCGGGTTTTGATTCGCGACTGATTATTGTTTTGTTTGTTAATTTGTTCAACAGCCGTTCAGATCGGAAGTTAAGGTTCGTTTCTGGTTACCGGCGAATTTACATTGTCTTTTCAACATGCGATTTCATAGCGACTGCTTCAATTTGAGCAAATTTGCTCTGAAGTCCGTAGACCTACATCCAACAGAGCCATGGTCGGCATGACTCGTTTCAACTTTCATGTAAAATATAACAATGCATATTTGCTTAACTCTAATTGCTGTTGATGCAGGATCCTATCAAGTTTGTATGCAGGAACTGTTTGTGTATGGGATTACCCGTCGCAAGTACAATCTATAAATCTTGATTGAGCAGGTCCTTCAAAAAAAAGTCTTCATTGAACCGTCTCCAAATGTCTCAATTGTCATTCATTGCCGGATGGTTCAAACCCTTCCCAAACACACTAGGTTTGGCCCAACACGCACGGAGAAGAACTCCTTGGACTAATTCTGGCGCCTTTGTACAGCATTTCCAAGTCAACTCAACAGTGATGTAACCTACTCTAGTATCTCAATAGAATATGGAAAAAAGTGTTAGAAAAATTTTAAACCTATTGCATTGGTGCTAATTTAATTCTAAACCTTTTGACGATACCAGTTTACTCCTAAAGCTTTTGACTTTGTGCCACTTGTCATTCATTGTCGGATGGTTCAAACCCTTCCCACACACACTAGGTTTGGCCCAACACGCACGGAGAAGAACTCCTTGGACTAATTCAGGCGCCTTTGTACAGCATTTCCAAGTCAACTCAACAGTGATGTAACCTACGCTAGTATCTCAGTAGAATATGGGGAAAAGTGTTAGAAAAGTCTTAAACCTATTGCATTGGTGCCGATTTAATTCTAAACCTTTTGACGATGCCAGTTTACTCTTAAAGCTTTTGACTTTGTGCCAATTCAGTCCTTTTGGTTAATTTTGGCTAGATATTGATGAAGTGGATGTTGATTGGCTAACGTGGCACCATTGGTCTGATATGAATAATTTTTAAATAATTTTTCGATTTTTTTTATTTTCTCTGATTTTTTTTCCTTCACTTCCATTCTTCTTCCTTTAAGTGATGGAAGAAGATTTAGCTTGGTCGTTACTCCTCTCCTCAGGCTCTAGCAGCTCGAATATGCTGGATCCCAAAGATCTCATACTTTCCTTTTGCACTTTGTCCCGGTGAAAGTTCGTTCACGATCTGTGGTGTATTATGCTCCTGGTAGAATAAATGTCTCTCGCAGATTACTAAAATCGCCTGAAAAGAGGGAAAAAAAACGTAAAACTTATGGCAGCTTCGGAGCATGAAATTGAAGAACCAGGAGTCAACATTAGTCATATATGGGGCAAGGCATGTTTCAAGACGTCTGTACAAATAAAACAAGGAAGATACATATCAAACCGGTTGATACTTGTAATAATGACTGGAAACAATTCCTAATCTCGATTAATTTGCGAATGCTTCTGCCTAACTTTTGTCTACTGGCAGGTGATACTTCTAAGACTTTAAGCTATCAGGGATTTGACGCAATATATAATGCAAGCTTTAAAGAATCTGTAGCAAATGTGATGTGAAAGTGGTTCACATCATGCTAATATTATTGGAAAAGTATATTCATTTTGCACGCCAACGGAAGGACAGATGGGATTTTAGATACCGTTGGGAGCAACTCAAAAGAATTACTTGACGTATGTTTGTGGCCATTTAACTAGATTAATACTGAGTGAAAGCCTTTTAACAAACTTCATAACCAGTTAAAAGATTAAAGTGGAATGCCATGGTATTGCAACATTTTGGGTTATTGAGGTGTAATACTAACCTTCACAACATGAGGTACATTGATGCTAACCTTCTTCTTTGTATGCCTCCGGGTTCTCCGCCTTTGCCCTAAAATCTTCTTCACGAACCAACGTTATTGACCAGTCCAATTCCGCGACCTGTCAACACAATTTTCCAGTCTAGTTCTTCGATCCAAATTCTGTAGTACAATGTTCAGTTCTGACCAAACACCAATTTTGGGGTGCACTTTTGATTTGAATTTGAACGAAAAAATAATTTTTTTATATATAAAAAACAGGGCCTCGTAATGCAAATTCCTCCATGGTTTTTGAATTTTTGAGTAATTGGAGTTGTTTTAGCCAAGTGAAGTTGATGGAATTCCACATCCCATATGTGGGTGCATGGGAAACACCCCTTTTTGCAAGGTATGACCATATCGTTTATATTTCTTGGTATTCAAAACTCAATTGTAACGTTTATATTTCTTGGTAGTCAAAACTCAATTTTACAATTGAGAATTATGATAATAGAAAAATATAATTTTATCTACGTTATCAATATGCCTATTTATAGGTGTGTTTCTTTTTTCATGGGATCACCATATCATTTATTTCTTGACATTCAAAACTCGATATTTACAGTTGAGAATTATGATAATAGAAAAAATATAATATTATGTAAATCATGAAATGACTAGTACATAAGCCTATTTATAGGCTTTATGATTATTGTTTAAAGTAGCAAAATATCAATTACAAAATCCCCTCAATATATAAAATTTCCTTGATATATTGTTAATATTCCCTCTCAAACTCAAAATTGTTTTAAAAGGGCTCAACTTGAGTTTGGTAAAAAGAAATCCACTCAAGCAACGATGGTTTGCTTTTTACTACACCCTGAGATAAGCGAAGTGCCTAAAAAGGAAAGGTAGCTAGCAGTGCAGCAATGATCATAAGGGTCGTTGACCCAATTAGCATCAGAATAAGTTGTTAACTCCAAAGTAGAATGAATAGAGTAGTGAGGGTTATGAAATAACATACACTTGATGTAGCGAAGAATTCAAAGGTTTGTGACAAAATGAGTGGTATGGAGCATAGTCATGACATGTACCAACTAACAATATGAGTAGAATAAGCAATGTCGGGTGGAAGAAAGACACCTGAGTGTTAAAACTTGGTATGAAGGGATACTTAATTATTAAAAGTTACGAAAGTGACACTTAAGTATCACATTTTTTTTTTTTAAATGGGACACCTGAGTGCCAAGTTTGGTGAATGTGACTAGAAATCTTACGTGGTAATTTTTTAATAATATAACCTGCTTACATGGCATGCCGGAGAGTTGAGTCAGCAACGAATCACTAAAATGACGTCGTTTTGTTTTGTTTTGTTTTGTTTTTTAAATTTCAATATAAATATTAATTAGATTAAAATATTTATAATTATATTAATATCATATTATATTTTTTTTTTAAAAAGAGGAAGATGGAGGTTGCAAGCGTTGAGGGCTTAGCCCTTGTCGCCTCCCCACCGTTGCCAAGAAGGGCTAACAATGGTGGGCGAAGGGTCGGCTGGCTAGTTGGGTAAGGGCTCGCGGGACCGTGACCTCGATCAACCCTTCCCCCACTATTGCCGACCTTTCTCGGTGACGGTGGGGAGGCGTTGGTGGAGGCTAAGCCCTTGCCTCTTGCAACTTCTATTTTCCTTTTCTTTTTTTTTTTCTAAATATTTTAATTTGGTTTTAAATTTTATTTAATTAATATTTATATTAATTATCTATCCACGTCACAAGCAAGATGACGTCGTTTTTGCACATGTCTAGTCATGTCAACATGCAAAATGACATCAATTTGTACTTGGCTCGTTGGAAAATTGCCATATTAACATTTTGGCCGGATTTTCTCATCATCGGCATTTAACTGATCAATTGTACTCCGATTTTAGTACCTAAGTGTCACTTTTATAACTTTTGGTACTTAAGTGTTCCTTCGTGCCAAATGTTGGCACTTAAGTGTTCCTTCATGCCAAATGTTGGCACTTCATGTATTATTTTCCCAATGTTAGGTTGAGTAACAATGAGATATATAAAACTATCAACAAATGGTGGGACATATTATCGATTTTGTTTATAGTAAGGGCATGAGAAGTAAATGATTTTGATTGAAACAAATTAGAATTTGAAGTCATATGTTTGCAAAAGATAGTAAAAAAACCACAAATCAGAATTACCTAAAGCAATGGACATAACAAAAACAACGCAGGAGCTAGAAGCACCAAATTCTTGAAGAATGGAATAAAGATTCTCTAATAAAATACTAATAGATAATCATTGGAGAAGCCTTTATGGTTGCAGCATTGGCGGATAAACTTGCATGTAGATCATGGTTTTGGGGTCGACTATCCATTCCCGTAAGTGCTTAGGTCATAATCTATTGAAATTAGGCATTGAAACTTCTAATGTATTCATAATATGCACTTTAGCAGTTTCGGCACAGTGGATGGGAAAAGTAATGTGAGAAAACCAATATCTAGAGAGCAATAATGGAGATAATAAGGCCAAAAATAGGTTCAGCACGTCAAAATAACTTATGAATTGGTCTAAAAATGATTGAATCGATTAGAAAAGTGCCTCGGAACCGTTAGATCGGTTTGACCGAACCGTTCAACGATCAACACCCAAAGTCCATTTGATCCATGCTAGTCAACGGTTAGAATAGACTGACTAACCAAAGTGTTATATTATTAGTACTTTAGTCTTCCACTTTGATTCAACTTTACGTGAATACTTAGTTTAGCCCTCCCGTGTCGATAACACTGAACCACTCATCTTGTGGCCATTGTTTTTGTGAAGGCACTAAAAGTCTTATGTGGTTTCACATTATCATATGACGTTTCTTTTGTTCCATGAGTTTTTCCATCTACAATTATCATAGCGTTTCAACCAAGTTGATGGAATTCCCCATTCCATACTCAGGTGCATGTGAAACAAATTTCTTTTTGCGAGGTATGATAATATCATTTATATTTTTTTGCATTTAAACCTCAATGTTTACAATGCCCATAGCAATAATATTATCACATCATCAGTCATGCAGAAATTGGCTCAGGAAGTTTTGACGATATATTAATTAGCCCTTTTCTTTCCCTTGATTTTTTCAGCATTGAGAAGGGGTGAAGAGACGCATGAGGACATTAGGACTAAAATAAGTGATTATGTGGCTCATATACAAGGAGCAACAAGTGTAAATCTACTTTAACATGTACTTTGTTTTAAGGGGTAAGGTGTGCGAGAAGTATTAAAACTCATCATAAAAATGCAATTAAGTCCTAAAAATTTTAAAAAGTGCGATTAAGTTCTTCACAAAAATGCAAGTCCTTAAGCTTTTAAAAAGTATATTTAAGTCATAAAATTTATCACGAACGTACAATCGAGTCTTAAAACTTTCGTAAAGTGGCATCATGGAAGGATTTGATTTGACAGATTTGATAAGTTTTATAACTTGATTACACTTTTTTAAAGTTGTAGGATTATATTGCATTTTGTTGATCAGTTTTAGGACTTTCAATGTACTTATACTTTATTTTAATTAATACCTGTCACAAATTCTATTTCTGTTTTCCTGACTCGTATCATAGTGCAAGTTCTCAATAAACTAGTGTGATAATGATGGTTTCGCACATACATTTGCTTTGTCTGTTTGCCCATGGAGGTAAAGTTAAAGCATTATTTCTTCATGGATATTGCTCAAACTATGTGCCTCCATTCCTGACCTCTCATAAACCATATTTTTTTTTTTCATATTTCACTTCCGTAATGCAATTCACCAATGCCATACTTATCGAGGAGAGTGCATGAATAGAAGAATGATGATGTTTTTATTCTCTGGCTATCATCTTGCACTATCAATTTTTAGCAGCCTTGTGATTATACGTGCATTAATTGACAAAGCATCTATGTTATGTTTGTAATAATATGTATCAGAAAGGCGTTAATCTTTCTCAGATAGCTAAATCATGATGGGTATATTGGATATATCAACACTTCTAAAATATTTGAATGCCATTATTTTGTAATGATTATGATAAAATTTATAATAGCCTTGATAGTCATTATTTTGTAACAGTTTTCAAGTCAATGCAATAATTGATGAACAAAAAATGGCCATTTCTTTCATTTATCTACAAATAGAACCTCCAAACTACCATTCAAAATATATGGGATTTCAATCTTAAATTTGACAATTTGTCAATGTAGTCCTTCCGGTTAATTTTGACTGTAAATCACAAACATAGATGTTGGTTACCTTATATGACATGGTCGGTCTTAACATGAATAATTTTTACAATAATTTTTCAAAATTTTTATATTTTATTTTTATATTATTTTTTTCATTGTGGCTAGCGAGGGTTGGCCCTCACCGGCCGCCTCACCTAGATATGGCAAGTTGCCCTCGCTAGCCACAATGACCAAAAAAAGAAATTAATAAAAAAAATTAAAAATTATTGAAAATTTTGAAAATTTGCCCATGCAAGAGTTGATTGTATCATGTAAAATAGCTGTCATCCACACAAGTGCCATAAATTTAAGACTTCTTTAGTAATTTCCCTCCAAATACACACAATTCCTGAACAAAAATTGTTCGACCAAAAAAAAAACAATCAACAAAAATTGCCTCTTTTCCCTTCCATCGTGTTTCTTTCTTTCCTAGGCTTCACGCATAGTTTTGTTGTTCCTCTTTCCACTATTATTTAGTGTAAAGAGTAAAATTTGTTGCACCAAGTTTCATATTCTACGAAGTGGAATTATCTTTAAGAGCAATGTTTATACGCCTCTAAAAGTTGTTATTTTCATATTTTCTATCATATTTCCAACAGGGTATTCCTCCACAAACAACTTGTGATCTAAGACTTGAAAGACTTGGTAGGCTTTGGTCCAGCTAGAACTTCCATTGAAGTTTGCCAGGATGTAGTGATAAAGGCAGAACATGATATAGAAATGAAGATTGTGTTAAGGGTTCGATTAATGCGAGTCCCATGTATAGGTTTTGGCGCAGGAGTTCCGACAAACTCGTGAATAATTAAAATGTGAGATTTGATGCTCTCTTTTGATAGTTAACAAAGTTAAGCCCGTGTATTGTATTGAACACTAGATCTCTTGGATCTTGGTCATATGCACCGTTCTTAGGCCAATTCCTTTATCCTAAGCCGGAACATTATTTGGAATTGAGAAATGAAATCTCGAGGTGCCACCATTTTCAGGACAGTGATAGTTCTCTTTAAAACTCTCATTTTTCAAATGGAAATTGGTTGACTCACTTAAACGGTTTCATTTCTTATTTACTTATCTTTCTTTGCCATGATTACTTTTGATCACAATATTATTCATATACATATAAATATGCGCACAAAAAATCATGATTGGCAACTTCTTGGTCAAAATATATGCAATATGCAATGTATACGGCTTCTTAATTATTTAAATAAAAAGTATATGACTTTTTTAGATAACGACATAACAAGTAAGTAAGTTTTTTCTTAGAGCACAAATCGGTAACTAAGCTACTTCTCATTTATTTAAGTAAGCATATCAATTTGAAAGCTTGGGATATTTAATTGAATGGAAAAGTAGAGGAATCAAATAGCAAAAAAAGAAAATATTTATGTATTTATGTCACATCTCTAACTTATTTGAACAAATTAAAAATTTAGAGATAACATTATACGTTGGGTTATAGTTTAGGAATCATACAGAATAAATTAAAAATTCAGAGATCACATTACACGTCAAGTCAAAATTTAGGGATTATCTAAGTCATTTCCTTCCTCCCTTTTTAATAATATCACACGCGAAGTTACAAGAACGGGCTTGGACAATGGACTAGGCCCATAGACCCGGCTAAGGATTTGGGCCCGAGCCAACCCGGCCCGGGGGCGATCCATGTTCGTTTCCGAGTTTCCTAACCGCAAAGCGCGACTCCGGATTTTCCAACACCGGCGAAGAAGCCGAGCTTCCTCCCAAAATTCGAAGCGCGCGCAAGGAAGGCGGCGTCGAGATCGCCTATTTGGGCCGTGAGCTTTTGATCTCCGGCGCTCGCCGGCCGGGCGGCGATTCAGCGGGCGATCTCCCAACGGCACAAAATGGTGCGCGCCTCCGTTTTTTTTTCTTCGCGGGATCTCGAAACTCGATTTCTTCCCGCCGTTGAACAATGACTGCGTCGAAGGATCCGCATGAGTTCTGATTTCGACGTCTCGCCTCGCGTCTAGCTTGCTAGACTTCGTTTTTCACTGATTTGAACTCGCGAATGCTGGCCTCGGGATTACCGTTTCGTTTGCCTTTTTTTTTCCTTTCTTTTGGGCCGAGAAACTGAAGGGAGATGGATTCGAGCTTCGGAATAGGTAGCTGTAATGACTTCAAACATTGGCTTTTGGATGTGAAGAAAGGCTGAGGCTTTGGGTAGTTAGAATTCTTCCTTTTTTTTCTCTTATGAAGTAAATGGAGTTCGCTAATACGAGGGAGCTGAAGAAAGAGGATCGCATGTGTATTCTATTTTTCTGGTTTTGATTCGGGACTGATTATTGTTTCGTTTGTTAATTTTTCCGACAGCCGCTCAGATTGGAAATTAAGGTTTGCTTCTGGTCACCCGTGGATTTACATTGTCTTTTTAGCATGGGATTTTGTATTGATTGCTTCCATTAACTGTGTCCATGCCAGAGGAAATTTGCTCAGCGGTCGGAGAGAGTGAAGTCTGTAGACCTGCATCCGACAGAGCCATGGTCGGCATGACTCTGTTTTTTCCAACTCTTTTTCAACTTCCATACAAAATATAACGACGCATATTTGCTTAACTCTAATTGCTGTTGATGCAGGATCCTGACAAGTTTGTATGCAGGAACTGTTTGTATATGGGATTACCAGTCACAGGTACGGAACATGAATGGAGATTTGCTAGGATCAATGCAACAGTACTATCATGTTCACATGGGCTGTTAGATTGCATCTTGAACTGATACAGACATTTCTAATGTTAATGCAGACAATGGTTAAGTCCTTTGAAGTGACTGATCTGCCAGGTACTTCACTGCGCATAAATTCGTCCATCCATGCATTCTGCTTCCTTGGGCTCTAAAACAGTTAGTGGCCTACATAATAGTTTCATTGTCTACTCTCCTCATATTAAATTTAAATCATGTCTGGCAGTTAGGTCAGCAAAATTTATAGCCCGCAAGCAATGGGTTGTTGCTGGAGCTGATGACATGTTCATTCGTGTATACAACTACAACACCATGGATAAAGTGAAAGTTTTTGAGGCCCACACAGACTATATTCGATCCGTAGCCGTCCATCCCACACTCCCCTATTTGCTCTCATCATCTGATGACATGCTTATTAAACTTTGGGATTGGGAGAAGGGTTGGGTTTGTACTCAGATTTTTGAGGGACACTCACATTATGTGATGCAAGTCACTTTTAATCCAAAAGACACAAATACGTTTGCAAGTGCATCACTTGATCGCACGATAAAGGTATAGTTGGGCTTCTTTAGTGCGGCTTTCGTTGTTCCACTGCTTTCGTGCTTGTGACTTCAATTCATGCTATTCCCTTTTTCTTCTTGTTACTTTACAGATTTGGAATCTTGGCTCTCCTGATCCAAATTTCACACTAGATACCCATCAAAAAGGAGTTAACTGTGTAGATTATTTCACAGGTGGTGATAAACCATATCTTATAACTGGTGCTGATGATCATACCGCTAAGGTCTGTCAAAGTGTTGTATTGCATAGGCCTATTAATTTGGATTTATCTAATTAATCCTATGAAAGCAGGTGTGGGACTATCAAACCAAGAGCTGTGTCCAGACATTGGAAGGTCACACACACAATGTCTCAGCTGTCTGTTTTCATCCGGACCTGCCCATCATAATTACTGGCTCAGAGGATGGCACCGTACGGATATGGCATTCTACTACTTATAGGTTATAGTTCTACGATTTTTTACTGATATTCTGTTGCATCTTCACTTTCCCTTTCCGGCATTTGGTAGTGCCCAGTGGTATTCCCTATGTCAGTATCTTGGCAATCATATGGTTTTGATGGAGGTCTGCTTGATTGAGCATGTCTCCTTTAGACTGATCTGTTGCAGGACAAGCCATGATTGTATGCTGGTATACTAAAGCACAGTAAAGAAAAATTGAGCTTCAGATTTCATGCCATTATACACTCATCCTGTGGCAGGGAGTTGATGTTAAAATATGTAAAATCTCAAAATTTTACCGAGAAGGTCGAAAACAATTTACGTGAGAGCATTTCATTGTCCCCAATGAATCAGTGCTTTTGTGTCTTAATTTTGAATAAGTAAAAATTGATGATCCAGTCTGCGTGTACTTCACTAATGGTTTATGTCTCACAAACATCAGAAGCGGTTATAAATCGAGAAATCAAAGGTCGTGGTCCAAATCTATTGCATATCTGACTGTGTCCATGTTGGATATGAGTTGAGTTATGAAATTCTTTTGCTTCGTGTGTGCTGAGGATAAAATGGACTGAACATTGAATAATTGTATATTCAGTACGTTCCAGCATTCAGACAGATACTCATAGAAATTTCATGTAGTTTATCTGAATCTGTCGAGCATATGCTAGTGTAGTAGTCAATGGGATTTCGTTGATTTCATGTGAATGTGCAGTGTATGAATCAGTTTATCTTGTGTTTCCCATTTTTTCTAGCTTAAATTTTTCTAACAGATTACATTTGAGTAATCCTCCTAATAGTTTTCCAATTCAACCCAGGCTGGAGAATACATTGAATTACGGTCTTGAGAGAGTCTGGGCTATTGGCAATGTGAAAAGTTCACGAAGGTTTGTTCTTAAACATGTTTTCTTACTATCTTTTTCGTATTTGGGTTTCCTCCACTGGAAGATGTTTCGATAATGCTTACTGGTACTTTTCTTGTTTTCATCTGTAATCTTCATATTGCAACTTCCAGACTATAATTGCAACCTTTTCGTAACTTCTTTGTCATATGAGGACTATGATTGGAATCGTCATGGTTGGTATTCTCTGTACAGAGTTGTGATCGGTTATGATGAAGGAACCATTATGGTCAAACTTGGTCGTGAAGTGCCTGTAGCTAGCATGGACAGTAGTGGAAAAATCATCTGGGCTAAGCATAATGAGATTCAAACTGTAAACATTAAGAGTGTTGGAGCAGGTTTTGAGGTTTGAAACTAACTCGATTGATTTGTTGTTGTAAAATGACAACTTATTTATGGAGGTCCCTTAGTGATTACATCTTGCTTTTTTTGTGTAGGTTACAGATGGAGAAAGGTTGCCGTTGGCTGTTAAGGAGCTGGGAACCTGTGATCTTTACCCCCAAGTGAGTTTTCATATCCTTGGCCTCTTCTTTTGCCTGGATTAGTTTCTTTAATAAGTTATTAAGATTCAGGACATGTCTTCATAAGGAATACTTGTCATCAACTTCTCATTGTTGTGCTTGCTGTGCATTTGAACACGCTTCTTGTTTTGGTGAGCTATTTTTTATAATGGACATTTGGGGATAAATGGGGCCTGAGGTCCTACTTCCTCATCACTTTGGTCCATATTATGCTGAGGAGGTTTTACCGCCTGTTGTCTTTTTTACCTTCTTTCCTTAAACTTGAATCTGTGGAGTATTTCTTTCTGGAATTGAAAGTAGTGGTTTTGCTGCTTGCTAATAGTGTTGATGTGCTCCATGCAGTGAGTCTGCCTATACGTGTGATCACCTGTTTGTAGAGGTTCTCTTCATGTCTAGTTTTAGACATAGTAAGGTTGCCTTTAAAAGGGAATGAACAAGTTTGTTCATATTGCTAGATGATTTGATGGGGTAGTAGGATTTAACTGCTTCTTCTAAGGCCTTTGACTGGGACATCATTATGGAAGATCTACCTGGATCGCATTTTTTTGATTATGCTAATGTTATATCTATTTTTTTGGTCAGAGATTATGCTACTAGCAAAGCAATTGACTTTGAGGAGTCTTAAATTCTTGTTACATATGAAGTATCCACAAACCTCCAATTTATGTTGTTGATTCTTCTTCAGAGCTTAAAGCACAATCCAAATGGGAGGTTTGTTGTAGTCTGCGGAGATGGTGAGTACATTATATATACTGCATTGGCGTGGAGGAATCGCTCTTTCGGTTCAGCACTCGAATTTGCTTGGTCTTCTGATGGGGAATATGCTGTTAAAGAAAGTACCTCAAAGATCAAAATCTTCAATAAAAATTTCCAGGTTGGTCTATTTACATTGTACATTCCATAAGTTTCAGTTTCTGTGGTTTACAAAATGCTTTCTGTAGAGTTTGTTTTCTTAAAAGGAAAAGGGGAGCCTGCATTCCTTTTGCTCTCAAATGATTAGTTGGTGCTGGCTAATCTACTTGCCTATGCATTTACAGTTTTGCAGCTCCTACAGATGTAGGATTGCAATTTGTCTTTTGTCTTTTTTTATGCATGAGTATAACAATTTAAAACAAACCAGTATAGCCTAAGGATATCACCTTTCTCATCTGCCATTCTCTCTACGTTTGATGCTCTATAGACTGATGGGTAATCTCTTTGCACTTTGGAGCTATATTATGTGGCCACAGTTGCCATGGCTCTTCTACATCCAGAAGTTTCTTACATGGCCACGATTTTTCTTTTTTTTCTTTTTGGTTAATGGGTTTGCACCACCTTGATGACATATTATGATCTATTTTTTACCTTTCAAAATAAACACACGCACGCATATGTTTGAAATTTTTTAGCTAGTTGGGTGCATTTTTTAGTACCATTGGTTGACATCAATACTAGAGGAGAAACCCGTGTGACATAGTTTAGAGGATGTGGCAAGTAATAGTGGTTGTTTGTTTCAGGAGAAAAAGAGTATTCGACCAACCTTTTTGGCTGAACATATCTATGGTGGCACTCTGTTGGCCCTGTGCTCAAATGACTTCATTTGCTTCTATGATTGGGTTGAATGCAGGTTGATTCGAAGAATTGATGTTAATGTGAAAGTAAGTTTGTGTCACAGCACACACACACAGAGATTTATCTTATTTTCAGTGAATGCACGTTTGATATCATAAAATTTTCTATCATGTCAGAACCTATATTGGGCTGACAGTGGTGATTTAGTGGCAATTGCCAGTGATGCATCTTTCTACATCCTCAAGTATAATGTGAGTATCATTTTAATCTCATATCTCGGACTTGACTAAATGTTCTTGTTATGCCACTGATGACATCTGGGTGAGCTGACGAGGTCATCTGGGATTTTATATTCAGCGAGATGTAGTTGCTTCATATTTGGAGAGTGGGAAACCAGAAGATGAACAAGGAGTAGAGGATGCTTTTGAACTTCTCCATGAAACCAATGAGCGTGTCAGGACTGGTATCTGGGTTGGTGATTGTTTCATTTATAACAATTCTTCTTGGAGGCTCAATTACTGTGTAGGTGGGGAGGTATGATTCTCAATTTTTTCCTTTCGTCTTCTTTTTTTACTTGTCCATGTATTGTTATGTGTTCAATGGGAAATTGATTCATCTTGAGTTATAACTTGACAACTTTAGGTGACAACAATGTTTCATTTGGACCGGCCTATGTACTTGTTGGGATATCTTGCGAGTCAAAGCCGGGTATACCTAATTGATAAAGAATTCAAGTGAGTAAGATTTTAGCATTTGTTATTTGACAAAAAGTCATCATATTGCAGCTTATATATTGAGGTTTTCTTGAATCTTATATGCGTGACTTTAAATGCAGTGTTATAGGGTATACATTACTTCTCAGCTTGATTGAATACAAAACTCTGGTTATGCGTGGAGATCTGGAAAGGGCCAATGCACTTTTACCTTCAATTCCTAGAGAGCATCATAATAGGTACATATCATCTTAAGATTGCCAGATGATCGGGATTCTCTACTAAGGCAAATGATTATTTGTTTTTTTTTTTTTTTAAAGTTGAGTGATGGACGTGAAGCTTATTTTGCTTACTTGAAATTCATTTTTATTGGAGAAGAGATTGCCGAGTGCAAAAATTGTTAAAATAACTAAAATAAAACTGACAATATTATAGATTTTCAAATAATTTATCCTTCTGTCTGGTGGCTACTACAATTATTATTCCTTCTACAGTATTCATCCACCATCTGTTCTGGTAATCTCATCTTTTCTCTTACAACGAATGTGAAATCAGCATCAGTCTGCTTGTGGATGTGACTATTTGGTAGATCAGAATGGTGTGGCCTTTTGGTTCCATGATTATAGCTTTGGCTTGAATCTGTTTTTTTCCTGGTGAAACTTTTGTTTTATTAATTTTGCATAAATTAAAGGGACAACCTCTTCTTAGTGCTTGATATTAAGGGCTGCAGGTTCACCATTCCTTCAGTTCTCTTTTAACTGAAGTCTAGTAAATCCGTTAAAATGCTGCACCACTTGATCGTTGTAAATTTGTCAATGTAATTTTCTTTTGATTTTAACCTTCTCCAATCATTAGTGTGGCTCGTTTCTTGGAAGCACGAGGTATGATAGAGGATGCACTTGAAGTGGCCACGGACCCGGATTACAGGTTTGAATTAGCCATACAGCTCGGGAGGTTGGGGATTGCAAAGGTGATTTGTGTTGGCTTTTAGCCAAACATGGGACATGTCTAGTTTCTTTTTTGGTTGGAGAGTCATTGATGGTTATAGGACATCAAGAATAACCTGAATTTTTTATTTTTTATTTTTTTATCACAGGAAATTGCAATGGAAGTGCAGAGCGAGTCTAAATGGAAGCAGTTGGGAGGATTAGCTATGTCGAGCGGAAAGGTGTTCCATCTACTCCACTCAATAGTCATGGTTTTTATATTAAAAGTATTGGGTTTCAAGAGAAACCTCTTGGGAATAAAGTTCAGGGTCTCTTGTAAAAATATTGGGTTAACTTAAAACGGTTTTCTAGGATCAACACATTAGTGAAAACTTTCTAGCTTTAACAAGTTCGAATTTCATCATATTCTCGAACCAATGCTTGTTTGTTGTCCTTATCATTTGCATATTTGATTTAATGCAGTTGGAAATGGCTGAAGAATGTATGAAACAGGCTATGGATTTGAGTGGCCTGTTACTGCTCTATTCTTCCTTAGGTGATGCTGAAGGAATCTTGAGACTTGCTTCCCTTGCTAAAGAGCAAGGAAAGAACAACGTTGCATTCCTTTGTTTATTTACATTGGGTAAATTAGAGGACTGTCTCCAGCTGTTGGTGGATAGGTAAGTTAGCCATAAGTTTGTTTTTCTATAGAATAATAGAACATTACATTCATGCGATACTAAATGCCTCTCTCTCTCTCTCTCTCTCTCTCTCTCTCACACACACACACACACACAAACACACAAACACACACACACACGCATGCACATCCTTATGTCTTCCAGCAATTGCATACCTGAGGCTGCTTTGATGGCACGATCTTACCTACCAAGCAAAGTTTCAGAGATTACTGCAATCTGGAGAAAGGACCTCCACAAGGTAAGTCGTATTTCCTTGTCATATTTTGTCCTTGAAATAGTAAATGGAGTCTCTTTTGATCACATGCATTTCATTGTTTGTTCTTCATGATGCTTTTCTCTTGCAACTTTACTGTACTGGTGCTGTGGGGGATGGTTCTTAATTATTTCCTGCTTTTTAGTGAATTAGTTGTGGAACTATACAGAGAGTTCTCAGTCATTAGCTATAAAAGCTGGCTATTTCGATACTTTTTTCTGAAAGAATTAAAATCTGACTTCTTAAACCAATTTATTCAGGTAATATATTCATACATCCTTTGCTATTATCAGATTATGTTGGTCAACTTCCAATTCATCAAACTGATTTTCTTGATGTTATGTATGTCTCCGCCTGAAATAGGTTATTTATCTACTTTCAGGACCACTCAAGTTCTCTTGTACCTTATATATTTTCATGCTTATACTTTAAGCGTCATATGTACTGTTTAGATATGGACAAAATCAAGTCCTTTTCTAGTTGTATAATCTCTCAATCATTTTCTCAGATATTTAAAAGGTTCATATGAAAGTGGGTAGTTACATAAGCACATCTATATTTATGCAGGTAAATCCAAAAGCTGCAGAATCTTTGGCTGACCCTGAAGAATATCCAAATTTATTTGACGATTGGCAAGTGGCTCTTTCTGTTGAATCTAAGGTTGCTGGGACAAGGTACTGGAAAACAATTTTTTTGTTCATCTATGCTTAAAAATGATACCATCATTTCTACCTTTCTATGCTCTCTCGTTGATTATATTGCTTCTGAATTACATCAGTTTCTATCACTACTGTTGATATATCATACCTATCAGTGTTTTCTTTAAAGAGCTCAAGTCATTGACGCTTAAATCTTTTAGAGGTTCTCCAGTACATCATTGGGTATAGTTTGCTCACTCTCAACTTCTAATTGTTCCCTAGGGGTGTTTATCCTCCTGCGGAAGAATACACAAAGTACCCTGATAGATCGCACGATAATCTTGTTGAGGCTTTCAGAAGCATGCAAGTTGAGGAAGAAAATGTAACTCTTGAAAATGGTGACCAGAGTCACGAGGTAATGTTCTTAACCAAGTTCATTGTGAGTCATCTCTTCCCACTTTTTACTTATTTTCTTCCATTAAGCAATCAGGGTCAGTTTGCAGTACCACATGACCCATTTGCTTTCTCTCTCCAAGTGATGGTCATGTATGGCCAAAAACTTCCTTTTTGTATGTCTTATTTTCTTTTCATCTCCATGTAGGGCGATGAACAAAATGGAGGGGAAGAGGATGCAGAAGAAGAAAGCCAGGAGGAGGGTGTAGTGATGGAAGCTGATTCTACTGATGGTGCCATACTCATTAATGGTAACGAAGTGGAAGAAGAGTTGGGTGTGAATGATGAAGGAGCCCTGTTGGCCTGAAAGCAATTGTGGGGCCAGTGTGAATATTTAAATTTTGTTTGATGGTGATTACTTGATTCGAAGAATTCTTACTCTCAATTCCCTTGAGATGTTACCATAGATTTCACTTTTATTGAACTTAGTAGAGACAAGGTACTGTGATGCTTCAAAATTTGGTTGAGCTGATCTCTGAAAACTAGCAAATAAAAAATTTATACCGACTGTTTCCTGTCATGGAAACATTTCATTAATATGTGCCGCGTATAATATCTCGTAAACTCATTCCTGTTCATATATTAAAACCCAAAATGCAATAGCAGATTTAAAAGGTTCTATTTTACTTATTAAAGTGGCGCTTATATACAAATAAATTGGGAAACGTGTACAGGATGTTTCAAAGAGTCCAATCAAATGAGTATTAAGGAAAAGTTCACAAAATTGGTAGAATGAGAAGTACAGACTGCATCCTTATAGCAATGGTAAGTAAGGGCACATGGTTGATTCTAACTAAGAAAGCTGGATCTAATTATTCTCTACAAAACGATCCATTTTGCATCTTGACCTTCATGGCCAAATATATGGGGTGCTATATGTGCTACTGCATCTCATAACGCTGTGTAAATTCTGTCTGATCATTTGAGTTTTCAGTAAGAACTTAAAGTGGATCTTGTTTTCAGTCTCTTTCCTGATCTTCCTACGTTTTGCAACATAACCGCGTAGAATGTACTGGTCATGTTCACAGAATTGGTTGCACAAGTTCCACTTTTATAGTTTATCATTCCAGGTCAACCTTGTGTCCTCAATTATGGGAGTCGATTTCTTTTCTCATAGCCTCTTGCACTTGTGATTTTTTTTTTTTTTTTGGTTACAGTCCACACATTGTTTTTATTATGTAGTGTTATTACATCTTTTACTCCATTTATTTTAATTACCAATGCTGTTCACTTGTTCTTTGCTCTTATGCTGCTTTAAAAGTGAATTCCTGTTCATTTTTTGTTTTAAAGTTCACTTTTTCTGTTTTGACAGTTCATACGCAGTACCTCTGAGCTCGAGAAAACCAACTCGGATTTTTGTTGATACTCTTTCAAGGTGAGACAAAGCTTTAACAGAGTAGTAGATATACATGGATTAAGTGTCATTTTGGAGGGTCATGACCTTTGCTCGTCTAAGAATTTATTCAAGCACAGGCCCAAATGGTGAAGAATGACTCGAATAGTTCTTCAAATCCACTGAGACATTGAGAATTAACAATTAGGATGTGGATGGAGACATGGTGAACTACATTTCTATTTCACCATTTCACCTTATATCTCTTTCATGTACCTGACTTCTGTGTTAAGTCTAGAGTCCTATTGTTTGTAAGCCAGCAGAACTCTTTGTGAATCAGTCAAGGTAGCTTCAGAATATAATTGTGATAATCTGGAGAAAGTAGCCTTTGGTCAAGGTACCTATTACAGTTCTTGTTGGACCAACCTTTCAGACATATGACTCAGTTACTTTAAGCCAATTTTGTTGATCTAGGGTCTCTAGTTGTAGTACCACCTTAAATGCATTTTTATAGCTTAGTGTATATCATGTGAAGATTCAATATTGCTAGTCATTCGTGAACCCAAGGCATTGGTGAATCTGGTTATTCATCTTTGGCTGTCTTTGTTAGAAGCCCCTGTATGTACTTGTGTTTATTGTCCTACATGCAGGAACCTGGAGCAGTAAATTTGATCAGACTGCATCTTCTTTTAGTAAGATCCAAGTGACAATAGCTGGCTTGGCAAGTTGTAGGACTTCATCACAAATTCCAGAAACGTTTTAGGACTTAAAAAAATTGTTGCACAAATTATAATCTTATAGATTGGTGACGTTGCAGAGGAAAATGGTCTAAAAGACTTGGCTGTGTGGTTGAATACTTCCAGTGCACCTTGAGGGGAATTTTGGCTGACCAAGCAAGCTTAACCATAATGATAGCTACTGCCTTTAGATGTCACTTTTTTTTTGTTTTTTTTGTTTTTTGTTTTCTCACTCCACATGGGGATCGTGTATTTATCTTGAGGAGATCCATGCGCAGATGACCCTGAAATTTTACTTTTCTTCATGCCTTATCAATTGCAACTCTTTTCCATTATCTTCCCTGATTTTCACTAGTTTTCCAGCAGGTAGCTCAAGAGGTCACTGGGATCCATCGTCTCCATCTCCTGGTGTTTGCCAACTCAGATTTTTTTTTCCCATTATTTTGGAAAATATATAATGTAATAATTGCCCTAGAGAATGTAGCGCAGAGCCTGCTTTCGTTAGTTGTTCTTTTCGCCTTTCTCTGGCTTAAGTATTTTAGGCCTTTCCACTGTTGTTCCATAAGCTCGAGCCATTGAGAATATTGCTTCATTTTACGTAGAGAGTTTCAGTCTTACATGTTCCAATTCCCCAGGTTTTTGGTAGAGAGGGGATGAGAAGTATTGTCATCATGCAGACAGATTTTCTCTACTCGATTTGCTGGACTGGGATTAACTTCTTTTCTATATGCTTCGAGCATTTTATGATCGGTTGTAATACCTGTTAAGGATAGGGCTTCCGAGGTGGTGCCAAATTTTGCGTAGAGGCAATGTCATGGCCACAGGTTAATTAGTTTGTAATGAACTGGTCTTCTGAATCTACACTCTTTTTCAGTATTCTAATCTAGAGAAAAGGGGGGAAAGATCACTTGTTGCACTATTCCATGGGATTTTGCCTTCGACTTTCCTCTTAACGAGTCTTTTAAATGGCTGTGCAGGAAGTAGACCTTGATGTGACTTCGACCAATATGATGTGATCTCTACTCTTCTGTCATTGTTTTTCGCATTGGATATGTTGGCCTTGTTAGTCTCAACGAGACAATCGGCTGGTATCGAAGGCCTTGTTGGCCAATCGGCAGATGGCTTCTTATGGAGTTGGCGGAGAAATTGGCATGGTCCGCTTCAGCAAAGTGCAATCGTGAGAAACAGGGGTGGGAGGATAAAATTGCAATCTTGAAGTGATCCGTGTGAAGAAGCCATAGAAGTTGTTCGCATTTTTTAAAACGTTCTTGCTTTCCCTTTTTTTCGCAATTTGAAAACACAAAAATGCTGTAACTTTAAAAAACAAAGAAGGAATTGTATGCGTTAAGGGGTTACTCGCTCATTCATGCATGCTTTTGAATTTTCGAACCATCATTAAGGGGCTATACGCATTATTTCAGAAATTTTTCTTCTGGTAAATACTCCAAACGATCCATAGGAGCGCTAAGTAGCCTAGTTTTTTTTTTGTAAGCCTTAAAAAGCTTAAGAATTTTGCATTCATATAAGAGCGCTAGATGTAGTAAAAAGGTTAGGTATGATCAGATTTATTTTTCTCCCCCCCATATGTCACTCAAGACATTACGATTCATTTCTAGACATATATGGCAATGCTGCAGTATGCAGGCTGACTTTCCTCGACCAGCACTTTCTTGTCCAAGCCTTTCCCGGGTTTGAAACTGTAGATAGGAAAGTGACATTTCTATCAGTAAGTCACGTCTATCGTTGGCCGCCAGCTGAATTCTTTCTATTCAAGACAAGTTGGCCGATTAGGAACTAAGAAGCTGAACATTCTGACAGGTGTACGGTTCACCCACTTGAGCACCAACTTCTAGTGCGTCTGTGCGAAGCGGGCAACCTTCTGTCGATAATAAAAGGCTTCCTAGTGCGCACTCTACGATAGGCATCTTGAGATAAACATTGAATCCGATCAAACTTACATTCACCATAGCAACAATACATAAGATCTTTGCCGGAACTAAAAATGCCTCAAGACTACTGACATTTCATTCAATTCATTGATGTATTATTCGACTTCAGAAAACCAAAGATTTATCATAATCTCCTAGAGGGCAAGCTACGCGTGATTGGCACATGTCTTCGAGCAAGAATTCACGCAATGCGCAACTCTTTTTTCACCTGAGCAACATAAACACGAGCAGAAATGTGAGCTTCCACAGAGAGAAAGAGAGAGAGAGAGAGAGAAAGAGAGAGATTTATTACCAGGCTCATCCTTTGAACTGAGGTTGATACACAAGGAGGAGGCACACCCAAGCTTGCAGAAGTACTCTGCATCTGCGAGGCCGCGTGAGGGAAGACCTATGCAGTCCTTCAAGCACTTGAGACTGCATTGGATCACATTATCGCCGGTGACGACACACCCGACGAAGCAGCTCACGTAGCAATCCTGAAACTCGGCTCTGGACTGCCCAAGAAACAATCCCAACACAAGACAAACCACAAGTACAGACTTCACTTTGTCCATCTTCTTCTCTTACAACGAGGAACACTTAGAAGGAGCACTTAACAATTTGACAAAAAAATTAGCTGAAAGACTGTCCTTTTATGCTCCAACCTAGAGTGCATATATGGGAGGAAAAGTAACAATAGGATAGGGACAGTTTGCATGATTTTCTGAATATTTTGATCCTTTCCTCTTCTTTTGCGGTTGCTGTTGATCTTCTCCCGTTTCTTTCTTTCTTTCTTCCTTTCTTTTTTTAATTCTTTCCTTTGCTTCAAATAAGGTTTCTTTTTGCGAGAACATCTCGATAGCAGAATCATCTCCAGCCCAATGGAGCTTGAAAAGAGTAAGGAAAGAGTGAACAATTGCTCCGACAATCCTTTGTTTCCCATTTCCTCGAATCCCACACATCCTATTGCCAAAATCTCACTCTTGGGATACAAGTACACAAAATGATAGGGACAAAAATTTATGTTTACGTGTAATTCATCATGATCATTAAAAACATATCTTACCTCACAAAGGAAACTGAACTTAAGTAGGTCCCTAATTTGCATGATTTTCTGAATATTTTGATTTTTTTATTTTGATTTTGATTTTATTTTCTTTCCTTTTCTCTTTTGTGGTTACAGTTCATCATCTCCACTTTCTTTCTTTCCTTTGCTTCTAATAAGGTTTCTCTTTTCTAGAACATCTGAATAGCAGAATCATCTCCAGAGTGATAAAATTTGAAAAGAATAAGGAAAACATGAATAATTACTCCAACAATCCTTTGTTTCCCTTTAACTCGAATCTCACAAATCGTGTTCCGAATCGCAATCTCGAGTGCACTATACCCTGCTCAGGTCATTTTTGCGCCTACCTATTTTACGTGGACAAATTGGATGAAACAATGGAGTAGTTTTGCATGTATTCCGAATATTCGGATTTTGTTGATATTTTTTTTCCTTTCCTTTCCATTTTTTTTTCTTTTGTGAATACTATTCTTCTTCTCCCTTTTCCATTTTTATTTATTTATTTCTTTCCCTTGCTTCAAATAAGATTTCTCATTTTTAGAACATCTAAATACTATAACCATCTCTAAGCCGACAGAGTTTGAAAACATAATGAAAGCGTGAACAATTACTTCAACAAATCCTTTGTTTCCCATCTGCTCGATTCCCACAAATCCTAACCCCAAAATCCAACTCTTGAGTGCACTACATCCTGCTCAGGTCATCATTACATCTACCAATTTGAATTACATAGAGACCCTCTTTTCATGCAAGAGCACTGCGTTCTCAACACTTTGCTTGAGAACAATGGATTGAACATGCTTCACCATAGCCACGAAAACACAAAGGTTTCTCTTTAGCCTAATTGAAATCCTCCATTTAGTCTATTGCAAACTCTACACTCCCTATAAGCTGGAATAGAAGTCGTCTGCCTACCTTGAACATCAGCTAGAGCACAAGTAATGCACCCAAAACCACAGGAAATTTCACATATAACCACAAGGCAGACACACACATAAAGCAATCTTTCAGGCAAGTACTGGCTGCTTTGACCAAAGTGAGCAAGAAGAAGAAGCCGAATGTTCGGGAATAGAGTGAAGGCGAACAACCGAGACACGAAGGTGGAGTCGCCAGATCTGGGGCTTAAGTTTGATGCCACCACGGAGCTCGAGCCCTCCAGATCTGGGGGTTGAGCTCGATGCCCAACGAGGGCTGGAGCTTGACATTGGGAGAAAGGTCGATCCCTCCAGGTCTGGGGCTCGAGGTCGATGCCATGGTGGAGCTCGAGATGGTCCAGCTTAGCTAAAACTCGGCGCTGCCGAACTTGGCTGCCGGGGAAGGGACATGCGGCGATGATTGCGGATGACGATGTGAGGATCAGAAAAATCCAGGGAAAAAGTATGAAATGATTATGAACAGTAAAAAACTAAAGAGACGATGATGAACAAAGAAAAAGGAAGAAAAGAAAAGAAAAATCATAAAATTACTCCACACAACAAACGGCATTGAGTGAATTTGTGTGCGTTACGTTAAATTGTTGACATGTTATGTTGGACGGTCAGCAATGACTAGGCCTTAATATCTGTAAGTTCGGGCTAAAATTGGAAGGAAGGACATGTAAAGGTTTGTTGCTGCAAGCAAACGTCTATAAATTCAGATTTTTTTTTTTCCCCATTTTGTTGGAAAATATATAATGTAATAATTGCCATAAAGAAAGTAGGGCAAAGCCTCCTTTCTGTAGTTGTTCCTTCGCCTTTCTTCGGCTAAGTTTTCACGGCCTTGCCTCCTCTGTCCCATAAGCCTGATCCGTTGAGAACGTTGCTTCGTTGTAAGTAGAGAGTTTCAGCCTTACATGTCCTGATTCTCCAGTTTTTGGTACAGAGGGGATGAGAAGTATTGAGATAATGTAGACAGATTCCTCTACTCGATTTGGACTGGGGTGGCTTCTTCTAGAAATGCTTCGAGTAATTTATGATCTCGTGTGCGTAACCTGTTCCAGATATGGCTTCTGAGGCAAGTGCCAAATTTTGCGTAGAGGCAATGACATGACCACAGGTTAATTAGTAATTAGGCTTCGACAAAGTGCAATCGCAAGAAACAGTTGGCATGGGATAAAAGGCTCTCTTGAAGTGATCCATGTGAAGAAGCCATAGAAGCTGTTCGCCTTCTTGGAACATTCTTGCTTTCCCCTTTTTCCCAATTTGAAAACACAAAAACGCTCCAACTTTTAAAAATTAAAAAGGAATTATATGTGTTAAGAGGCTACTTACACATTCACAAATGCTTTTGAATTTTCCCCTGATACGTAATTCAGCTACTCTAACCAGTCTTCGCGACTTATGACGACTTACGATTCATCGTTGGTCATGGATGGCAATGCTGTACTATAAAGGTCGACTTTCCTCAACTAGTACTTTTTTGTCCAAGCATCATTTCGCGATCACGGGTTTGAATCTGTACATTGGAATATGACATTCTTATCACTTAGTCAAATCCGGTGCTGTCCACCAGCTCAATTCTTTTCTATTCAAGACAAAGTTGGCTGATTAAAAAACTGAACACTCTGATATGTGTATGGTTCACCCACATGAGCACTAACTTCTAGTGCTTCTGTGCACCCGTGAACCTTTTTGTCGATAATATAAACACTTTTTCTGTGCGCACTCTATGATAGCATCTTGAGATAAATATAGAAAACCTTATAAAACAAACATCCACCATAACAAAGTACATACGAATCTGCTGGAACTAAAAATAATTCAGGACTCCTGTCGTCTCATTCAATTCACTGATATGCTACTCCACTTCAAGAACCGAAGATTTGTCATAAAATTCTCGGAGGGCAAGCTACACATGATCGGTACATGTCTTCGAGCAAGAATTTACACAACCTGCAACCCTTTTCTCACCTGAGAAACATAAACATGAGCAGAAACGTGAGCTTCCACATATACAGAGAGAGAGAGAGAGAGAGAGAGAGAGAGAGAGAGAGAGAGAGAGAGTTATTACGAGGGTTATCCTTTGTACTGAGGTTGGTACACAAGGAGGAGGCACACCCAAGCTTGCAGAAGTATATGGTATCTCTGAGGCTGAGGCTGTCTGAAGGAGGAATTATGCAGTCCTTCAAGCACTCGACAGAGCATGAGAAGAGAGTGCGACCTGGCGTGATGGCACACAGGATGAAGCAGGCCGGGTAGCAATCCTGAAAGTTGGCTCCGGACTGCCCAAGAAACAAACCCAACACAAGGCAAACCATAAATACAGACTTCACCTTGCCCATCTTCTTCTCTTACAATGAGGAAGAACTAGAAGCAGCTCTGACAAAGTGACAAGATTGAGCTGAATGGCGGTCCTTTTTGGCTCCAATGGGGTGCTTATATGGCCCTTTTTTTAGGGCAAGTACAACAGGATAGGGAGAGACAAAAATGGGTAAGGGCCTGCATGGTTGGCCTTTATTTCTGTTCCCAGGAACAGAAATTTCTGTTCTTTTGTTCCTGGGAACAAAAAAGGAACAGAAACGCGTTTGTGTGCGTTTCTGTTCCTTTTTATTCTTTTGTTCCCAGGAACAAAAAAGTAAACAAGAAACAAAAACAAAAAACTGTTTCTTGTTTCTAACACAAATCGAAACACTTTTTTTTTCTTTTTTTTCTTTTATTTTCTTGTTATTCTTTCACGGCCGAGGCCGGTCGCCGGCCTCGGCCACGCCGGCGACCGGCCGACGAGGGGCGGCAGCCTCGCCAGCACGGCGAGGCTCGCGGCCCCGGCGAGGCCGACGCTCGCCGTCCCGGCGAGGCCGAGGCTCGCCGTAGCCGGGCGAGGGTCGGCCTCGCCATGGCCGGGCGAGCTCGAGCTCGCCCAGATCCGGCGAGGCCGACCTCGCCTTGGGGCGGCCGCGAGCCTCGGCCTCGCGAGCCACCGCCAGTCGGCGTCACTGGCGGTGGCTCGCGAGGCCGAGGCTCACCGGCCGGCCCAAGGCGAGGTCGGCCTCGCCGGATCCGGGCGAGCTCGAGCTCGCCCGCCATGGCGAGGCCGACCTCGCCGCCGGGCGGGCGAGCTCGATCTCGCCCGATCCGGCGAGGCCGACCTCGCCCGGCCGGCGCGAGCCTCGGCCTCGCCGGGCGGGGCCCGGCGAGGCCGCGGCTCGCCGGCCGGCCGGGCGAGCTCGGCCTCGCCGGATCAAGGCGAGGCCGACCTCGCGCCGGCCTCGGGCGAGCTCGATCTCGCCCGGATCCGCCTCGAGCTCGCCCGGCCGGCGAGGCCGAGCTCGCCCGGCCGCCGCGAGCCTCGGCCTCGCCGGCGGTGGCCGGCGAGCCTCGGCCTCGCTGGCGGTGGCCGCGAGCCTCGGCCTCGCCGGCGGTGGCCCGGCGAGGCCGCGCCTCCCGCCCCGCCGGGCGAGCTCGGCCCTCCCGCCGGCGGTCGCCGGCAAGGCCTTGGCCGGCGACCGGCCAAAAGAAGAAAAAAAATGAAAAAGAAAAAAAAAACAAGGAAAAATAAGAAAAAAATAGAAAAAATAAAAGAAATAAAAAAATTATCCAAATTTACCAAACATGTTTTTGTTTATTTTTTGTTCCCGAACAAGTTTACCAAACACGTTTTTTTGTTCGTAAATTGTTCCCGAACGTAAACACTTTTTTCTATTTCTTCCCTAACAATTTTTAAACGAAACGTTACCAAACGCGCCCTAAATGACACAAATAGTCTTGATTCTTGAACTTTAGTTTAATATGCAATGTTGCCCATAAACTTTTAATTTGTTCAATGTGGTGTTGGAACTTTTTGCAAATGTTTTTAATTCAATCCTTGTACTATATAAAAATATTCAATATTGAACTTTTACACATTGAATTAAAGTTCATGGATAATATTGAACAAATTCATATTACACATTTAGCTAAAATTTTGTATCATTTTCCAGTACAAAAATTTATGTATCCATACTTCAATGTGAGTTTGGGAGTGGCGGATTGGCAACATCCATTCTCCGACTATTTTCCCATTTTGCAAGTCATGTCATATGCATATCTAAGTGTTCACCACAGGCCTTTCACTTTCTTCGTGGATTTCACGTCCACAAAATTTAATAATTTCTATGGCAATGAAAAATTCTTCTTTTTCTTTTTGTGATTGAATTTATTTTATTAGTAACTATTACTTGTTCTTATTACAGATTCGAAAATAGTAAATTATCTTATCGTTTGTGTTTCTTACTACAATTTGCAAAGATACGTGAAATCGGATATGAATTGTTTTGACGTGTAATAAGCTCGCAACAAACAATGCACCATGTCTTGTGTCAGTCACTCCTGGCAAAACAAGAAAGATGTGTCTTATTCCAACAGGCTTACACGTCATCCACATCTAGTAAAAACAAAAAATCAAATCAAACACGAGAGAGAGAGAGAGAGAGAGAGAGAGAGAAATTCACGACGGTCAACAAATCATTTATTACCCTATGAGTGGTGAAATAAGCAGGCTCCATTCCCTTAAGAAAAACCCCAAATTTAGGTTGGATCCCCTTGAGAGGCCAAACAGACTAGTCAAACGAAAATGAGGAATGGCACTTTGCATCTCTGACTCTGATACCGGAATTAAGGCTCGCTTATTTCACAAAAAATAAATAATATGAAAAATATTTGTCTAAAAATAATCACTCTTATCACTTGAAATAATTAAACAATAAAAAATATTTTCATTATTAATTACAATTTATGTCTAAACAATTTTATGAATTATACATGTATTTTTCATTCATTCATATTTTGTAAGCAATACAAGCTATCACTTTTATGAAAATATATTCTAAATCATTTACCTTCCATGAAATAAATTGAATCTAAGTTGGATATTTCCGGTATTCAAAAACCATTAAAGATAATAGTGTTAATTTTGATGGTCTTGAAGACAAAACTCATCGAGCTTTTGCACTTTTTTCATGGTAGAAGGAAAATGAAGTCCAGATTTGCAATTGATTTTCCTGTAGAGTTGCATCTTATCACGATGACTGTATTCCAAAGCTACTTGAATAAAGTGTGGCGTTGGAGATGGGTAGCTTCTGCCCTTCGGCCTCAATCAAAGCTCTTGTTTTTGAATTTCATGGAGTTTACAGTCGTCTCTGTTAAATCCGAATCAACCAATGTTTGTTGAATGTGCATTGCAAATTGCTTCTTTTATCTTTAGGTTCTTATTAAACAGCTCTGAGCCACTTGTTAACCTATTCGAGTACAAAATTCTTAATGTAAGTTTGGGAGTGGCGGAAGAGAAAATGTGAAATGAAAGAAATTTGCATATCCATTCTTTAAAAATTATGAAGAAACCCTTAAAATTGACTATTCTAGAAAACTCGGAATAGATAATCAATAATATTGATTCTAAGTTGACCCGAGTGCTGTCACATTCATATTTATTTCATCACATATTTTAAATATTGCAAAAGGGCAAATCTTCATATTAAAGGAAATATGGACTTGATTAATACGTAATAGGGTGGCAGAATCAAGGGAAAATTCCAAATAAGGACCCGAAGTGGATCAATTTTCTTAAATAAGGATCCAAAGTGAACTTTGTGTCAAATAAGGACCCGTAGTAAACTCATTATCTTGAATAAGGACCCGAAGTAAATTTTGTGTCAAATAAGGACCCAAAATAATCAACTTAATCTCTATTGAGGAACTTAGCTCACTGGCAAACATTTTCCAGCGATTACAATAGGGGCAATTTTGTTAGAAAATTATTATCAGAAAAAAGGGAAAATGCTAAATTAATTAAGTTTATATTTTCTTCTTTCTTCTCCCTCACCGCTCCTCAACCAAATCGCTGGCCAATCATCGTTGCAACTTGATTCTCGTCGCTTCTCACCTGCCCCTCACAAGCATCAGTCTATTGTTCACCATCGTCTCTTCTTTCTATCGGCAGCCTCTTGTTAATTTTGTCAAGGCGGCTCCCTGCGTTGGTAAGTTCAGCAAAGTCGCGGAGGCGATGGCCATGGGAATCTACACCACACGGAACGCTCCCTTGGGGCCGTACTGTCCCTCCTCTCTCTCCTTTGTTGCGGTCCCACTCCCGCTTCTTGCTCAGGGGTCACCGGTACTCATTTACTCTAGGTTAGAGCCGAGACGGTTCCAAGGTCTCTGCTTTTCTGATACGATCTCTGTTATGAGAAATTCCATCTGGCTATTTGTTTTTGCTGTACTTGTAGCTGATTGGATCGCTAAAAGGCCAGTGTTTTGTGTCTCTGTGCATAAAGTCCGTGTCTCTGTGTGTATGTGTGTTTGGCACTGGCACTTAGGTGTTTGCTGGGTTATCATCTTATAGTTGCCGTTGTTGTGCTTTCGCCATTGCAACTTTGGTGGAAATTTTTGCTAGTTCACTCGTGTGTGTGTGCGTATTGTAGTTTTGTGGCGATTTTTGGCCTGGAAATTTTAGGATGACAGGACAGTGCAGTTCTTGCTGTGCTGTTGGATTTGAGGTTCTCAGGGCGAAGTAGATGTATGTGGGAGGAAATTGCGTATCTACATTCTCTTTTTCATGTCCACACTGCAAGTTGGCTTGTGCAATCTTGAGTGAAATGCTAGAGTATTAAAAATATTTTAGGCATGCAAGAAAACTTTTGAGGACAGGCTTTGGAGCAGTCATCCCCGTGGATTGGTAAAAAATTGTTTCTTTTTTATAACTATAACCCAGCTGCTTTGCTAGTCAAGCAAAAATAGAAAATAAGAAAATTTTGAAGGGACCTAATAAGAGAAGGAAAATCTGGATGACCGGAGGTAGGGATGATATTGCTAAGACAACGGGGTTTGCAATTGATTTGTGATATTATAGATGAAATCAAAACTCCGGCTGTCCGTTTTAGGATTTGTTAATTTTTCTCTGTATTTTTTGGACAAAATTGCTCAAACTCTGGTCGTTAAAAATGTCACATGCTTGATAGCCGGTGAATATTTGGTTGACCAGCAAGCTCGGGTCCTTATTTGGAATTGATTCAACCACTTTTGGTCCTTATTCGAGACAGTGAGTTTACTTCGGGTCCTTATCTAATACAAAGTTCACTTTGGGTCCTTATTTGAGAAAATTGGTCCACTTCGAGTCCTTATTTGGAATTTTCCCCAGAATCAATGAAGGTTGTAAAAAATAACATTAAAGCAGAGAAAAAATAAATCCGCCTCATTAGATAAAGTAATCTCCCTAGAGCAATAACTCATGAAGTTGACTTCTATGTATTATGGGGTTTCATGCTAAATGGGTCTCCTTGATCATGCAATGTATATCCACAGTCACTTTCAATGTGAAAATAAATGGAGAACCTACCTCTTTCTTCCACCCATCGCGAGGCCTCAGACAAGGTGATCCACTCTCGCCCTATATCTTCATCTTGATATCCAATGTGTTAACCTAGATGATAAAAAAAGCATTAGTAGATGGAACACTCAAAGGTATACAGTTAAACAGGAATTGCCCCAAGCTATCACATTTGATGTTTGCCGATGATGCGATCTTTTTTCTGAAAGGAACTATCACAGAGTGCCAGAATCTTGGCCAAATACTAAATGAATATTGCTACGCCACAGGACAGGCAATCAACCTAAATAAATCAAGGGTTTATTTCAGTGGAAATTGTCCAGCAGCATTAAAACACAATCTGGCTACACAACTAAGAGTTCCTGTTCTACAGAAAACAGGAAAGTACCTGGGCATACCTACCGAGTGGGGTCAATCCAAGAAGGAGATGTTTGCGTGGATCCTGGCCAGAGTTAACTCAAAGTTAGCAGGTTGGAAAGAAAAACTACTAACAAAGGCAGGAAAGGAAGTGTTAGTAAAAAGTGTTGTGCAATCCATACCTACTTATGCAATGTCAATATTCAAGCTACCTGTGTCTATCTACAGAGCCATTGAACAACGTATTGCGTCATTTTGGTGGCAGAATGGAGATGCTAAAAGAGGGTTGCATTGGAAAAGATGGGAAGTTTTGAAAACTCGAAAAGATGCAGGGGGACTTGGGTTTAAAGATCTGCTTACCTTTAATAGAGCCATGCTAGGCAAGCAAGTCTGGAGATTAGCCACTTCCCCATCAGCTCTATGGAGCAGAGTGTTGAAATGGATTTATTTCCCCAAAGGCGATATCTGGACAGCATCAAAGGGACATCAACCATCATGGGGCTGGCACAGCTTAATGCTAGGTAGAGACACCATAAAGAACAACATTAAATGGTCAGTAGGGGATGGTACTTCTATACGTATCAAAGAAGATAGATGGCTTTCACAAGGAGTAATTAGCGGGGAAGGAAACCAAACAGAACCTACTCTAGTGTCTGAATTGATCAATGCTGATTCCAGAGAGTGGAAACAACAACTTATTCATAAACTTTACGAAGAAAATGTTGCAAAAGAGATTTTGGCAATCCCCCTAAGCCAACAATCACAGCCAGATATGCTAATATGGATAGGTAACAGCATAGGGCAATATACTGTCAAAAGCGGATATAACAGAGCACTGATAAACACAAGCAAAACAGACCAGAATCGTCCCTCTAGTTCATATCAAGCACCACGTACCCTTTGGACCCAAATATGGAGTCTTGACGTGCCACCAAAGATCCGCACTTTCCTGTGGAGCATTTGTCAAAACGCTCTTCCCACGAGAGCAAACCTACACACACGGAAAATAGTCAGCGATCCCCTATGTCTGTTCTGTCATACAAGCCCAGAAACCATAGAACATCTCCTGTTCTTATGCAAATGGACCAAGACGATCTGGGAAGACCCAATATTTACAACGATCAGACCAAGTAGCAGCATAAAATGCACATATTAGTGGCTGTTCACTGCTTTTCGAAAAGATCTGGACTCACCTACTCGAGAGCTTACTTGCTATGGTCTTGTGGAACATCTGGAAGGCGAGAAATAGCTGGATTTTTCGAGCGAAGGAACCCAGACTAGCAGATCTGTTGAGCATAGCACAGGAACAACAGATTTCTTTCAGCAGAAGGAAACTATATAGACACGAACGATCAATCAACCGACAGAAACCTGCTCACAAGAGGCCTCCGGAAGGCCAGGATCTGAAGTTAAACGTTGATGCGGCATGGCACCCAGGCGAATTTCTTTGTTCTGTCGCGGGCGTGATGCGTGATTCGGATGGAAGAACCCTCGAAGGCTTCGCGGCCACGACTAGGGTTTCTTCGGCAAGTGAAGCGGAAGCAGAGGCAATTTTACACGGCTTGTCGTATACGCACGAACTTCAATCGATGCACGTGGGGAACAGAGGAAATCGAACTGGGAAGTGCTTCATCGAAAGTGACTGTTCTGCTGTTGTAGAAATGGTGATGGGCGGGGCCGAACCTCCATGGAACCTAAAAGAAATCGTGGAGCAATGTAGGAATGGGCTAACTCAAAATAAGAACGTCACGGTAATTCATTGTCCACGCCAAGCAAATGCTGCAGTGGATTGGATCGTGCGGAATCACCGGCTTAATACTCTCCCCAGTAATTGGATGCTTTCTCCCCCCTTTCCTCTCTTGAATATTTTATGTGCTGATGTTTCTCCATCGGTATTATGTAAGACTCCACATTAAGTAAGTAAATGGCAGTTCTATTTGTCCAAAAAAAAAAAAAAAAAAAAAAAACAGCTATTATATTAAAGAGCAATGCGATGGTGACGACTCCGTAATCTTTACACCGACAATGGTGCTTTCTTCATTGCACATTGTTCCATGGAAACTGACCACTTTAGTTCCCCCGTTTTCACTAGAAAAATAAAATCTTCGTTGTAATAATAAAATAGAATGGATTAGTGTATTACAAAATTTAAAACTTATTATGAATATGTGGTTGCATTTTAAAACTTTAACAATATGTAATTAAATCTTAAAACTTGTCAAATTTATCCAATTAGATCTAACCATTGATTGCATTTTTTAAAAAAAATTAAGAATTGATTACACTCTATGACAAATTTTAGGACTCAATTGTATATTCATAATAAGTTTTAAGACTTTCATTTACTTATTCCTAAAAAGAAAGAAATTGAATTCAAGGATATGGGTATATTATTCTATGCAAAAAAAAAAAAACTTATATTTAACTTTTTTTTCAAATATTTCTCAAGCAAAATCTAATCCGAATGATTTTCTTCAAAATTTGATGGGCCATTCTGATTTCTGACATCTCTTGCTCATAGTTTATTTATTATCTTAGTTGAATATGCTGAGAAATTTGTTGGTGTCTGTCGCTTTTCTATTTTCCTGCATTTTTAATGAGTCACTTCGTTATACATTTTGAATTTTACTCGTAAAAATTTTCAACTCCCTCCTGAGTTATGCACTACTCCAGGAATGATTTGTGACTACTAGCGATTCTTTTAGTTAAAGTTATCCCTTAGTAAATACATCATTGGATCATTCTTGACTTAGACTTGAACGTATCTTTCATGTTTCGAGTTACGCTACCACTGCCACATGTCATGAACTTCACTCAAATTCTATTTATTGAAAAATTATGATCGATGAGCATTGCAGGCATTCCGTCGATGAGCTTTATTGGACAATTGCATTGTTATGGCCTTTATGAGCTTGTTTTACGTTCAATTTAGTGGATTTTATGAGTTAAGATTAGTGTAAAGATCTGGTTTAGGCTATCGACTTCTTTAGGTTTCATCTAGTTTTTGGGTCTAATATAATATGAGTATGCAATGGCTAGTAGAACAACAGGGAGGATCCGGCTTGAGATGTTTTACTCTGGTTGTAGCTTTAAGTTGGCTGAATATTAGTCCTAAACCTAATGAACTTATGTCAATTTAGTCCAAAATGTGTTAATATGGCCAATTTAGTTCTAAGCCTTTGCGCGAAATCCCAATATGATCATTTTGGTCAAATTTTGCCGGATATCTATGATGTGGTAATCAAGTCATCATTGTCCCTCTTATGTGGCACACAGTCACATCAATGATTTTTTGTAAAATTTAGTTAAAATGACTATATTGAAATTTCGTAGAAAATTTTATAATTAAATTTACAAAATTTCAAAGGTTAAAGACTAAATTAACATATGTACAGTAGGTTTAAGATTGAATGGATAATTTCCCCGTAATTATTTATTCTATTGGTTTAAACTAATTAACGAAGAAATCTATATGTTATACTTTGATATATGTAACTGACGCGGTCTTCTATAAATTGAGTGTATATATAATAAGTTAGGACTTTGGAAGAGAGAACCGTCAACTTGGTGTGGCTTATCCGAATGCGGTCGAAGACAAAACTTCTTGAGTTTTGCATACATGTTTCTGTTAGGAAAGAGGAAAATAAATTCCTGGCTTTGCGGTTCAGTAAATGCCTTGTCCGTAAATGTCGTTTGAAGAAAAAACCATTTATTTTGACATTTAATTTTCTGTTGGGAAATAAATATGATAATACTTGTATGAAGAGACAGCTTGCTTTAGAAAAGCGAAGCTGCCCAGCGATTTGCCACCGCAAGCGACAGTAGTCGCAGTTCGTCGTTTGTACAAAAATATGGTATTGCAGGAGCAAATGCCCCTCGCACGGACCGGGAAACATAATATCGTGGATCGGGTAAAAGCTGCAATCCGAAAATTGTTTGCAACGTCAACCATAAGCATACGGTGCATCTCTCGGTAATCGTAGTTGTGCCGAGGTGAGGATCTGGTTTCGAGATCGGGACGGTACAGAGATTCCAAATTTCAGTCAGACACGTTAAGTTTGGCTTCAGGACTTGAGTAGAACCGTGTTGGGTGGGATGACTATTGGTCCCCGTTTAACCTGAAAAGCAACCCGACCAGGCTGGTCTGGGGCCGAATCTAATATGAACCTATGGATAGGTTCACGAGTTGAAAACCTTGGAAACCAATTGAGGCTAGTTTGGCTCCTAAGTTAATGCTCTAAACCGCCGGTCTATTCAAGAACCAGTCTACCTAGGGTTTGGCTTTCTAGTCAAACTTGATCCGACTATTTAATAAGATCAAACTAAAGTTATTAAGTGTGAATATGATAATATGATATGCAGTTGGGAAATCATGCCTTCACCTAATAAATTTAAACTTTTTAAACAATTAGTGATGATTTCATAAAATTTCACATGGCATTAGAGCTGATGGTCTTAAGTTCAAATCTTTCCAGGCCTCCTTTATCTCCCCAATTAAATATCCACGCTTAATTTTAAGAATGCGAGGGGTGTTGGATACTTATAAGTTTTTAGAGCAATTGGAGATGGTCCAACAAAATCTATGCACAAACCGCAGCTAAATGGCCTCTCTATTTGACATTTCTTATTACAATTGATCCACAGAAAGTTTCAAGGTTTGATGGAGTTCAACATGTAGCAGACCTCGTCCCAACAATGGCTACATTTCTTCTATCCCTTGATCTTGCACTTCTCCGAGCATGCATCCACACAGCCTTCCGCTTCATCTGCATCTGCGAGAAATAGCAACAAAATAAAATTGAAGAAAATGAGTAAAAGATCGCCGACCCTTTGCATCTGTAAAACGTAAACAGGCATCTGAATCTTTTCTTTGAAGAGAAGAGAGAATATAAGCATCTCGAATGACTCAAAAACAAATTCATCAAGCCAAGCATGTTCTTGAAAAGACCCCGATAATTTTCACGATCTGTTTATCAAATGCATGCACGATTCGTTATTGTTGACTGATGGTACCGAGAGGGCCGATGCTGTTGCAGGTTGATTCAGCACAGCCGGAGACGCAAGTGTCGTCGAGGTTCATCAGAGGAGGAAATCCACATGCCTTCATGCACATGATGAGGCAAAGGGGCTTGGTGATGCCGACGCAACCGGAAGAACATTTCCGGAAGCACTCGTCTTTCCTCCTCGCTTTCGTCTCAACAGCAGAATGCACGAGAAGAAGCACCATTATCATCATCACCCCCTTCGCCAATTTCGCCACACCAACTTTCTCCATTGCCCCTCTTTTGTGTTTTTGCAACTAAGAGTATCTCCCAAGCACCTTATTTATGTACGAGCGCGTGTGGATGGTGTCTAAAGATCATCATTTTATGGATGACATAACATGACATAACTATGACTAGAACTGTATTATAAGACAAGTGTCGTGACCTCTTTTTTTCCCAGCGCCTACAATCGGGTACGAGTGCCCAAAGAGGCTAATGGCTTGGCTGAATTTGGTTAAGCCTGGACTCTCCCAAGTCTACCAATTCAAGACTTAATGGTTCAAGTTTTTAACCTGTAAATCAATTTTTAAAATGGAGTCACCACTAATCGATTTGGGGTGGGTTGATTAGAAACCCAAGTGAAGTATCGGGAGAAATACTCACTCCTACGCAACTAGAGAAATTATGATCGGGGACTTGATTACACTAGTTAATCACTAATACCCTTTCGGTACCTAATTTTGTTTAAACCCTAAAGTTTTTTGGATGTTAGAGGAATTTTCCATGCATTTTTGGGAGGAAAAATATTTTTTGAGTCATTTTCTAATTTTTTGGACATAAAATGGATTTTTTGGGATTTTTTGGTTTTTTTTTTTTTGGAAAAATACATGTCTTTTTGGCTTTTTCATGAATTTTTTTTTGGCTTTTTTGGATTTTTGACCTTTTTTGGAAAATTGAAATTTTTTGGAAAATTTTTGATTTTTCGAAAATTTTTTTTTAAATTTTTTTAAATTTTTTTGGAAAATAAATTATTTTTTGATTTTTCTAGATTTTTTTGGAAAATAAAACATTTTTTAACATTTTTTTAAATTAAACATTTTTTGATTTTTTTGATTTTTTCGGGAAAATAAAATATTTATTATTTATTTATTTATTTAAAATAATATAAAAACTGACCCGGGTCGATCCACGGGTTGGGTCCGACCCGGCCAGCGACCCAAACGTGGGCCCGACTCGGATTTTTCGTCTTTTTCTTTTCTTTTTATTATTATTAAAACAACGTCGTGGCCGAGCGTTTGGGGGTGCGCGGCCATGCCCGACGATCCGAGTTCCTAGCGGAACCCTACCCGGGTCTGACCCGACTCGCGACCCGACCTCCGCCGCCCCTGGGATTTACGGAATCCCTACCCGGTTCCCGATCTGGGTCCGACCCGACAACCCGGGGTCATGACCCGGAAAATCGGGAACCCTAGGGTTTCCGAATCACGCGCCGAGGAGGGAGAGGACCAGGCGCAGCGGCGACGACGGCGGCAATGGCAGCGATGACTGGACTACGGAGAGGGAGATGGCGACGGCGACATCACGATACCTGTTCGTGGCAACGGCGCGATGGGGGCGGCGATGACAACGAGACCCACGCGGATCTCCTCTAGCTTCTCTCTCTCTCTCGAGTTCACTCTTCGAGCTCCCTGAAGTCTCTCGGGGACCCCTTCGAGCTCACCACACCACGGCCGGCCTTCACTCGAGCTCCCCGAAGTCTCTCAGGGGACCCCCGAGCTCCAGTGGCCTTTCTCTCTCTTCGATCTCTCTGTTCTTCGGGATCTCTGTGTGTGTTCTTCATCGGGGATGGAGGGCCTATTTATAGGCCGAGGGTGTGCCGGTCGACGGAGCTCGATTGTCGGTTGCCACGACCTTCGCGGCCGAACCGGCGTCCCATCCGACGCCAGCCGCCCCCTATCCACGTGCATCGTCGCTGCTCCTCCTCTCCGCTTCAACATCGCGGTCCCCTGCGTGCACGCTGCAACTACGTGAGGAAGAAGAAGACCTGGCTGGGCCGGGTTGAGGCGGAAATGGGCCGAGGGCCCATGCGGAGGCTGCTTCTCCTCTTTTATGTTTTTTTTTTTTGTTTTTATTCGTTTATTATTCCGAAAAAAGGACAAGATAAATAAAATAAAAACTTAATTAATAAGATAAAATAAACTTAATTAAAATTTGAGGCGTCAACAACAAGCAGTTTAATCTTTTATGTTTTGACATTCTCTCCCTCACACCAAGGCTGGTAGAACGATGATGAGAAATTAAATTTGAGATTTCTCTCTCTTATTTCAATTATAAGTTGGATAGGCAACCCTCCATATTGCAATGTTTTGATCCATAAAAGAATAATGTGTTTTATACATGTTTTGTGATATGAGTGATTTGACATGGTCCAACAAAATACTGAAATATAAGTTATATAGTAATGTTATATGGTTTTAAATGAGATGACAATTATATGTGTATGTCATGTCATGAGATGGTATACAAATGGTAGACGTGGATATGCAATATCATTGGTAAGGTTTCCTTAGTAAGATGTTAGTATATGTAGCATTACATTGAATCTAGATGAAAGACAAGCTGTTTGAGCCTCATCAATGTTTCTGTTAGAATTGGGAAATGAAGCCCCATTTCGCAATTCATTGTCATAGCTTCTTGCTTATTTCCGGTCAAACGTTCAAAGCTATCGTGTCATCTAGACCTGTAACATGTGCCACATGTCGCCTGGGATTTAAGAAGCAAATAAGAGGAGCTCATAAATAAAACTTGTCCAAAATGTCGTAAATAATCATACAACAATTAATTCAATTCTAGGCATTTCGATCGTATCAATTAAAAATCCTACATCTATTATATAACAACCAATTCGGTCCTAGACATTTTAATTGTGCTAATTTAATTTTAAATTTATTGATAATTTATCAATTTAATTCTAACACTTTCAACTATATCCATTTAATTTTAAATTTTGCACTTCTTCTTGGTTATATAACTGCTGCAATGAATGTGCATAAAAAGGCTAAATTATTTACTGGACGAGCAAGTAGCGCCAAGCATCGTCGACAAGTCAGGATGCAATTGCTTATGGATAAGAGTGCCGAGAAGAATTAAAAAATGTGGAGAATATCAAGAGTGGCACCCAAGGAAAAGAAATCAACTAATGGTTACTAGTCCGTCTTATAAATACCACAACCTGTTCATTGAAGAACCCCCGAACAACACAATAACTATCTTTATTTTATCGCATTTTAGCTGTAGTTTTCAAGATTCTCATCATCAATTGAATTCGAATGTGCATCTCTATTCGGTCAAGTATCGTCAATTAGATTCCGATGTTGTTTCACAAGCCCAACATTGTTGATTAAATTCTAGCATTATGTTTCCTATCCAAAGATATTGCTATTACTTAGATTCCAGCTTTACACCTAAAACAAGTTATGTCGTAGATTAAGTTCCAGCATGATTTGAGTTCGAAGCACAAACTATCCAACTAGTAATGTCCATATTGCATCATTGATTAGATTTTGATGTCATTTGTGCCCAAAAATAGTTAGTCTTCAAGTTATCCAAGTGGATAAATAAAATTTCCCTTTGCATTTGACATTTTCTATCAAAACTCAATGCAAAACCTAGGTCTCCTATTATAAAACCAAAATGTAACTTTTGGTGAAAGATTTTCATAGGGATCAAAACCAATGAAACAGACTCAAATTAAACAATTTAACAAATTTTTACTCATTTCATGTAATACAAATTTAACAATCCATATTGACTCGATTCATATTGCTAAAACACCTTCACATATGACTTAATATAAAAAAATTTATATCCAAACTCAGCTAAAAGCACGACTAAACAAACACAATAATGAGTGAGGGCGTGAGAGAGTAAATAGAGAGTCATAGAGGTAGGTTGGTAAGGTGTGAATTTATTTAACCCTCATATTATTTTGAGTTTTTACAATCTTAAGCTCATTAATATATTTACTAATATAACCAATACATATAATAATTTAGCTAATTAGATACGGTTTGAGAAATGAGTTTATGACTCATTTTGACAGGTCTACGCAGCATGAGTACATTATACATGATGCATATGTTGCAACATGCGGCGCAGCACCTATCGAACCATGCAACCATCTACAGACCCACCTTCATGCCTAAATTCATCTTCATTTCGGTTTGATTGTACTATAATTACAGAACGATTTAGTAGTACTATAAGTACTAGCTAAAGTATCATCCCAATCCAAAATTCGGGAATTTGACGCCAAGTAATGTTTGTAATCTGCCTATGTGTGGAACTGGGATGAGGAAAACAAGTGTCATTTAATGCTGCCATAAATTTACGTTGACTTCTTATCAGAAAGTTAGCCTACAATCTGTTTGAGGAGACAAAGAAGGGAAAAAGGTAAAGCAAGAAATTGCCTAATAAAACAAAATAACATTTTCTTAAGGATCTGGTCCCTAGGTGCCGCACTTGACAAGTATCTAAAGATCGAAATTGAAAACATGATCTCTTTTTAGTATGTCACAAATAAAGCCAAGTTCCAGAGTATAATTATTAATTGTTATCAAGTGTTGTAGGGACACTTTATATCGAAATTCTTTGGTTAAATAATATGACCGTGACACTTGTTAAGTAATTAAATAAATAAAAAAGATCTTCATTAACAAGTGTAAATAGGGTACTAATTAAGTTAAGTAAAATTGGAAGTAAAAATTTCCGTGACACCTTAAAAATTGGAAAAATCATACTTACTTCAAATAGTAAAGTTAAAATCTCAAATCACATTTAATTAGAATTAACACTTTTCAAGTTACAAGTTTTACTATATTAATGTTCCAGTGTTATATGTAGTGAATGTTTAATTATTATTTTTTTCAATTTTTTTGTTTAACAAGTTTTGCCATCATTGCTATAACATTATTCAAGTGGCATAATCAAGCTCGGATTTCAATGCTGACCCCACCAGACATTAAAGTAACCATCTTTTTTTCCCCTCTTAAATGGCTGTAGTTTATTATCTTGTTCTAATTTACTTCGAGACTAATAATGAATTTTTCCTCGTGATCACTTTCATGCAAATATTGCTTTATCTTTCCATCCAATGCAGACGAAGCAATCCTGCGCCCAATTCCACGAGGGTTAGCATGCATCTTCTTGTTGACTACTTAGGTTTTCAAATGGAGCGAAAAATAATAAAAATTTCAAAAATATTAAAATAATACTAAATTATTTGCAGTCAGCATATGTTTTGCCACATAGAAATATTGGTGTCTATACAAGCAATTTCCAGCTAAAATTGACCTGAAGGGCTTCGATTAGTAAATCTTAAAAATATTTATGACTCAATTGATAAAATTAAATGTCTATGATTGAATTAAAAATAGTGTAATATGTTTAGGACTTTTGGATAATTTTCCTTTATTTAATGAGGTCTACTTAACGATAAAAATTGATTGATACTATCCAACTAACATAAATATTGGTGAGACTCCAAAGCCTTACAAATCGAAGGGTTCCTCGGCTAGGTTTGTCCATGGAGGGTTGGTCGGGAAAAAAAGAGGTCTGGCAAAATGAAGAGCAATGTCCAATTTCCTAGGCAACTTTCCTCTTCATGAAAGTCCTGCCCCTGACGACACACCAAACCGTTTATTTGTGTGGGATTGCATGCAAGCATTAATTGCACGTCTTGTCCGCAAGGTAGTTGAAGGCGAAACCATGTTTTTAGGCATTCAATTTTCTGCGGAAAAGTATCATAGGGGAATCCCTAATAAACCTACGTCTGCCAAAGAAAGAATGCAAGAATCTGCTGGAAAAAGGTAGCTCAAGATCTGCTCATAACAATTCTGTTGATTTCACTGATCAGATTATTACATTTTATGCCGACAAAATAAACAAAATGTTTGACGAGTTCAGCTACACATGGTCGGTACAAGTATCCAAGCAAGAATCCACACATCCCGCGACTGCCTTTTCATCTGTCAAAACACACAAGAAGAGACAGTGTGAGCTTCGCGCGAGCTCATGCACACATGAGAGAGAGAGAGAGAGAGAGAGAGAGAGAGAGAGAGAGAGAGTTTATCACTTGGGTTATTTTTGGAACTGAGGTTGGAGCACGAGGAAAAAGCACATCCAAGCCTGCAGAAGTATTGTGGGTCATTGGAAAACTCTGATAAAGGATGAATGCAGTGATTCAAGCACTTGAGACCCCCACATTTTACCAAACTGAAGGCGCCCCAAGGGGGGTAGTATGACGATATAACGAAGCAACGAGCGTAGCAACCCAGAAAATCGGCGTCGGCGGTGGCCTGCCCAAGAAACAACCCCAACCCAAGACAAAGTATGAAAACAGGCTTCACTTTGTCCATGTTGCTGTCTTCTGCGAGGAAGAACTTGATGAACCACCGATAAATATTTGGGCTGAGATACGGTCCTCTATGCCCTAAATGGAGATCTTATATAGGCCTTCTTCAAGGCTAACTCCACTAGGATGCTGACAGAAATTCGATCTGTACATCTATATAAAGTTTGATTTTAGTAAAAAGTGTCTTTAAGGCCACCGATCAAAAGTTTTAATGTATTTTTGAAAGTCGTACCCTCTTTTAATCCATGACATAGTTAGAAAAAATTCTTAATATAAGTTTGGAAGTGGCGGAAGAGCAAATGCGAAATGAAAGAAATTTTTGTGTCCAATCTTTAAAAAATTATGAGGCAACCCTTAAAATCGATTGTTTTAGAAAACTTGGAACAGAAAATCAATAATATTGATTCCAAATTGACCTAGTGCTGTCACATTCATATTTATTTCATCACATATTTTAAATGTTGCAAAAAGGCAAATCTTCGTATTATAGGAAATATGGACTTGATTAATACGTACTAGGGTGAAAAAATCAATGAATGTTGAGAAAAATAACGTTATAGCGGAGAAAAAATAAATCCGCCTCATTAGACAAAGCAATCTCCCTCGAGTATTGCTGAACAGCTACTATATGAAAGAGCAATGCGATGGTGACGGCTCCGTAATCTTTACGCCGACGACGGTGCTTTCTTGATTGCACACTGTTCCATCGGAACTGACCTCCTTAGTTCCCCCGCTTTCACTAGAAAAATAAAATCTTCGTTGTAACAATAAAAAAGAATGGATAAGTGTATTGCAAATTTTAAAACTTATTATGAATATGTAGATGAGTTTTAAAACTTTAAAAACATGCAATTAAATCTTAAAACTTGTCAAATTTAGCCAATCAGATCTAACTCTTGATTGCACTTTTTTGAAAACTTTAATGATTGATTACACTTTTTAAATAATTTTTAGGACTCAATTACATTTTCATAATAAGTTTTAGGACTTAATTACACTTATTTCTTATAAAAAAAAAAAAACTGAGTTCAAGGATATGGGTATATTATTCTGTGCAAAAAAAAAAAAGCTTATACTCAACTCTTTTTCCAATATCAATTAAGAAAAATCTAATCCGAATGATTTTATTCAAAATTTGATGGTCCCTTGGGATTTTTGACATCTCTTGCTCATAGTTTATTTATTATCTAAGTTGAATATGCTAAGAAATTTCTTGGTGTCTGTCGCTTTTCTATTTTCCTGCATTTTTAATGAGTCACTTCATTATACATCATGAATTTTACTCGTAAAAATTTCTGACACCCTCTTGAGTTATGCACTACTCCAGGAATGATTTGTGAATACTAGCGATCTTTTAGTTAAAGCTATCCCTTAGTGAATGGATCATTGGATCATTCTTGACTTAGACTTCAACGTATTTTTCATGTTTCGAGTTAAGTTACTCCTGCCACATGTCATGAACTTCACTCAAACTCTATTTATTGAAAACTTATGATCGATGAGCATAGCAAGCATTCCATCGATGAGCTTTATTGGACAATTGCATTGTTATGGCCTTTATGAGCTTGTTTTACATTCACCCAAGTGGATTTTATGAGTTAAGAGTAGTGTAATGACCTGATTTAGGCTATCAACTTCTTTAGGTTTCGGCTAGTTTTGGGGTCTAATATAATATGAGTATGCAATGGCTAGTAGAACAACCAGGAGGATCCGACTCGAGATGTTTTACTCTGGTTGTAGCTTTAAGTTGGCTTACATAATCGTTGGGAATATTATTTAATCAATCCTAAACCTAATGAATTTATGTCGATTTAGTCATTAATTTTTAATATTGTCAATTTAGTCCTAAACTTTTGTGCTAAATCTCAATATGATCATTTCGGTCAAATTTTGCTGGAAATCGATGATGTGGCAGTCAAGTCATCATTGTTCATTTGATGTGGCACACAGTCACATCAATGATTTCTTGTAAAATTTAGCCGAAATGACTACATTGAAATTTTGCACAAAATTGTATACTTAAATTTACAAAATTGAATGGTTTAAAACTAAATTATATGTACAGTAAATTTAGGACTGATTGGATAATTTCCATGTAATTGTTTATTCTATTGGTTTGAACTAATAAACGAAGAAATCCATACGTTATACTTTGATATATGTAACGGACGCATATATAAATAAGTTAGGACTTTGGAAGAGAGAACCGTCAACTTGGTGTGGCTTATCCGAATGCGGTCGAAGACAAAACTTCTTGAGTTTTGCATATATGTTTCTGTTAGGAAAGAGGAAAATAAATTCCTGGTTTTGCGGTTCATGGAGTGCCTTGACATTTAATTTTCTGTTGGGAAATAAATATGATAATACTTCTATGAAGAGACAGCTTGCTTTAGAAAAGCGAAGCTGCCCAGCGATTTGCCACCGCAAGCGACAGAAGTCGCAGTTCATCGTTTGTACAAAAATATGGTATTGCAGGAGCAAATGCCCCTCGCACGGACCGTGAAACACTTCATTAATATCGTGGATCGGGTAAAAGCTGCAATCAGAAAATTGTTTGCAACGTCAACCATAAGCATTCGGTGCATCTCTCGGTAATCGTAGTTGTGCCGAGGTGAGGATCTGGTTTCGAGATCAGAACGGTACAGAGATTGCAAGTTTCAGTCGACACGTTAAGTTTGGCTTTAGGACTTGAAGTAGAACCGTGTTGGGTGGGATGACCATTGGTCCCCTTTTAACCTGAAAAGCAACCCGACCAGGCTGGTCCGGGGCCAAATCTAATATGAAACTATGGATAGGTTCACGAGTTGAAAACCTTGGAAACCAATTGAGGCTAGTTTGGCTCCTAAGTTAATGCTCTAAACCGCCGGTCTATTCAAGAACTAGTATCCCTAGGGTTCGGCTTTCTAGTCAAACTTGATCCGACTATTTAAATAGATCAAACTAAAGTTATTAAGTGTAAATATGTAATATGACATGCAGTTGGGAAATCATGTCTTCACCTAATAAACTTAAATTTTTTAAATAATTAGTGATGATTTCATAAAATCTCACATGGTATCTGTCGCGACCTCCCCGAAGCGGGTTTGGACCACCTAAGGGTTCGGCTAATGGATTGCTAAGCCTAGACTTAGCTCGAGCTCTCCCAAGCCCATACCAATTCGCGACTTAGGTTTAATTTTAACATGCAATTGATTTTTCAATTAGGAGTCGCCACTAATCTATTTTTGGTGGGTCGATTAGAAACCCAAGTAAAGTAACGGGAGAATTACTTCACTCCTGCGAACCAGAGATTGTGAGTTCGGGGGACTTGGTTACGCTAGATTTCTCTAACGCCCCTTTCGTACCTTTCTCTTTTAAAAACATGTTTTGCAGGCAGCTTGGATTGATTTTAATTCACTTTCCTAACATGTGAGGTGATCATGCGGATGCGCAAACCACCAATTTAACACCCAAGAAAGCGATGAATAAATTGCAGGACTTACTTTATAGCAACGAAAGCATCTGCATTGTTAGATCAGAATTCACATTAACAGACCTAGATATGATTTCTAATTAACAGGCAAGTTCCCCCTTTTTTTTTGGTTTTTACTTGTTTAATGAGAATCATGCAATATGCAATGCATGCTACTAATCTAACATGGAATAGCATGACAATATCTTCTAAACTACATGACGTGAGTAAAATATTATTATTTTTTTTGTGTTTTCTTAATGAATATGCAACAATTAAATATGCAAATCAAAATGACCTAAGTATAATGACGGGCAATTTTTAATGAAGCTAATTCTACATGACGTACATTTTATGAACCTAATCCCACATGACGTGCACATGATATTTCTATTCCTAAAAATGCAATTTATCCTAAAAATTGAAACTAGTTTATCTAAAGACAAATTTTTGTATTTTTTCATGATATTCGAAATTAAGACAAATGCAAATATTACCTAGCTAAATTAAAATTCCATCCAATTTAAACTTAGGATTAATTCATGCTAAATCCTAATTTAAACTAAGACGTTATTTTAATCTAGCAATTTCTAACCTAAGATGCAAATTGATCTAATCTTAAAATGAGACATGTAATTCTATTCTAAAATGCATGATGATTTTTGTTTGTTTTTTATATATATAAAATTCGAAATTTTAAAAATTTGCACACAATTAAACATGCAACCTAAAAATCTAGCATCCAAAATTAATTACTTTTTTTGGAGTTTTTTTTTTTGTTATAAAAAAAAATTGAAGTAAAAGTCTAATTCTAGATTGACACGTGCAATTGTAAAAACTAATATCCTAAATGCATTTTTTTGGATTTTTTTTATTTTTAAAAAAAACGAAATAACTAAATATGCTAACCCTAGCCTTAATCTAACTCGCATTTTTTGAATTTTTTTATGCAAAAACAAAAGTTAATTCAAATAACCCGATATCCAATCCAATCAAGATAAGATTAATGCCCAAAATTGACAAACCATATCTCGCGCATGAGATCGGGTTGGTCAATTTTAAATTAAATCGCGAATCGAATCTCGGGCATGAGATTGGATTGTCGATTTTTATACGAGATCGTGAGTCGGATTTCGGCGCGAAAATCGAACTCATAATCCCTAAATTGAGGGGTTGTTTTACATTGGAATTTCAATCATGCGTTAATGAATAATCACACTAAGAAACTATATAAAAACAAACTATAAACTAAATTAAAAAAGGATAAAATAATAATAAAAAATACATAATGTTCTCCCTTTTTTTTTTTACCTTTTCTTTTCCCCACGCAAGGCTTGGGCTCGGGGGTCTCCGAAGGGAAACAGTCGTCGCCGGGCCGGGAGGTAGCCGGTCACCGCGTCGGAGCTCCGGCGAAGACCGGCGTGTGTGGACAGTGGTGGGCGGACCGGCGGCAGCAGCAGGTCGCGGGTGGTGTGTTGCGGCGCGGCGAGCGTGGTGGAGCGCGGGCCGAGGGCGGCAACAGCGGCAGCGTTTCGGGGTTGTTGGTGCGAGCGGTCAGAGGCGCGACAGTGAGTGTGGGCTGGAGAGTGCTTGCGGCGTCAACAGGGGATGCATGTGCTGGCTACTGGCGTCGGAGGCGCGGGCTGCAGGGCGTCGATTCGTCGCGGGTCGGCACGAGTTGCAGGCGGGGGCAGAAGCGGTGACGAGCGAGCAGGGATGATGAGCGGCGACGGCAGGGACGGTGGCGCGGCGTCGGAGGCGCAGCCGCGGAGGTGCGGGCCGGAGCGGTGGTCCGGCTCGAACTCGCTGGAAGGAGAAAGGTTGCTGGCGCGGTGACGGGCCGTTGCGGGTGCCGAGCGGGTTGCAACGGCGAGAGAGTTCGGGGCTCCGACGGTAGTAGGCAGCTGCAGAAGTGGCCTTGCGTGTGTTGCTCGAAAACTCGAGCCGCAGGAGGCAGCGAGCGGAGGTGGCGCTCGGAGGAGGGTGCTCGCGGCGTTGGACGGTGGCGTGCTCCGAGACGACGAACGGGGCTCGACTGCTGCAGGTCACGAGCAGAGCGAAAGCAGTGGTGGAGTTGCTCGGGCGTGCGGTGGCTCGACTTCTGTAGGTCACGAGCAGAGCGGAAGCAGCGGTGGAGTTGCTCGGGCGTGCGGTGGCTCGGCCTCCGGTCCTGGCGTCGCGGATCGGCAGCAGAAGCGGCCGAGAAAGAGCCGCGTCGGTTCGTTGTGGGTTGGTGGAGGTACGGTGGAGCGAACGTGGACGTGGGCAGTAGAAACTGGCGAAAAGTTCAGCGAAGGAGAAGAACAGTGGGCGCTCCTCTCTTTCTTTTGTTTTCTTCTTTTTCTGACAAACCCCTATCTTTTAATCTCCTCCCCTCTCCTTTCACTTTCCCCCTCACTTCATTTTTCCTTGGTTCTCTCGACGAGCATTTCTTCCTTTTTTTTAATCTTTTCTTATCTCTCCACTCGTGTCTCTCTACGGACTCTCTCTTTTTTAATAGCTCTCACAAAACCACTTCCGTCAAATTTTTCCTTCTCTCCCTCTTCGACGCGGCTTCCTATGGTCTTATTTATAGGCCGTCCATTGCCTCTTGAAGATAGCCAACATTATTGTGACAAGATGTAGCCTCAACTTTTCCAGAATTTAAGCTGAACGTTGCCCTTTTTTAATCTTCTTTTCTTCTGACAAACTCTCCTTTCATTTTTTAATATCCTCCCCTGACTTCATTTTTTCTTGTCCGAAGGAGGAGCCCCTTCCCAATGAATATTTTTTAGCTCTCTCTCTCTGACACTCTTCTTCCCCCCCCTGTTCTTCAGCAAGGAAATCTTCTAGCAAGCGCCTGTCCCATTTCGTGCGTGTATGGCGATGCATTAATGAGGAGGTTTCTTCTTGGTGCCACCAAAGCTGACATATTGTATAATATTATGGGCTGTTTTTGCTTCTTTGAAGATTTCCCCAGAATCCCCACGTCCACCGAATTTGTGCATGCATTAATGAGGAATAGATAATGGACGTGTGAGAGCTCCTTTCCTCATCATTTTTTTATGCATGTTCAGACCAGCGAAAGAGAGACCATCCTTTTGTGCATGCAATTGACCGCGAGCCCCTGCTTCTTGTTGACCTCTTAGTACAAATGCAAATGCGGCTACATGACATGCAATTTTAATATTTTTTCTTAGGGGTTAAAGATTAATCCCTAAATTTTTATGCAATTAATTACTAAATGATTAGTCAAAATTTAGGTGTCAACAGTATCAGAGCTGATGATCTTAAGTTTAAATCTTTCCAGGCCTCCTTTATCTCCCCAATTAAATATCCACGCTTAATTCTAAGAATGAGAGGCAGTGTTGGATACCTATAAGTTTTTAGAGCAATTGGAGATGGTCCAAAATCTATGCACAAACCCCAGCTAAATGGCCTCTCTATTTGACATTTCTTATTACAATTGATCCACAGAAAGTTTCAAGGATTGATGGAGTTCAACATGGAGCAGACCTCGTCCCAACGATGGCTACATTTCTTCTATCCCTTGATCTTGCACTTCTCCGAGCATGCATCCACACAGCCTTCCGCTTCATCTGCATCTGCGAGAAATAGCAACAAAATAAAATTGAAGAAAATGAGTAAAAGATCGCCGACCCTTTGCATCTGTAAAACGTAAACAGGCATCCGAATCTTTTCTTTGAAGAAATGAGAGAATATAAGCATCTCGAATGACTCAAAAACAAATTCATCAAGCCAAGCATGTTCTTGAAAAGACCCCGATAATTTTCACGATCTGTTTATCAAATGCATGCACGATTGGTCTCTCTATCGATCTATAGAAATTCATTATGATTGACTGATGGTACCGAGAGGGCCGATGCTGTTGCAGGTTGATTCAGCACAGCCGGAGACGCAAGTGTCGTCGAGGTTCATCAGACGAGGAGATCCACATCTCCGCATGCAAATGGTGAGGCAAAGGGGCCTGGTTTTTCCCACGCAACCGGAAGAACATTTCCGGAAGCACTCGTCGTCGTTCCTCCTCGCTTCCGTCTCAACAGCAGCATGCACGAGAAGAAGCACCATTATCATCATCACCCCCTTCGCCAATTTCGCCACACCAACTCTCTCCATTGCCCCTCTTTTGTGTTTTTGCAACTAAGAATATCTCCCAAGCACCTTATTTATGTACGAGCGCGTGTGGATGGTGTCTAAAGATCATCATTTTATGGATGACATGACATGACATAACATAAATATGACTAAAACTGTATTAGAAGACAAGCAGCTTAATCTTTTATGTTTTGACATACTCTCCTTCACGCCAAGGCTGGTAGAACGATGATGAGAAATTACATTTGAGATTTCTCTTTCTTATTTCAATTTTAAGTTGGATAGGCAACCGTCCATATTGCAATGTTTTGAACCATAAAAGAATGATGTGTTTTATACATGTTTTGGGATATTAGTGATTGACATGGTCCAACAAAATAGACAAATATAAGTTATAGAGTAATGTTATATGGTTTTAAATGAAATGACAATTATATGTGTATGTCATGTCATGAGATGGTATACAAATGGTAGACGTGGGATATGCCATATCATTGGTAAGGTTTCCTTAGTAAGATGTTTAGTAAATGTAGCATTACATTGAATCTAGATGAAAGGCAAAAGCTGTTTGAGCCTCATCAATGTTTCTGTTAGAAGCGGGAAATGAAGCCCCATTTCGCAATTCATTGTCATAGCTTCTTGCTTATTTCCGTTCAAACGTTCAAAGCTATCGTGTCATCTAGACCCGTAACATGTGCCACATGTCGCCTGGGATTTAAGAAGCAAATAGAGAGGAGCTCATAAATAAATGTTATTCAAAAAGTCCTAAACAATTAATTTAATCATAGGCCTTTCAATTGTGTCGATTCAATCATACATCTATTATTAACAACCAATTCAGTCCTAAATATTTTAATTGTGCTAATTTAGTTTTAAATTTATTGATAATTTATCAATTTAATTCTAAAATTTTCAACTGTACCAATTTAATTTTAAATTGTGTACTCCTTCTTGGTAATTTTGGCTAGAAATCTCTCAATGACTACATTGATAAATTCATAAAAATGCTTATTACTAAATTGATTGCTATATAAAATATTTAACACTAAATTGACATAATTGAAATATTTTAAACTAATTTGACCGCTGTAAAATAAATTTAGGACTTCTTCAACAAATATGACCTCAGAAAAATATAAAGCGATGGTTTTGTGATCTGCCAATAAGGAGCACTTTCATTATTGGGCTTGATCTTGCATAAAGCATATATCTGAAAATCAACATAAGAAGTTCCTCTTTCTGGCATCAGCAGATTATGCACACAATGAATGGAATTACAGCAGGAGTCAAAATGGAGCAGCCCCAGAGAACACTAGCAGACGTCACTTGAAGCAGGAACGAAGATGCGTTGCTCAAGGCGCTTCTAAGCACAAGTCAAGAGCTTCTTTGGATCATAAAGCAGCATTAGACCCGGGTGGATTGAGTTGGACTTGTTGGATATATTATTAATATACCAAAATAATATGTTCACATACAAGCCCATAGGTAAAAGCATGGTTATTTGGATCCATATGGGCAAGCCCAATAACGTCCATATAAAAACTCTAGGGTTTCCCTACGCTGGAGGTAACACCGTGAAAGATTCCAAACTCGACGCCTCTTGGTGTAATACTTCAAGCAACTACTTCTTCTCTCTCAAACCTATTACCTCCAACAATCTTGAAGTATTAGGTTCGTGTGTCGGATTTGAGCGAGTAAAGTGTGTTCTTGAAGATTTCGTCAAGATGAACTCGCGGCTGTAATTTACTTTCGATTTTGATGGTGATATTAGCCGGGATCTGAGTTTGAAGATTCGGGTGACCGAAATCTTTGATTCAAAAACCCAAAAATTATAGCCAATTTAAGAGGGTGAAACCACTTGGGCTTTGTTCTACTCATCGATACGAACGTTTTGAGTGGTCACTCGCATCAATCGGAGGTCGAGCGGAGAAGTTACGGCATCCAGAAGTTTCCATCTGAATTTCTAGCGAATTTCGGGGGCGAAATTTCTAGCGAATTTTGGGGGTGAAATTTTTCAGCGAGTTTCGGCGACAAGGGCAGTCCATCTTAAGGTTTTTGGGCGCTCCAGATCTGTTTTTGGGGTTTGTTTTGGCAAATTTCATCTCTACAGAGCGGTTTGATCAAGGTTAGGGGAGTTATTCAACTTTGTTGCTCTAAGGACTTCAAGGTGCACTCTTTCTAACACTTTGCTTTGATTAAAATGGCAAAGCGTAGTTCCTATGATATTATAAAGTTGCAATTTTTTTATGTTACTAAATTTCATGGCTGTAAATTACATGTTCAATTTGGCATGAAAGAACGTGACATATTCTATACTGTATTGAGCGATTTTACATCTACCACTGAAGATGTGAATAAATATCAATGGAACAAAAATGAGGATTTTTGTAGAGATTACTTGCTGAACTCTCTAAATCCTAATTTGGCTATTACTTATAGTGAGTATAAGACGGTGAAAGAGATATGGGATCACTTGAACGCTCAGTTCCAAAAACAAGAGGGGTTATCTAAAACCCTCCTAGCGGAGAAATTCTTTGACTTTAAATTCACTATGAATTCAAGAATAAATTTGAGAACATGAGGAACAAGCTGAAAGATGATAATTCTGATATGTCCGATAATCTCTTTGTTGGTCTTGTGTTGAGCAACCGCCAACCGAATGGAGTTCTTTCAAGACTGAAATGCATAGATCAAGGTACAGATGGGACCGGATGAATTAAAGAGGTATATTCACATTGAGGATCAAAATATCACTAGGAAGAGTTTGGAACAAGTGGGACAACAAAAGTCAGTTGCCAACTTAGTTTCACACTCCAATAAATCTCAGAAAAAGTCCAAGTCACCAAAAGGTAAATCATCTTTACAGTTAGAGGCCAAAAAGACTATCTTCAAAAAGAAGAAGAAGGGCAAGTGCCATAACTGTGGTAAATGGGGTCACTAGGCAGCAGAATGTAAGTTGCCAAGGAAGCCAAATAACGACACACCACATAATGAGGCCAATATGCTAATTAGAAGATCTGAGCCTCGAGCCTTTATTGGAATGATGAAGAATGGAAAGGCCAGCATCTCTTCTGAGTGGTGGTTGGATAGTGGTGCTACTTGTCATGCTACAAATGACAAGAAATTACTCACTGATGTCACAAAACTGAAAGATACTATGGAAAATTGCAATGGTGGTGAGGCAAAGATGACTCATGCTGGAACTGCAAATTTGATGCTTTCTTCAGGTAAATTACTAACTCTAAAACATATTAGAGTAGTACCTTTATTTAAGAAGAATTTGATATCTATGAGTTTACTTGATAAAACTGGTATGTCTTTTTCAACTATGAATGGTAGAGTAACTTTATCTGTTAACTCATATTATTTTGGTTGTGCATTCATGGTTAATGGTATGTATAGGTTGAGTTTAAATGCTAATAGCATAAACCATGTAAATTCTACTTATTGATCCAAAGTTGCTACACAATAGACTTGGACATGTGAATTACAGGAAAATGCAACATTTAGCTAAAACTCATAACATTTCATTAGATACTTCTATTCGATTTGATAAGTGTGAAGTGTGTGCACAGGCTAAAATCACTAGAAAACCCTTTAAATTGATTTCTAAAAGCACACAACTTCTTGAGCTAATACATTCTGACATTTGTGATTTTAGAAATTACATTACTAAAGGTAGTCAGAAGTATCTAATAACATTCATAGACGATTTTTCTAGATATTGTCATGTCTATTTGTTGAAATCGAAAGATGAGGCTTTTGAAAAATTTAAGATTTTCAAGTCTAAAGTAGAAAATCAACTCAACTTGAAAATTAAAAGGTTTAGGAGTGATAGAGGAGGAGAATATACTATGTCAAGGTTCAAGGAATTTTGTGCTTCAGAAGGTATAATACTTGAAACAACTGCTCCTTATTCACCACAATCAAATGGTGTTGCAGAGCGTAAGAACAGAACGTTAACTGAAATGTTAAACTCTATGTTACTTACAGCTAGCATGCCTTCCTCCTACTGGGGAGAAGCAGTTCTAACTGCTAATCACATCTTGAACAGGTTACCGCACTCTAAGTTGTCCATGACACCTTATGAGATATGGCATAAGCGCCCTTGTAAATATGATACTCGTAAGACTTGGGGCTGTATTGCTTATATAAGTATACTAAATCCTAAGAAACCTAAGATGGGATCTAGAACTATTACTTGTGTATATCTAGGTAGTGTAGAAGATAGCGCTGCAAATAAGTTTTTAGATCTATCTACTAACACAGTGATAGAATCTAGAGATGTAGTGTTCTTTGAAAACAAGTTTATCAGAGATCAAGGCTTGAATGTTTTTGGATCTACAGATATGATTTCAGAATCTCCTGTAGAATCTGAAATAGGCCCTTCTGACACTAATTCCACACAATTGGCTATTGAACCAATTCTAGTAAGAGTATTTACAAGAGAGAGAATTCCCAAAAGTTTTGGTGAGGACTTTGTTGCTTACCATCTTGAGGATGATCCATTCTCCTATCAGGAAGCAATGAGATCTAGGGAATCTCTACTATGAGCAGAAGTCATAGATGATGAAATGAGCTCTCTGCTACAGAATCACACTTGGCAGCTAGTAAATTTGCCAAAAGGGACTAAAGTTATAGGCTGTAAATGAGTGTTGAAGAAAAAACTGAATAGTGATGGATCAATAACCAGATACAAAGCACGTTTAGTAGCTAAAGGCTATAAGAAACAGAGTGGAATAGATTATTTTGATGTCTATTCACTTGTGTGTCATCTATCAATTATAAGAATTCTTCTTGCTTTGGCATCTATTGAACACTTTGTAGTGTATCAAATGGATGTAAAAACAGCTTTCTTAAATGAGGATTTAAATGAGGAAATTTACATGGAACAACCGGAAGGATATGTTATGAAAGGTCTTGAGGACAAAGTTTGTAAATTAAATAAATCCCTATATGGTCTTAAACAAGCACCTAAGATGTGGCATCTTAAATTTGATGAAGTGGTAAAGAATTATGGCTTTCAGTTTAGTTATTCAGATAAATGCCTTTACCATCGTTCTATGTCAAATAAGATAGTCATCATTTGCTTGTATGTTGATGACATATTAATTCTTGGTTCCGATTATTCTATAGTGAGTGACGTGAAAGCTACTTTAGTTAAAGAATTTGACATGGAAGATCTTGGTATTGCTAATATCATTCTTGGTATGAAAGTAAGCTTTGAACGGCAAGTCATCTCCCTTAGCCAGACTCATTATATTGAGCAACTACTTTCTACTTGGGGATACGATAAGTGTAAACCGAGTGAGACACCATGTGATTATAATAATAGACTGAGTCATAATGAAGGGACCAGCATGGATCAGTTAAAGTACTCGAAACTAATTGGTAGTCTCATGTATGCTATGAGTTGCACTAGACCCGATATAGCCTTTACAGTTGGCATGCTGAGTCGTTTTATTAGTAATCTTAGTAAAGAGTATTGGGATGCCCTAAATAGGCTAATGAGATACCTTAAAAGTACTAAAGATTATGCTTTTTATTATTCTGGTTATCCTCCAATTATGGATGGATATTCTGATGCCTCATGGTGCTCAGATATTGGAAATAGTAAGTCCACTAGTGGGTATGTATTCACTTTGGGTGGAGCTGCTATTACTTGGAAATCCAAACGACATACTTGTATTGCATTGTCATATATGGAATCAGAACTTTTTGCTTTAGCCTCAGCCGGTGAAGAGGCAGAGTGGATAAAGAATCTGATTATAGATATTCCTTTGACTCGGCTAAAGATTAATTCTTTAAACCTATTTTGTGATAATCGAGCAGCTGTCCAAGTCGTCAAGAATACTCTCTTTAATTCAAAGAGAAGACATGTGAGACTGAGACATGCGTTGTTGAATTATCTAAGAGATCAAGGGGTTATCACCTTGATCGATGTGAGATCGAAGGATAACATAGCCGATACTCTCACCAAAGGTATGCCTAAAGATCGATTATTCAAAACAGTGAAGGAACTGGGGTTAAAGACTATATAGGCAAGTCTTAACTACCATTTACTTACCTTCTAATTGTGTATTTTGAATTATCAAATCTTTCTTTATTGGCTACAATGATAAGCACAGTTTATATGTTTCATCGATGTTCACAGCGATTCTTGACTAATTGAAGAGGGTGAGTTGTCTCATTCCAAATTTGATGAAGATGACTTTAACCTAATTCAAATGTTCTATCTGGAAAAATTGGGTCATTCCAAACTTGATGATACAATTCAACTAGATTGGACTATCCTTTTTGGTTAAATAATCTCATTCCAAACTTGATGCTAGATTATTTGACTTTAAGGAATCAAGAATTGTGACATTCCAAATTGAAACATAGAAACAATTGTTTACATAAGAAGCCTATTTGTCTTGTTTTTAATTGAAACTTGATATTACATGACTAGGTTGTTGTAAGTGACTTGACTATTGGTCTTGTTCTTTGAAACTAGACAATAGTTATTCTCCTACAAATAAACTTAAGTTGATGGCTCTTTGTAAATCACATTGTTTAGGTCTTGTTCATAATTTTTGAAACTGGCTTGATGCTTATGACATGATATTATGATGCTTTATGACATCAATATATGTTCTTCTCTGCCTGATAGAATGCTGCTAAGTTTTTATTCAAATGATTGAATTCATGATTGCCAGTTCGTCCTATAAATACCACAACCCATTCATTGAAGAACCCCCCAAACAATACAATAACTATGTTTACTTTATCGCATTTTAGCTGTAGTTTTCAAGATTCCCATCATTCATTAAATTCGAACGTGCATCTCTATATGGTCAAGTATTGTCGATTAGATTCTAATGTTGTTTCACAAGCCCAACATTGTTAATTAAATTCTAGTATCGTGTTTCCTATCAATGGATAATGATGTTAATTAGATTTCAGCTCTACACCTAAAACAAACTATGTCGTAGATTAAATTCCGGTATGATTTGAGTTTGAAGCACAAACTATCCACCTATTAGTGTCTATATTGCATCATTGATTAGATTTTGGTGCAATTTGTGCCTAGAAGCAGTTAGTCTTCGAGCTATCTAAGTATTGATTGTCGGTGTTGTATATACAAGTTGATAAATAAAATTTCCTTTTGCATTTGACATTCTCTGTCCAAATTCAACACAAAATCTGAGTCTCCTATTATAAAACCAAAACGCAATGTTTGGTGAAAGATTTTCATGGGGATCAAAACCGGTGAAATAGACTCAAATTAATCAATTTAACAAATTTTTACTCATTTTCATGTAATACAAATCTAGTGACCCATACTTACTCGATTCATATTACTAAAATACTTTCACATATAACTTAATATAAAAAAATTCATATCCAAACTAAGGTAAAAGCGTGAATTGAACAAACGCAATAATGAGTGAGGGCATGAGAGAGTAAATATAGAGTTGTAAAAGTAGGTTGGTAAGCTATGAATTTATTTAACGCTCATAATATTTTGAGTTTTTACCATTTTAAGCTCATTAATATATTTACTAAATATAACTTATACATATAATAATTTAGCTGATCAAATACAGTTTGAGGAATGAGTTTATGACTCATTTTGACAAGTCTATACCGTACGAGTATCTTATACATGATGCATATGTTGCAACATGCGGCGCAGCACTTATCAAACCTTGCAACCATCTATAGACCCACCTTCACGCCTTATTTCATCTTCATTTCTCTTAAGATTATACGATGAGTACCGAACGATGAGTACGATGAGTACTCTTGATCAGCTTTCGGTTTGATTGTACAATGAGTACCGAACGATTTAGTAGTACTATAAGTACTAGCTACTTTATCATCCCAATCCAGAATTTGGGAATTTGACGCCAATTAATGTTTGTGCTCTGCCTATGTGTGGAACTGGGATGAGGAAAACAAGCGTCATTTAGTGCTGCCATAAATTTACGTTGACTCTTTACCAGAAAGTTAGCCGACAATCTGTTTGAGGAGACAAAGAAGGGAAAAGGTAAAGCAAGAAATTGCCTAATAAATAAAATAACATTTTCTTAAGGATCTGGTCCCCAGGTGCCGCACTTGACAAGTATGTAAAGATTGAAATTGAAAACATTATCTCTTTTTAGTATGTCAAGAATAAAGCTCAAGTTCTAGAGTATAATTATTAATTATTATCAAGTGTTGTAGGGATACTTTATATCGAAATTCTTTGGTTAAATAATATGACCGTGACACTTGTAAAGCAATTAAATAAAAATAAAATAAAAAGATCTTGGTTAACATGTGTAAATAGGGTACTAATTAAGTCAACTAAAATTGGAAGTAAAAATTTCTGTGACACCTTAAATCATACTTACTTCAAATAGTAAAGTTAAAATCTCAAATCACATAATTAGTTAGCGCTTTTCAAGTTACAAATTTTACTATAACGAATGTTCCGGTGTCATATGTAGTCCCAATGTTTAATTTTGTTTTTCAATTTTTTTTGTTTAACAAGTTTTGCCAGCATTGCTATTACATTTGGCATGATCAAGCTCGGATTTCAATGCTGACCCCACCAGACATTAAAGTAACCATCTTTTTTTTTCCCCTCTTAAATGGCGGTAGTTAAATATCTTGTTCTAATTTACTTCGAGACTAATAATGAATTTTTCCTTGTGATAACTTTCACGCAAATATTGCTTTTTTCTTTCCATCCAATCCAGACAAAGCAATCCTGCGCTCAATTCCACGAGGGTTAGCATGCATCTTCTTGTTAACTAGTTAGGTTTTCAAATGGAGCGAAATTTGCAGTACCCCTCTAATTATAATTTTTAAATTATTCCATTTAATTCCATTTTAATATTGTACATATCCAAACACAAGATTCGCATTTATTAATCGAAAGTCGGGATTAGCACGGGCCATCGCCTCCCACTATGATGTAATCGGTACAATAATTTAAAAAATAATATGAGGTGATTTTTTTGGATATTTTTATGTTAAATAGTTTCATTACCTACCTAAGCTAGGTTATAAGGTTCATCTAGGTAAGCTCCACCAAAACCCAAAGGAGGTCTAACCTCCCCGATCAAGTTTCCCAACATTTGTCCACATCCTAAGGAGAGGTGGCGGGCTACTTGGATTCACCCGATACATGCCTCAAGGACACAACGCTTGACTCCTCCTATAGCTAATCCTATATTTTCTTCTCGGATCAACAAAGAATACAAGCCATAGCTAAGCGGTATCTCTCACTTTAGGGCGATTCTCCCGTTTGTTTGGAGGACCCTTAAACCTTTTAAGGACCTACTTAGGTCAAAATTGGATAGTTATTCTCTCAAACAAAAATTAAAATAAAAATGTGAAGGTCGAATTATTAGCTTTCTATTTCAAAAAAAAGCCAAAAAAAAGAAAAAAGAAAAGCACAACTTTGGACTTTGATAAGAAAACAAGAATCCGAAAAAAAGATAGATGCGTGCGTTTGCGTGTTTGTACAATCGAACGGTCGGGATCAATCTGCTGAAAACCCCGGACGACACGAGTCACGACAACGCCGTGAACACCATCCTGCGCCGTCGGCGTCGGGTACCATAACCCCCCGATCTCGTTGACACGAGTGGGACTCGCACGTGCCCTATTTCCTCTCTCTCTCTCTCTCTCTCTCTCTCTCTGTCCAAAGCAGCTCTCAGTCAGTTGACGAAGTCGCATTTCGCTTACCAGATCTTACACAGTTCCCTGGAATCTCACTTCGCTTCGTTTCCGGAAAGCTCAGGGTCGGATTCGTCCCGCGCTCCGGCCGTCGCGTCCGCCCGTGGAGCGGTGGCGGTGGTGCCTCTTCTCGAGCTGCATCCGTCTGCCGATACTTTCGTTACCCCACCCGGTTCCGCCGCCGATCGCGCCGGCTCGATGGCTGCCCGGATTTGATGAGCTCCTCGAACCGAGGGTACGTCTCGCCCGCTCCGTCTCGTTTTCCAGTTTTGGGCTGAGGGATTCTGATCTTCGTGAGTTGTTCTGGTTTCTGAGCCAATGTGGATGGTCATCGAGTCAACGGTGAGTGTCTTTACCGCGATTGGTGCCGATTCCGGCGTTCTAAGCGCGTGTCGGATTCTGGGTTCATCTCGGTTTGGGCTTTTCTTGCGAATGTGCTTGAGAAAAAACGATGGATGTTTTGAGCTAAGAATGTCTTTTGCCTCATGGTCTTTCTATCCGACAGGGTCGATGTTTCCTTTTTGGGATACGTTGCTGCCGAGTAGATTGCTAGTTCCTTGTAATGATGATGATATTCCATTTTTATGAATGCTACTCAACTGAAGATTTCTTATTCGGTGCCTTCTTGCCTTCCGTATTCGCATATATTAATTTTAGTTTCTGCTTTGTTGTTTCATATAGAGAACGGAAAATTAAAGGAGCGCGCTGGTGAAGTAATTTCGTGTAATTCGTCGATTATAAAAGTTTGGCCTTCGTGGAGTCAGGGCATCTCTAAGTGCTGCAGATTGAATTTTGGTGGCAAAATTTGGGAACAGAGCAGAGACTGATGGAGGATGGGCTAAACAGAGGAGACCCTCAAGGAAATTTTGTCAGGCAATCGTCGCTGAAGCAGGGCGGTGGCACCTATAAATCCACATTGTCGGGCAGGTCAACGCCTAGGAGTTCTCCTCGTAGATTGCATTCTAGCCGAAATCCAAAAAGAGAAGGTAGAACCGGTGGAGTTAGTTTGCAGTGGTTCCGCAGTAACAGACTGGTGTATTGGTTGCTTTTGATCACTCTATGGACTTACCTTGGATTTTACTTCCAGTCCAGATGGGCTCATGGTGAGAACAGAAATGAATTCCTTCGTTTCAGAAATAAACTAAGAAAACATGATCCTGACTCTCATAACAATGAAAGAAGGAATTTGATTGCCAACCACAGTACAACAGCAACAAAAAATGAGACTGACATAAGGTCGTCGGAAAATAAAACAATAGGTGTGGTGTTGGCTAACAAGGGCGGTGGGGGTTCATCTCCTCAAATTGTTGCTAGGAAAAAGAATAAGAAATCATCACGTAGATCAAGGGGTAAAGCGCGCAAACGGGCACCCAAGGTGGAGATTGAGAGGGCAGAGTTAGAAGAGCAGGAACCCGAAATTCCCCAGAAAAATACTACTTATGGTCTCCTTGTTGGTCCATTTGGCAAGACAGAGGACAAAGTATTGGAATGGAGTCCTGAGAAACGATCAGGCACCTGTGACAGGAAGGGAGATTTTGCTCGGCTTGTTTGGTCAAGGAGGTTTCTGTTGATTTTCCATGAGCTTTCCATGACCGGTGCTCCCCTATCAATGATGGAGCTTGCGACAGAGCTACTGAGCTGTGGGGCTACAGTTTCAGCTGTGGTTCTTAGCAGGAAGGGAGGCTTGATGTCGGAGCTTGCTAGGAGAAGAATCAAAGTGCTTGAAGACAAAGCAGACTTCAGCTTCAAAGTTGGGATGAAATCTGATCTTGTGATCGCTGGATCGGCTGTCTGTGCTTCATGGATTGGTGAGATGTCATTGAATTGAAAGTACTTGGTTTATTTTTCTGTTGGGCAATGGTTTTGTTCTTCAGTAAGAGGTCACGTCAACTATGATTAGCACAGCGGCATTCAAACTGTGGAAGTATCTTGACACATGAATGAAAATAATGTAAATTGAGTGCTAAGTTTGAGTATTATCAACAGTCTCATGGCTAATCTTTATTTGGCTGGTTTACTTGGATCAGCCTCATCTATTTGCAGAAGTTTATTTAGCCAAACTTTCAATTCGTAGAACTGCACATAGGACCAAACCTTTGTGCACCATTCCTTCATGCAAAATATTGCTCCACTGCATTGCATTATCTTACACTAGTACATTTTAAACACTGGAAAGTGCAGACTGCAGATTACATTCTAAAAGTACCCCCAAGTGATTTTTATACATCTATGTTGCTGCCAATATTTGAATGCAGGGTTAACTTTTTCCCTCATTTGATTGATCTGGCTAAAACAGCTCAGTTGATGACTTCTCTAAGCAATGGTCCTTCTGACATGTCTCCTCCAACGAATTAATCAGCTCTGCTCAACTTTTTCTGTTAATACTCTGGTTCTATTTGTATTACTCTATTTTCCCACTTGTGTAGGAATAGGAATAGATTATAATGAAGTTTTTTTTAAAAGACTGGATTCACGTGACGATGTTGTGTGGCGCTATTGATGTCTAGTTTCACATGGCTGAATTGGGACCGGGTAATTAGAGTTAATTGACAAGACTTACTTAATTGTACTAGGGAAACTCTACGAAGTTATTTAATCGTTGTCTCTTCTCATGGGACATGACTTATTTCAGATAAATACATGGAGCACTTTCCGGCTGGTGGGAGTCAGATCACTTGGTGGATCATGGAGAACAGGAGAGAGTATTTTGATCGTGCAAAGCCTGTACTCAACCGAGTAAAGATGGTTATTTTTCTTTCAGAGTCGCAGTCTAAACAGTGGCTAACTTGGTGTGAGGAAGAAAAAATAAAGTTGAGATATCCACCTTCAGTAGTCCCGCTATCTGTTAATGAGGAATTGGCTTTTGTTGCTGGGATTCATTCTTCACTCAACACCCCATCCTTTAGCACCGAAAGGATGAAGGAGAAAAGGATGTTGCTGAGGGATTCCGTCAGAAAAGAGATGGGATTAACAGAAAACGACATGCTTTTGATTTCTCTGAGTAGCATAAACCCTGCAAAAGGCCAGCTTCTGCTTCTTGAATCAGCATGCTCGCTGATAGAGAATGGCTCCTTGCAGCATAGTACTAAAGTAAAAACCCCTGCAGGACTTGGCAAGGCCCAGGAGGAAGTGAACTCCACTGTAAAGAGTCATTCGAGAGCATTGTTTCAGGAGTTGCATGATTCTGAGTCAGTGAGTGAACTGCCCAGCTATTTGGATTCTTTGAAAAACCCTAAGAGAAAAACTCTGTCATTACCTGGTCCCATGAGGGAGCATGGGATAGATACTTTAAGTTCTGAGCACATCGCTCAAAGAAGAAAAACATTGTCTGATAGTGAAGGGAAGCCACAGCAGGTGCCGAAAGTACTCATTGGATCTGTTGGATCTAAAAGCAATAAAGTACAATACGTGAAAGAAACACTTTCATTTCTATCCATGCATTCAAATTTGTCAAAATCCGTTCTGTGGACACCAGCAACTACTCGTGTTGCCTCACTTTACTCTGCTGCGGATGTTTATGTCATCAATTCACAGGTTAAACATCTTCCTTTTGTTTGACTTCTAGTATTTTTATGAGCATCTTACAGTATCTGGTAGGGAGATCCGCATAAAATAGATTTATTTTTCTGTCGATGCTGAAATTCAAAATTATCTGGTACCAATTATGAGCTCAAATCAGAAGGAAAAGGATATGTTCTCATTATTTTGTGTTCACACTTGAACATATTTTTTCAAATTGAGTTGATTTTGACGGAAAAAAAAAATTGAGTTGATTGAAAAAAGTAGAAGCCATCTTTGTGTATACATGCTTCTTGTACTACTAAAGGGATCTTATTTGGCACTTGGCACTCCTAAAAATCTGGAGTGCACTTTTGTTGCTCACTGATTTCTTCTTCTGCTCCAAATCCTTAGCCTGATTTGTAGAGCAGCTATTTAGCAATAAAGCATGTGCTGAGATGATGATGAAACTAAGAAAGAAGATCTATAGATGATTTTCTGTGGATATTTCTACTTAAGCAATCTCTCACTGACTAGGTTACTTTTTAATTGAAATGACTAGGATTATGGTCCAATCGTCTAGTGGCATGGACCCACAATGAAAAATTAAATACAAAAACCATTATGATTGGCATGCAGTTGCTCCATTATCGGGTGTGAGAAGTTGGAACAAAATCACAGTTGTTGCAGAGGGGGTCGGTCAAGTTCATAAGATTTACATATATGGCTTGTCTCCATACTTAGATTTTTCGTTATATTCATTCAAACTTTATAAAATGGCTCGGTTCTGCTTACAGTCATTGTAGATTGTGCAATAAATTTTGAAACTTTTGTGCAGGGCATGGGAGAGACATTTGGAAGAGTTACAATTGAAGCTATGGCGTTTGGCCTTCCGGTATGATTATTGACCAGATTTCTCTTACATTAAGAGTTGATTGCTTGCATGAAACATTGGCTGTGCCTCTACCTGCTGAAGTCTTTGGTTTCTTTCCTTAATGTTTTTAGTTGTGAAAGGAAATTTCTTTTTTTCTTGAATGCATTTGACTAGTTTCATCTTACACCATTTTAAAGAAGGTGCATTGAGAAATGTACCTTCTGTCCAACTTATATGTATGTAAAGGCAGCAATGGAGTGATCAACAAAATATTGCCTAGCTCACTTCCCCTAAAATGGAGCAGGTGCTCGGAACAGATGCAGGAGGCACAAAAGAGATTGTCGATCATAATGAAACGGGCCTTCTTCACCCTCCAGGTCATCCTGGAATTGAAGTGCTTGCCAGAAATATCCAGTACTTGCTTAGAGAACCAGCATTGAGGGAGCAGATGGGGATGAAGGGGAGGAAGAAGGTGGAAAAAATGTACTTGAAACGGCACATATACAAGAAATTCGCCGTGGTTCTCTCCAAATGCATGAGATGAGGGATCTTTTACCACTGGACATTCTCATTCTCATTCTCTCACAGGGCGAGCAGTTTCTTCGAAGAGCTCACATGCTGGCCGAACTGTTTGGCCGTTCATTGATTGAGGATTGATTCATTTTACAAGATGAAGAGATGTGGTGATCATAATGGGTATATCTTTTCCTCTTACCATATTTTTTTCTTTCAATTTGTCGTCGATCATCACCATTCATCTCCAAAGCAATTCGCTGTCATCTCGCGGATGCCAGCCGATACTTCATCTTACGATGTACGTCTCGTGTTCCCAGTACGCAGCCTTTAGAATGCAAAAAGTTGAGTGTGAGCGAGAGAGATGAAGCTACCTGGGCTTTATCTTCACTAACTTTCCGACTAAGAAACGCGTGTTCTAATTTCTGACTTTGTTCATCATTCCGTTTCCTCTTCAACTTGTCATCCAAGCTACTCCGACTGATATCTTACGTGCTACCGAAAGTGCTCTGCTTGAGGACCAAGCGCAATGGAACGTGGCCAGTTGACCTTACTGCTTTTTCAAAGCAAAGGAAAAGATGATCAACCTTTGGAATGCCTCAAAACTCGTTGAGGATAAGCCTCTGAGGCAACAATACCAGCAAATTCCGGGATCAGAAGGTACGTATCGATTGCGAAAGGGGGAATGAATCCTTGACCAAGTTGCAGAAAGCATGCCCGAGCACGACACAGAAGCTAAGGCCCATGACATTACGTGCACGAGCACATGGTTGCTTCAGAGGAACCGAAATCGTGCTCGTTTGCTTCAAAATTGGAATGGTCGGTGGGCATTATCTACACATGACCATTTAGGAAAGTCAAAACAAACTCGGCATGCATGTACACAAGGCAGCTAATACCAACCGTTTTCTAAAAGCCGACATGCTATGACCGCACAAAGTTGGCCACTTGAATTGGAGTTCGCTTTAACCGACAAAAAAAGAAAAAAAGAATTGGAGTTCGCTTCAACTTGGAGCGAATGACAAAGAGGAGATGCACGCCTGTGCCTCAACCAACTTTCAATTGATATGGATAATGCTTTTGATCATGTTCCGCAAGTGAAGGGACATTCGCTAATTACATGATTTCCGAAAGATGTATCGAGTCTAATACGATGTACAGTAATACCATGAACAAAAATTTCAACTCGATGTTATTATATACACAAAATTCCCGCACTCGATTTGGAATCTCCCTAAATTTCCAAACAAGACCCCGCCTGAACATGGCCGGAGAACTTTTCCGGCGACTCGATGCTGATCCAGTGGGCGGAACTCGTGTCCAAAGCATAGACCTTCTGGGCCCCACCGGATCTCGGAGACCCAATCACGAGCAGCTTCCCTTGCCACTTTGTCACGTGTGCTGGACCGTCCACGTCCGCCGGCACTTTAGCCACCGGCCGCCACGCCGGCCCTCTAAGCGCCAGGACCTCGCCGTCCCTACACATGTACAGGTCGTCGTCCCCCTCGCCGTCCAGGCACGTGGTCGGGCACGTGCCGACCGCCAGGAGGTCCTCCCGCACGGGGCCCCATCGCCACACGGCCGGGTCGAACTCCTCGGAGCTCCCCTCGAAATTCCCCTGCATCTCGGTGCCGTATCCGCCGACGACGCGGAACTTGCCGCGGTGGAAGACCGCCTTGCACTCGTCGCGCTCCTCGCCATGTCGGGCAACGGCAGCCACCGGTCCATCTCCACGTGGTACGCCAGGGCGGATCTCAGCGCGTTCTTCTCGCCGTCGTGCCCGCCAGCCACGACCACCAGCCGGTCCCCGTCCGACGCGCACCCGAAGAAGGACCGCCTCGCGCCCGGCATGTCGGCCCCGCGCCGCCACGAGCCGGAAGCCTCCCACGAGACCGGATCCAGCCCGCCGATGAGGACGAGATCCGACCCGGCGGCTGCGAGCTGGCAGAACATGGGGAAGCCCCCGGAGAACCCGGTCGGCGGCGGCAGCTCGTCCCAGGAACCCGAGAGCGGCTCCAAGGTCGTGAGGCGGTAGACGGGGCCGTGGGAGAGCTTCGAGAACCCGGTCTTCCGGGACGGGTCGGGCACGGCCTGGGCCATGACGAGGACGGTCTGGCTGTGGCCGGCGGACTTGCGGCGCGACCGGAACCGCGGGAGCTCGAGCTCGGACTTCCACGCCTTGCACGTGGCCGCGACGGTGGAGAACCCGCCGTAGGGGATCCGGATCAAGCATTCTCGGGCTACGTCGTCGGGCAGGCCCGGAATCAGTTCCATAATTCGGACGAGAAACGAAGCAAGAACGAGAACGTGGAACGACCCGGAACTTGGAATCGGAAGAGGAAGGAATGGGAACGTTGTTTTCGGTTGCTATTCCGGGGGGCTTGTGGTGTCGGAAAAGGTGGGCGATGTTACCATTTATATAGCGTGCGCGCGTGCGTGCATGTGCGAAGCGACGTGACGTTCGAGAGCGTGTGTTCCGTATTATTCGAGGGGAGACCACAGAGAAACCTGCCGTTGTTAAATCTCATCGAAGTACGTGTCGGCGGGCTTCCGTGGCTGACGCCATTATCGACGAGAGCAAGATCTAATTAATGGCCCCTCGAGGACGCCGACGGCACTCTATAATTCCCCGATCAATCGTCCCTCGTCTCGTCTGTTCTGTGATCGTCGTCATCCGGTTCGGAGTGAACGATTCGGTAGTCTTGTCCTTGGGTTTGATCGATCGGGATCGACAAGAGGAGGGATAGAGAGAGGGCGAGAGACGCGAGAGAATTGAGATAGGGACGTCGCGGCCCCCATGCCACGGCCTTTTTGTCTCCATGTCTGCTAAACCGGAATGGCATGTGGGACCCATGTGGGATAGAGAAATAGAGCAAAGGCGCTTCTCCTGAACTCCACCGCCCAATCCAATCCCAATGACCGAGTTTTTTTTTTTTTTTTTCCCTTTTTTCTTAAAGATTAATATTATGAATAATTCCAAATTAGTACACTCACCATAAATATATCATCCATATCATTCCATTAAATTGAAATGATATTATGAAAAATTATAAGTTAATATATTTATAATAAATGGTAAGTAAAATCTCAAATTGATCTGTAGGTGAATTGACACGTGTCAATTCGATTTAGTAATTTAACATTAAAATTTAATAAAAACTAACAATTGATAAATTTGTTATATTTATATCAATTTAGAGTTTTTGATGAGATAAATTTATCACTGTGGGCATATAAATTTGGAATATTTTCTTGATCATACATCAACAAGGCATAGGATCGAAAGGGACTTTTGGCTCATGAGCTTATAAAAAGGTATCGCGAAGCAGAGTGCTCTCCACGTGTCAAAGGCAGATTTAGTGGAAAGCATTCGGCTCCATTCGATTGGAGTTTTGCGCTTGGACATGTTCGTAGAGCTGAGGAACTCCTGAGTTAATAGCGACCTAGATTAGGAGCTACATCACCCGTCCTTCTACTGTCAATACCAGTCAGTTCTCTCGATGGGGTTTTTCTGCCATTGTCTTGTTAGGAAGTGGGTATCTCAAGACGTCGGTGTCTCTCCCCTTCGGATTGAAATGATGATAGGCTGGACCCTGATAACAGCCTGATAACACTCTCTCTAGCACCAAATTTCGCCCCTGGAAGTGTTGGTCTTGGCAACCCTGTTAATACCCATTTATTTGGTTGCCAAAGAGGGTCTCTGGCTGGCGACCAAAGTCGCAAGAAGTGTTTTAGTAATAGAACCGGCAGGAACGGGGCATATAGTCAAAGTAGAAGTCCAAATACATTCATTCCGACATGAATGAGCTAGGTCGAAGATGCCAGCTTTATCCATCTTTATTCGATATGATGTTTAACTGAAACAAGACACACATCGACATTGTGAGTACGAAAAGATGGTCTGAAATTAGACATTGAATCTGCTTTTTCAATGTTGGTTCACTCGAAATTCAATGTAAAGCGCGAGGTCATACAATATTGTTCGGTGGAATTTATGACGAAGGTTTGGCCAAAAATAAATGCTTGGAAGAGGAAGTTTTCCCTAGTCTACTTTTGTTCCGTCAAAAAGAAAATAAATAAAAAAACAAGTGATTTGAAAAATATTTTTTAAAGATAATCGCTTGTACCGCTTACAAAAATTAATAAAGAAAAAATATTTTCATTATTCCTGAAAATGTTTGTATATAAATTATTATTGATAATGAAAAAAATTGAATAATTAATTATTTCAAACTGTACAAATGATCATTTTCATAAAAATGCTTTCTATATTATTTATTTTCCATAAAACAAATAGAGTCTTAATAATCAAATTAAAAATATATTTTTTTTTAATGTTGAGATCAATCAAGTATTGAATTTTTATATTTAAGCAGTATATAAAATTCTTAAATGCAAATGATGATAAAAGATACATAATATATAATATTTAAGCAAAAATAAAATAAAATCAAAGAGTTGTCATTAATATGATTTCTCACTTAATAAAATGGCGTAATTAACATTTAGGGTATATACAACTTACATTGATTACACTAACCATGTATATTTATGATAAGGGGATAATAATCCAACAAGTGTTGAACATATAGTGCATCGGCTAATTTATTGGCAAAATTGAAATGTTTAAGACTAAATTGACCATTGTATAGTAAGTCAATGACTTTTATTGTCCCATGATATACACATGCCACATAGCATGACCTCTTCATATCCGCTTTTTCATGTTATCATTTATCCATTATCTGTATAAGATCATTGATTAGATATGAGATTTGATGTTAGGCATTACGTATTTGACATTTATATACGGAGCAATCTTTTGACTTCAAGAGAAACGTGGTGATCGTGGAAGGAAAGTGATTTTCAAAGCCAGGTTACATGTACTTCAATAATTTTGTACAGGGTCAAATAAACTTCGAATAGCTTATGCTTGCAACTTAAAACCTTTGAACACTCACTAGAATATTGGCATCGCTTCACATAATTGTTGGACTTTCGACATTAGCATGTTGTTGCTGACCTTTAAATCTACTCTTCCAAAAGTCGTGTGCAGTAAAGTCAACTTTTTCCATCACGCAATATGTTAATAAAATGTAGAATAAATTTATAATTTGTGAACATGCTTTGCGTTAAATATTATGGACATCAAAGTCCAAATTGCAGAAAGACACACGGAGTTGATGTAAGATGTGATCTCATTGACTTATGAATTACAAATTTCCTACATGAGAAAAGAGAGGTCGATTATTAATTGGTTTTGATTAAAATAAGTGTAAATATCCTTTTTTTCCCCTTGTTTTTCCATGTAACTGTCTATTGTCGAACTCAACGGGCAAAGGTGAATCACATGGCTTAAAATTGCATTCATGAAAATAGGATATTACCGAGATGAATTAATATTGATATTTCGTTGTGCTTTGAAAAGAACAAAAATCAGACATCATAAATTCACCTGTATACATAATTTTGGTCGTTTATAATTTTCCGCTAATTATATCTTTTAGGTTTGGTATCGGCGGGGAATGGTTGATTGAAATTGTGAAGAGACGGTCTATCAAGTGGATAAAACCATCAATTATATATAGTGGAGATAGTTTCTTTGGAATAGACATGGTTTTGGAAGGAAAAACTAAGGTCAGGTAAATAGCCCATTAGAATGAATGACGTAAGTGATGAGAATGCAATATCGCCTTCAATGTCTTCTTTTGACCTCTTGGTGGAATAGCATCGGATCACAATCGATTACCATCTTCTACTTTTTTGGCCGTAGGAATTTGAGGGATACAAGTTTCTTCGGTAAATTAAACAAAAGCAATCTCCGCCGCCAAAAACTGTTGGTCATGGCTGACTAAAGTTAATTTCCAAGTCAAATTTTAATACAAACAACAGGGAGAATTGTCAAAAAAAAAAATTATGAACTTATTGTATAACGATCAAATTAGTCTTAAAGTTTCAATTTGACTAATTTGGTCATAAACCGTTTGAGAATTTTCTAACGTAATTCTTCCGATTGGAAATCGTTTATGTGGCAATCTAGTTAGTGTTGGTCATCTCACGAGGCATGGCTACCGTTGATAATTTTTCCAATTTTTTTTTTTAAATTCATGAATTATTTTCTTTTTTATCCTATTTCCCTTTGCCAGTCGTCAAGGCCTTGGCAATGACTAGGAAAGGTTGCTGGCCATAGATGAGGGCATCAATGCCCTCACCAAATCTGGGCAGTCATAGCCCTTTTTGGCCCTCACTCAAGGTCGGCCAAGGTCGTCAGCCATCACCAAGGCCTTGGCAATGGGCAGAAGTAAAAAGGAGAAGAAAGAAAAACTAAAATAAAAAAGAGAAAATCTCATATTCAAAAAAAAATTACAAAAATTGTCCAATCAATGACAGTCATGCTATGCAAGATGGCTTATGCTGACTAGATTGTCACAAAAGTAATTTCCGACCTAAAGAACTATGATGGAAAATCGTCAAAAAGTCTAGAACTAAAATGGCTAAATTAAAAAGTTTAGTACTAAATTAGCCACTATATAATAAATTTAAGACTTTATGGACAAGTGAAAAAAGTCCCAAGAGAGAGAGAGAGCATATTTTCGGCATAAAGTATAATAAAGTTATATTGCAGTGTTGTATTTAATATGAATGCCACCATTATTTGCATGTGACTCTCTGAGAAAGGTCAGCTCCTAACACCTGCAGCTAGGTTGTATTTAATATGAATGCTACCAGTTCTCTCTCTCTCTCTCTCTCTCTCTCTCTCTCTCTCTCTCTCTCTCTCTCTCATATGAGCTTCAACCCACAAAGAGAAAAAGTTTCAAAAGAAACCCAAAACAAATGGAAGTGGAGGGAGTCAGCCAATTTAACAAATTAGACTTTGAAAAGACACTGTCTTGGAAAGTGTTAGTAGGTTAGGAGATTCTCCAAAACAATTCATTTGGGAAATAAGAAAGCAACACAAAGAATTTTAGTTGCATTTTGCTGCTGCACATGCGAATACTTTACTTTCCCTAGATTTAGTTACCTTGTTGGCTAGTATAAACTCAGATGGCATTTTAGCCAAAAGTCTCATTCCGTGAGTTTCTTTTCTTGAAATGAATTCATACCTTGTATCGACAATTATGCCACGTTTTGTGGTCTAAATTAGATTGAAAAAGACATTTGAGTGGACTTGTTTATGACACCTTTAATTTGTGTTAGGCATAGGAAATATTGTTATAGTAGTATATAAGACATCAAAATATATAAAAACATCAAGAAATGACCAACTTTTAGTTATTATCAGTAGACAATTCCAAGAGAATTGATAACTCTCCAATAAAATTATTATTGGCAAACATTAGTTATCAATGAAAACTTTGACCAAGAATGAAGTCCTCAGCACCAGCATGTAATTGCTTAGTAGTGATACTTTAGATATGTAATTTCAGTAACTGTTGTATGTAACCACCACAAGTAACCATCGTTATAAACACCCCAAGTATATTCATTGTAAAGGACATGCCCATCAATTGAAGAACTCAACTTTCTACAAGTTTATCTTTACCTTTACTTCCCTACAAGTTTTTCTTGCATTTTACATCACTGGCAATGATTGTTCCTAATGTTATACTTTTAAATTCCTTGTTATTTATTTTCCTATCCAAAATTGACAAATGACATTTTACAACCTTTGTTGGTCATATATCAATCCATCCATATTCTTGAAGCATATTTCATCATTTTTTGTGAAATATCTTTTTGGTTTGCCTAATGAGATGAGACACATTTTGTTGATTTGATGAGACTATGATGGCATGAACGAAAAGTCGACAAGAGTCTGAAAATTCTACCGGCAACAACAATCTATTACCACAAACTGTAATGAGCCGATTGAGCATTCTAATACTTCAACTGCTAGGAGAGCAGCAAAAGATAATCGACATGAGGAAGTTGATGTTCCGATGCATCACACTAAAGAGACGTTAAGAGATTTTACTCCAAATTCCAACATGGTGTCAACCATGGCAAGATTGTTCGAAAGAAGAATGATAAAACCAACTATATTATGAGTCACATATCAAACCTGATAAAGTCAAATGACGCCCTATCTAGGCCAATATCGTCCGGTGGGTATGTTCCTAGTCTTTCTCCATTTATTGATCTATTAATGTCAATCAAAGTAGTCAACCCTTAGAATCATGCAAATGCCTGAATCTGCTTATTAAAGTTGGAATAATGAGAATAATCATACTACTCTTGGTGAAAATAATCAAATTTTAAACAATAATTTGGCAAATCAAACTAGTCGATAGTCCGATCAACTACCAAATGTTGAAAATGTAAGGGCAGTAGTTCTATCGGTACCATCCAATGTGAATTTTCCTATTGGGCTTAACATGCCAATTATCGTAGATGATCCGACAAGATCAACACCAACGCCTAGACAGAAAGATGGCCAAATAAATCTACACTTGAACCCTACGTAATTTACAGGAGAAGTTTGACAATAATTGGGGTTAATAGAGGTGTTATTATATATGATTAAAATGGGTCGATATTAACATTTTTCCAAAGAGGCTTCAAAATCCCGGGTTTGCCTTTGAAATTTAATTTCAGGAGACTGCAATAAGGCCAGCGGTGCTTTTATGACATGGAATGGTAGGTGGTCAAGCACCAACTCGTGGATAGAACATGTGTAGCATATTTAAGTCGGACGTCGTAATTTAAGGACGTGATTGAAACCCTCTTCTCTACCAAAACATGGTGTCGAGGATGACGGAGATTCTAAGTTGAAAGAGAGAAAACAAGGCAAAGGCCCAAACGTACTAGCGAAGCCTGCATATGTTCCACTTCCAATCAAGTAAAATTTTCCACATTACACCCACTAATTTGCATCTCATGACATGGATCATCACCAACGTCCCTGAAAAATCTCTTGCCTATACAGTAATATTGTATTTGTAATAAATCAAACAATAGTCTCATATCTTAATATGTACACAACACGCTTTATTTCTCAGCCCTGTTCCTCCTAAATCTCCATAGAACAGCCAACTTGGACATGACCGGAGAACTTTTCCGGCAACTCCACGTTTGTCCAAGTACAAGTACGTGTCTCCAGCACGTATGCCTTTAGGGGTTCGCCAGCTCTCGCAGACCCAATCACCAGTAACTTCCCTTGCCACTTTGTCACGTGACTAGGATTGCCCACGCCACCGGGTATTTTAGCTTTGACCCGCCACGTGGATCCTCTGAGGGCCAACACGTCGCCATCCTTACACATGTACAAGTGGTCGTCCACATCGCCATCCACGCAGGTCCTTGGGCATGTGCTCGCCATCAACGCGTCCTCTCGCACCGGGCCCCACTGCCACGCGGCAGTGTCGAAGGCTTCGCAGCTCTTCTCGAACTTCCCCTGCATCGCGGTGCCATACCCGCCGATGACATGGAACTTGCTGCCGTGGAAGATCCCCTTGCATTCGTCACGCTCCCTTGACATGTCAGGCAAAGCCGCCCACTCGTCTCTTTCCACGTGGTATGCCACCGCGGACCTCAATGCGTTTTTCTCGTTGTCATGGCCTCCGGCCACGAGCACCACGCGGTCCCCGTCCGACGCGCAGCCGAAGAACGAGCGCGGTCTGCCCGGCATGTCGGCCCCGCGCCGCCACGTGGCGGTTATAAAGCTGTAGATGTAGACCGAACTCGAGGCCTCCCACGAAACTGGATCGAGCCCGCCGACCACAACAAGATCCGACCCGGCGGCGGCCAACTGGCAAAACAGGGGGAAGCCCCCACAGAACCCAGGAGGCGGCGGCAGCTCACTCCAGGAACCCGAAACCGGCTCAAAAGTGGTCAGGCGGTAAACCGGGACATGGCAAAGCTTCGCGAATCCGATGCTCCGGGCCGGGTCGAGGACGGTTTGAGCCATGACGAGGATCACTTGGCTGTGGCCTGCTGATTTGCGATGCGACCGAAACTGTGGAAGTTCGATCTCGGCCTTCCATCCCTTGCACGTGGACGCGACGGTAGAGAATCCGGCGTAGGGGACTCGGATCAGGCATTCTCGTGCGATGTCGTCGGGGAGACCAGGAATCAACGCCATATATGAATGAAGTACGAAGGAAGAATACAATTTTTGGGTGAAGAAGATGAGAGAAATCCAGAGGTCGGATGAATTGGATAGTTGCTCGGAGTGTCTTGGTTCTACGAAGGGTTTGTGGAGTTTGCTTTTTATACTATTTTGTCAAGAGTTTTTTTTTTGTTTTGTTTTGGTCGATAGTTTTTGTCAAGAGTTTCAAACTGTGGAGAGATGCACGTTCCCCGAACCGGACTCGGTTTCCCTTTCTAACAATTTTTTATTTATTAATTTAATCAATAAACGAGACAATTGGTTTTGGAAACCGCAGGAGCAAGCCGCAATTATTATTATTATTTTTTTCCTAAATACGTTGTCCTATTGATGGTATTGTCCCACTTGCCGCAAAGCCAAGATAAGAATATGACTAGAAATTACATCAGCGGTCCCACACATAATGGATGAGCACAAAATCTATCGTGCCAATTCACTCGAGTAATTTAATATAGTGTGATTAGATTTGTACTAAGGGCCAAAACTGGATAGATTAGATTAGATCGGAATGTTGCGATCAACCCAACGCAACAATTCCTTTTCATTTAACAAGTTTGATCGAGACATTTATTGTCGCATGTGAGTCCATGTGGATGAAAGGCAAGAACAGCATACACTTTCCCTATACTCCAAAGCCGACCGCCAATTGTTTTAGGCTCTCCCAATTCTTTTTGGCCTAAAAGAAATTAATTCCCAAAAAATAACGATTCTGCGGCTCTAACATAATTTATTATTTACTCATCACCGAGAAATTTGCCATCATATGCTGAAATTGCCCATCACCGATCTTGTCGACGTTTCGACATGATGGTCCATAAAATAAAGTTCTGAGCTTTCGTGCCAAAAGGGTGAAGTGTGATTTTATTTACGAGCAAAACTTGGCCATCCGTTCTTGTCCAAAAAAAAAAAAAACTTGGCCATCCGTACAAAGTGCGTTAACCAAGGTTATCCTATGGAACATGAACGGAGGAATCGTTGATGGAAAACCCTAGTCTGAGTCTAAAGCGATGAGAGCTGTATGGATAAGGGAAGGATGATATTTTGCTTCGATTAGTCAAGTCAAAAAGAGAGATATCTGTCCGCTTTTCATTTGGATACTCCACTACCCACGGCCTGCTTGATTTCGTACGCTAAAGGAAAGGAGAAATCATAAGTGAATAAACAAATGAACAAATTGCATGATAATTATCCAAAAGATCATAAATTTATTGTATGATGAACAATTAATTCCTAAACTTTGAGCTATTTAAGTTTGAAATATTTTAACAATTTACTAATATAGTCATTTTGTTCAATATTGCTGACAATCACTACTGTGGAGGCTTACTGTTCTATATAATATGATCAACAATAATGTGGACTTTTTCTTGCAATTTTTTTAAAAAAGTTTCAATTTTTTGCTCTTTTTATTTTCTCTATTTCAATCTATCAATTGCTGGGCAAGACAATAGCCAACAAAGTTTGTCAGCCATAGGCAAGGGTGTCACGGCCCTCACCTCTAACCAGCAACCTCCACCAGTCATCATTGAGGTCCTATTGAGCGACGATGGATATATATATATATATAAGAGAGAAAGAAAAAAGGACAAAAAAGTTGCAAAAATCAGAATATTTAAAAAAAAAATTGCAAAAATTCAAAACTAAAATGTCCAAATAAAATTCGGAAAAAGAATTGTCCAAATTAAAAAAAAAAAAAATTGGATTGAATTGATCGCTGTATAATAAGTTTTACGACTTTTTGGATAATTTTTACCAATATTGCAGTGAGCTTCTCAAGAGCCCTCCTGAAAGTCCAATCTCCAACAAGACAACTTGCTTGTTGTACGTTTAATCAATCATGTGCTAATATGAGGAAGATTTAGGCTGTAATAAAAGGGCGATAATGACACAAGTAAAAGGGGTGGGTGAGTATTCAAGATTTATAGGAACATTTTGGCTTGAACCAGATTAGTCGGTGCCTAGCCACCTTGACCTGAGTCCTCTACTTCTAACTAGTTCCAAGAGTCATTCAAATCGATCCTCTCCGTCGACATTTGGAAATACACAGCCAGATGATCAGATCTACGGCAGGCCATACCCAGTCATTGCTTTCAATGATTCCAACAACTCTGGCATCAATTAATGCCTATGTGTGAAGTGAACCATAAACTTCCCTGGTTGAATAAGAATCAAGTCAAGGGTGTTTTGTCAAGGGGAAACTCGCTTGAGGTCGGTGAGGCAACCTTTGTTGTTCGTGCCTTTGGCCGGTCGCCCCTAAAACCAGTGACTGAACGAGGAAAAAAAAAAAGAAATTGAAAAAAAAACAATTGAAAAAATATTAAAATATTATTAAAAATTATCTATCTTAGCGTCGGCCGTGCCACGTAAGATAGCTGGTGTCCATTCTAGTGATTTCCGAAAAAAATTAGTTAGATGGACTCAATTGGCAAAATGTAAAAATATTTGGAACTTAATTAGTAAAATTTAAAGATTTAGCTGTATGACTTTTAAGACAATTTGTCAAGGATGATTTGCCTATTGAGAAGTTATGCTCAAATATTTGCAGGTATTGTGTTTCTTTATGTTCAGTATAATCCAACATCGTTTAAGTACATGATGGTAATGTATCATATATAAAAAGAATCTATCTCCATCATTTAAGCTTTGGGCTTAGACTTTCTCACACTATAGTTATAGTGCTTCAATGACTTTCTCACCCTGCAATTATAGTGCTTTAAGTACATGATGGCAAAGTATCATATTCAAAAAGAGTTGGCCCCCATTGTATAAGCTTTGGGTTTAAACTTTATAAAGTATAATTATAGTGCATTTAATGATTATTTTAGGAAGTCACGCTGAACTCCGCTCCCTAAAGCCCTCTTCTTTTCGGTGGGAAGTAAACTAGCTTTCCATCCACAAACTTGGGAAACAAGAACAGCAAACCCGGCTCTAATTACAACCCTAACTAACATCAGATCAACAAAAAGATAACCAGCTGGTGTGTAGCCTTCAATGTCTCCTAAATAAGTCTTATTCAATTTGGCAATTTTCTCATGTGCTTCGCATCTGACACCACCATCCAATTTAAAAGTAAGTCATACAGCCAATGTCTAAACAGAGTTGGCAAAATCAAATCCCTTGTCTTTCTAACGGCAAATGGTGGTTGGTGTCTTTGTGATGATGGTGATGCTGACGACGATGCAACCCTGATCATAGTCTTCTTTGATAAAGTACGAGGAATGCCAATCTTTAATGCCACCGAATTTTTCGATCATGATGGTTTGGCCAGGACTTCTACGCGTCAAAGAGACTGCGATATTTTGTTTAAGCAGGATACTTCCTAAAGAAGATGAACATTATATTGTAAATTAAACGCGAAAGAAACTGAAGGTGGACACCACTAATTGCATGCAAATAAGAGATTCTTTCGTCATAAAGAAAAGGCAAAGAGCAGCTGTGTTTAGCTGCTATTGGTTGATCGCTGCAAGAAAAATAATTCAAGAAAGGGTGATGGAATTAGAAAGTGGAGGCAGTTAGGAATATTAAAGAAGACCTGGCGACGGACAAAGATCTGGAGCCTGTGAAAGAAGGATTGAATGGTCTAACATGGGACGCCTTGGAGAAATCGATGAATAACTTGTTGTGACCCTCCTGAAGTGAATCACAAAAAAGTTCAATGGATCATCAAGCCGACGTGAATAATCGCCCTTGTGAGTTGGCGCTTGTGCTTAATATGAGTTCTCCCATTTCCTATTGATAGAACCTGATTTAATTTAAGAGTCATCACTAACCTATTATAAGTTAATTAAGGATCAAGAAAGACGCAAGTGCCCGCTTACTTTTGTGAACCTGAGATCTATAAGTCTGTAATATTGGTTATACTAGAATCATCTAACATTCATTATCGGTATATTTTTCTCTTGAATTTTCAAAACTTCTATCGCTCCATCTTCGCAGGAGCAGAGAACATATTACTATCTCAAATGTGCTACTAGAGGTTCCAAGAAATTCAGAATAGGATTAGCATTCATCTTAGGTTGGACTTATAGATGCTTTTGGCAGTGATCTGTCCTGCACTTGCTACCCAACATTTACTGTGGATACGATAACTAGTATCCCAGCTGTGTCCTTCCCAATCCTCGCGTACTAATTAACATAATTTAACTAACTTAAAAAAAGTCAAATTGGATCTTATATTTTGAATTCAAAATCATTTTGGATAATCAAGAACTGATTTATATATATATAAATTTTCAGCAAAGAGAACATCACTGAGCTGCAATCAATTTGATTTAACACTTAAAAAATGAGTTCCTACATGTGGGTATTTGTTAATAACCTGATCGCAATTAATTGTGCGGTGTGTATATATCTTATGGATTACGCTAATGACATATATCTATGATGAGGCCTAGTAAGCGCATATTTGTGTAATCATCATATATTCATGCCACGTCAATACATGTCCACTTTTTGTGTTGTTATTGATCCATTATATTGATATGAGGTTAGATGTGACCTTTGATGTTAGAGATTACATATTTGACATATATATATATATGTAGAAATCCATTTGATTTTGTGTCAAGATAAATGAATAATTTGAAAAATATTTTTGTAAATATAATTACTCGTATTGCTCGAAAGAAATTAATGAAAAATGTACTCATTATCGATAATAATTTATATTTAAATACTTTTATGAATGATGAAAAAAATTTCGTTCATCATGTTTGTAAGAGATACAACGATTATTTTTTGGAAAATATTTTTTAAATCACTCATTTTCCATTAAATAAACCAACCCCAAGAGAAACGTGGTGATTATGGGAAGTGATTTTCAATACCAGGTTACACGTGCTTCGTTATGTACGTACACGGTGAAACGAAGTTCAATATCTCATGCTTGCGAGTTAAAACCTTCAATTGATCTTTGCAATAATACTTCCTACAGCAATGACATCTCCTCGCATGTGCTTCATTATAATTCCTAGAAAAAAAAATTGAAACATGAATTAATAACGGTTGAGCATGCTTTGCCTTCAAATGATGGACAATATAGTCCAACGCACAGATGTAAGCCGTGACCTCATTCACTTCTAAATTGCACCTTTATTGGATAAGAGAAGAGAGATCAATTATCAAGCTTCTTAATTTGAATAAGTGTAGAAACACGTTGGCGCCATGGCGCAAGCGACGAGAATACAATATCATCTTGATGTCTTCTTTTGACCTCTTGGTGGATTAGCATCATATAACCACCGATTACCACTTTCTTCGGCAAATTCGCGTAGGTCAAAACCGTTGGTTATGATTGATTAAAAATCGATTTCCAGGTCAAAATGATAACTTAAACAAGAATGTCCCCAAGAGAGAAAGCATAAAGTCATATTGCACCGTTGTACATACATGCTCAGCATGCTAAGAGCACATGAAAATCATTATTAGAAGTATATCCCATCTAATGTCCATGCTACTGGTTCTCTCCTCTTCTTTTAATATACAATGCTACTGGCTCTCTCTCTCTCTCTCTCTAATAATAGCTTTTACCCACCACGAGGAGGAGTTCCAAAAAGAATTCCAAAACAAATGGAAGTGGAGGGAGTCAGGCAGCTTAACATATTGGAAATCTGAACGGACGTCGATTCGGAAAGATGTTCGCAGGTTAGAGAGATTCTCCTAAGGAATTTTAGTTTTGATTTTGCTGCTGGACGTGCGAATACTTTAGAATTATAGCCAAAGTCTCCTTCCAAGAAAAGTCTCCTTCCAAGATTTACTTTTCTTGATATGAACTCTGTATCTTGTACCGTCGATTCTTCCAAGAAAAGTCACGTTTCATGGTCTTTATAGAATTTCTGACATGATAAAATTAGATTGAGGATGAAATTGCGTTAGACTTGTTTGTGACACCCTATATTTGTGGTGGGAATAGGAAATATTATCAGAATAGAAGTGTACACCGATTATGGAGTATGTTGTCATCTTAGAATTTTTTATGATGCAATTCATGGATATAGATATATAGTATAAACACATACTTGTGGTCTCCATAACATAAACAATTTTTGCCCACAATTCTCGCTCCTATAATCGCAATTTCAAATATCTAGTTTTCAACAATTCAACCTCGAAATTAAGACACATCTTATTTTTTAATGAATAGATGAATGGTCGAAATGCACTTCTATGTGAACATTGAGTCAATTGATGACCCTTTGATACTAGTAGGTTGGAGAGGCTAGCATGAGTCCTACATAATCTCTTAAAAAAATGAAAAGCCTTGATATATTATCTTTTTTTCCTTTTTACTCAAAGCCCACAGGACCACCTAATGTGCTTCTGCACATTCAAATCAATAAATGCTTTGAAATCTTTTTTAGAAAATTTAAAAAATTGTGTACTTTTAGCATCAACCAAGCCATGTGAGGATGGCCAAAACTAACTAGACTGCCACGTTCACAGTTTTTAGGCAAAATTAACCATAAAAGATTATATTGGAAATGCTTTAAAATTGTTTTGATTCAAATTGACAAATTATCACAAGGTTTAGGATTGAATTAGTATAATTAAAATATTTATGATTGAATTGGCCATTGCATGATAGGTTTAGAACCTTTTTGGACAATCTTCACCATACTTTCAAATGTTCCATTGGATACATGGAAAGAACGGGAATAAAAGTTATTCAAGAATGAGTAAAGTCCGGCCTCAACCGGTGTTTCTGGAGAGACACTTCTGACGTTGTAATTAAGGACACGGATGAAACCCTCTTCACGTGCCCCGAGATGGTGACAAGAATGACAGAGGAGTTTCAAAGTTAAAAGAGGAAAAAGAGTAAGGCAAATAAAAATTTATTTATTTTCCATATATGACTCACTAATTTACATCTCGTGACATCAATTATTGCTAAAGTCCCCAAGAAAAACCCTCACCTAGTGCAATCAAATCGTAATAAATCAATGAATAATCTAGCATCTAATCTCGTACACAACCTGCTTTACTCCTCCGTCTTGTCCCTCCTAAATCTCCAAATTACAGCCAACTTGAACATGACCGGAAAACTTTTCCGGCAACTCCACTTTCGTCCAAGTACACGTACTCATCTCCAACACGTATGACTTTTGGGGCTCGCCGGCTGCCGGAGACCCGATCACCAGTAACTTCCCTTGCCACTTTGTCACATGACTAGGATTGTACACGTCACTGGGCATTTTAGCCTCGACCCGCCACATGGATCCTCTCAGCGCCAACACGTCGCCATCCTTACACATGTACAAGTGATCATCCAAGTTGCCGTCCACGCAGGTCCTAGGGCACGTGCTCGCCACCAACGTGTCGTCCTGCACCGGGCCCCACTGCCACGTCGTGGCGTCGAAGGCCTCGCAGCTCCTCTCGAACTTCCCCTGCATCTCGGTGCCGTACCCGCCGATGACGTGGAACTTGCCGCCGAGAAAGATCCCCTTGCACTCGTCGCGCTCCCTCGCCATGCTGGGCAAAGCCATCCACTCGTCTCTCTCCACATGGTACAGCACCGCAGACCTTAGTGCGTTCTTCTCGCCGTCGTGGCCTCCGGCGACAAACACCACACGGTCGCCGTCCGACGCGCAGCCGAAGAATGAGCGCCGTACGCCTGGCATGTCTGCCCCACGCCGCCATGTGGCGGTTATAAAGCTATAGATGTAGACCGAACTTGAGGCCTCCCATGAAACCGGATCAAGCCCGCCGATCACAACAAGATCCGACCCTGCGGCGGCCAACTGGCAAAACATGGGGAAGCCCCCGGAGAACTCGGGAGGCGGCGGCAACTCACTCCACGAACCCAAGACCGGCTCGAAAGTGGTCAGGCGGTAAACCGGGACATGGCAAAGCTTGGCGAATCCGATGCTCCGGGCCGGGTCGAGCACGGCTTGAGCCATGATGATGATCGTTTGGCTGTGGCCTGCAGATTTGCGACGTGACCGGAACTGCGGAAGTTCGATCTCGGCCTTCCATCCCTTGCACGTGGACGCAACGGTGGAGAGTCCGGCGTGGGGGACCCGGATCAGGCATTCTCGGGCTATGTCGTCGGGGAGACCCGGAATCAATTCCATGTATGACTGAAGAATGAAGCTAGATCTCGATATTCGGCGAGGAAGATGACAATTTTCCCAGGAGTGCGATGAATTGGAGTGTCTAGGTTTGTACGAGGGGATAGGACTGTCTGCTTTTTATGGGACTTGGACATGAGTTTCCAAATTGGTGAAAAGATGCGACTTTCCACGAAGTGCACTTTGGTTTCCTTTCTTTTTAATTTTAAATAAATATAATCGACCAATGAGAAAATCGGATTTGGAAACCGCAGGAGCAGCCACAATAAATCTAAATACGTCGTCCTACTGATGGTATTGTTCCCTCCTACTGGCTGCAAATCAAAGATATAAGAGCACTTTTCTATCTCCAACAGCTTGGTTTTTGTCTGTTTAATCAGACATGTTCTAATAAGAGGAGGATTTAGGGTTCTAATAAAAGGGCGAGCGTGGGGATTCAATATATATATATATATATATATATATTATACGTACATAATTTTGTATTTCATTGTGAGGTAGTGCCTATTGTGTGGCTGACTATCTGAAGAAACTTTTGCTATTTTGTTGATTTATTTGTTTGGATAGGCCTTTTGAATATTTTCATTAAAGGCAAGATATCGAATAATATGGTCATATTTGATAAAGAAAAAATATTCTCAATTTTTAAGTAAAGAGAGATGTCACGACCTATTTTTTTGGTGCACCACCTAAAACTGGTTAATAGATTACTAAGCTTTTAAAATTAGCTCAGGCTCTCCCAAGCCCATACCAATTCACGACTTAGGTCTAAATTTTTAAATATGCAAGAGCTTTATGGTAAGTCAATTAGACACCTCCTACGAACTAGAGACTAAGGGTATGGAGACTTTGGTTACACTAGAATTTTCAATGCCATTTTGGTACCATTTCTTTTAATTTTCAAAATATTTTTGCAACGGGCGGCTTGGATTTATTTTAAGCTAAATCATTATCATGCAAATGTGATGACCACACGGGTGCTCATCCATTATTAAAACATCCGAATAAATAAATTGCGTCACACAAAGCAAGCAATCATTTTTTGTTGGATTTTCTTAAAAATTAAAATTCTTTTATAAAATGCATTTTAAAACTAAATGACTTAATCTTATTAATGTGCAAATTCTAATTAAATGGGCCTATTATGCAAACTAGTTATTATGCACCTTATGACCTAACTTTACTAATAAATTCTAATTAAATGATCATATTATGCGAACTAATTAACATGCACCTAGATTTTTGTATTTTTGTATTTTTTATGGATTTTAGAATTTATGAAAACCCTACTTAATCTATCTAAAAAAAGGATAATTTTCTAATCCATTCTAGGGATTAATTTGACTTAAACTATATCCTATCTTAGAAAATTATTTTTTGAAGAATGAGATAATTAAAATGTGCGAACATTATCTAAAAAATTAATTTAGGTCCAACCCTAAATTATTTCTAAAAATGCAACCCTAAAAATGTAATCCTAAGAAAATTCTAATTTACTAAACCTACATGTTTGATTTACTAAACCTATATGCTCATGCAGAATTTTGATTTTTTGATTTTTTTGATTTTTTAATTTTTCTTTTAAAAAGATAAGTAATTATTAAATAAATATTAAATCTAAGCTATCAACAAAATAAAAGATTAAAATAATCGAAAAAATAACATATTGTCTTACAAGTCAAATTAACGATTATCTTAACCCTAATTATCATGAAAAAAAATCAAAATAATTAAAAATCTGATCCAAAGTCTTACGATCAAATAAATAATTATAATGATTTAACAATTAAAATTCTACTAAAAAGTTCAAAAATTAATACAATTAAAAAAATAATCTGATGCCTCTCGGATTAAATTAATAATTACAATAATTCCGGACGAAATCCATATGGATAATGTCTAAACAATACAAATAATTAACATCAATAGACCATGTTCTAACTTAAACGATAATAACAAAATTTAAAATGAATAAATAAATGGCAATAAAAATAATAAAAATAAACTACCTAGGTGAAATTTAAAAAAGAGAGGAGCGGCGGCGCAGTGGCGTCGAGCTCCGGCGCAGGGGACGGCGGGCAAGGGCGGAGCAGCAATGGAGAGTCGCGGGCCGGCGCGGACGTGTTGGGCGGAGCGGCGGCTATGCGGGGGTTGGTGATGCCGGGGGCTCACCGGTGCGGCACGGCGATGATGGCGCGGCGGTGGTGCGGGTTGCTGCGGGTCATAGGTTGCTGCGCGGCGACGCTCGCGGGTGCTGGTGCGCGGAGGGAGCGGGGCGCGGCGATGAACTCAAGCTATCGGCGAAGGGAGAGCAACGAACAGGTGAGCTACTTCGGGGTAGGCGTTCGTGAGTCACTAGCAGAGGCGGGAGCAGCAGATCTGGACAAAGACGGGGCCGGCGGCGCCGAGGGTTGAGGCGCGGTGCTACACGTCGAGGGGCAGAGCCGGCAGGATGACGATGGCGGAGGGGCAAGCCGCGGGTTGAGCGGGCGCTTCGCAGGCGAAGGGGAAGCTCCGGTGGCAATGGGCGGCGGGCGTTCCGGCGTCGGGTTGAAGGCGGGGGCGCAGCCGTGAAGCTGCAGACGTCGGCTGGGTGCAACGATGGGCAGGGGCGTCGGCTAGGGCGCGGGTTGTTGCAGGTGGAGAACGGCGTGCGGCTTCGTGGAGAAGGAACCCACGAAGAAGAAGCACAGTGCACGTCTTTTTCTTTTTTTTTTTTTTTGTTTTTCTCTCTCTCACCTCACGCCTCTCTCTGTCGCTGCACTCCCTGCCCTCACGTCTTTTCTCACCTTTCTCTCTTTTCTTTTTTGACTTTTTGACTTTTCCCTTCTCCGAAGCGTTTTCTTTTGTGTTGCTCCTTCCCTAAGAACGAATTTTCTCAATTTTTTCGAATATTCCTCGACCAAAGCCCCCCCCCTTTTTTCTCACGAATTTTTCTCTCGATTTTTCTTTGCTCTGAAAATTTTCTGATTCGGCCACTTTCCCTGGAAAATTTTTTTTATATAGTGGTTCTTCGGCTACTTTCTATGGAAAATTTTAAATTTCCATCTTCTCATGAATTAAATCGGTGTATGATTTAAAGACGATCGAACGATTTTGCATCGATTCCTTCCATTTTATCAAAATCATTATCTTTGTTTGGTTGATTTTTCAATTGTTTCAACATTTATCAAAATCTGAATACTTATCAGAATTTCAAACTTTCATGCATAATCAATCAAATCAATTTTCCCTATTTTTATTTTTCTAAAATTAGGTGTCGACAAGAGGAAACACTCTCTCTCTATATAATCCACTTAAACCTATCGTGGAATGCTTTAATATGGTTCACCAATCAAAATGCCATGCTAAACGATAAATAGGTAATCATGTTTCTTTATGTTGATTATAATCTCAGATCTTAATAGTCTCCATTCATTTAATAGCTTAAATTTTTGGATTAAACATTCCATTATGCATTTATTGTCGTAATAATTTTAAGAAAGTTAAGTTGGACCTCTCTCCCTTAAACCCTCCTCTTTTTGGCAGGAAGTAAGCTAGCTTTTCATCCAAAAACTCATGAAGCCAAGAAAAAAGCCCTGCTCTAACCACAAAGTCCAAATAACATTGGACCAACAATAAAGTTAACTAGCTAAATCATATTCAATTTACCCTTGTGCTTTGCATTTGACACCACCATCCGATTTTAAAACAAAGTTACTCAATCATTCTTTGAATAAGGCAGGCAAGACCAAAGAAAAAGTAAAAAAAAAAAAACAAATCCCTTCTCATTCTAATTTCTTTTGCTCTTTTCCATTCAAAAGAAGAAACCTTATTAAGCAGGCGCATATTGGGGTGTTTGTCATTGTCGTGATAGTGATGATGGTGACGCTGACGACAACGCAACCCTAATCATAGTCTTGTGGGGGGCAAACGACATCAAACGGGACACTTGATAAACTATATCGTATGCAAGCCGAATTTTTCAATCACATACTGTCCGCCAAAAGCTGGTCCTCTTATTTGACGAGGAAATTCTACGCGTAAAAGGAGTCTACAACATTCCAATCAAGCAGGATACTTCCAAGGAAGATGAGCAGTATGATGTGAATGGAATATCAAAGCGGCCGAAGGTGGAAACACGCTAATTCAAGATGAAGTGATGACGTGGAAAGTGGTTGCAGTTAGGGTATGGTATTAAAGAAAACCTGCAATGGATAAAGGTTTGGAGCGTGCGGATGAAGATTTGGATGGTCAACGCGGGACGCCTCAAAGGTATCGAGGAAAAAAACTCGGCTTCATGCTTACTAGGATTCCCAACATTGTCCCAAAGCATGATCTTCTATGCACCTTCCAAGGAGGAAAAGAACTGAGGATAGGTAATCATATGTTCAGTTTAAGGTTATGGGGTTCACTGTTTATGCTCTCATCTCCTCCTTCCCTTTTCCTTGTACTAAATTCCCTTGTATCTCCTAATCTACAATCACTCGCTCCATCACTGCTTTGATTCTTTAATTTCGACCTTTGTCCTTGCCAAGGCTTGAAGAAAAACATAACTGCATAAACTACACGGGAAAATTGTCAAAAAAGCCCATAAACCTATTGCACTTTTGCTAATTGAGTCCTCAGTCTTTTAACTGTGTCAATTGAGTTCTAAACATTTTCACTTTTTGCCGATTCAGTCCATTCGGCCAATTTTGGCCAGAAAATGCTGACGTGGACTCCGGCAATGCTACGTAGGATTGCCGGCGCTAACGTGGATAATTTTTAATAATTTTTTAATAATTTTTTATTTTTTTTATTTTTATATTTTCTGTTTTTTCCCTTTTTTCTTTTCTTTTTGGCTTTTTCCTTGGCCTTTTCCGGTGGCCGGTCACCGGCCGCCATGGCCGGCCACTGGCCACCGGCCTCCTCCTCGCCACAAGCGAGGCCCGGTCGGCGAGGAGGAGCACCAACGAGGGAAGCTTGGGCGAGGCCGACCCTCCCCGAGCCGAGTGACCTCGCCGGCGTCGGCCGAGTGACGGCGATGCCGAGCGAGGCCGCCCGGCCTCGGCGAGGGCCGGCCTCGCCCGGCGAGCATCGGGCGAGGGAGCCCGCGTCGGGGCTCTCCTCGCCCAAGTGAGCGTTAGCCTCGCCCCGGTCGGCCTCGCCGCATCTAGCGAGGCCGGCCCTCACCGGGCTAGGGAGGCGCGGTGAGGCCACCCCAACGGCCAGGGGAGGGTCGGCCTCGCCCGAGCTTCCCTCGCCGGTGCTCCTCCTCACCCGGCCAGGCCTCGCCTGTGGCAAGCGAGGCCAATCGGCCGATGTGGCCGGTGGTCAGTGGCTGGCCACCGGAAAAGGCCAAGGAAAAAAAAAAAAAAAAAAGAAAAAAAAAAGGGAAAAAACAGAAAATTCAAAAATTCAAAAAATTCAAAAAATTCAAAAAATTCAAAAAATTCAAAAATTCAAAAAATTCAAAATATTCAAAAAATTCAAAATTATTAAAAAAATTATTTAAAATTGTCCATGTTAGCACCGACGGCCTATGTGGCACCACCGGCGTCCACGTCAATTTTTTTCAAAATTGGCCGGATGGACTATATCGGTAAAAAATGGAAATGTTTAGGATTCAATTGGCAAAATTAAAATGTTTATGACTGAATTGGTAAAAGTGCAATAGGTTTAGGACTTTTTGGACAATTTTCCCTAAACTACACTATAACATCAGTATTATTTTTATTAATGCGCTCACGGTACTTTGGCACCACCATCCAATAATCTTGTCCCCCTACCAAGCCATACTATTGAGAGAGTGTTGCATGCATCCAAATCATGTGAGCCTAGTTTATGTCAACTGTTAGATTAGTTGGTATTATGCGAGGAACAATTCATACAATATGCTCATGTCACGGACCGATCGATTGGGATCGTGACCGCGCGCGACTCGGGCACTTTAGGATCAAATTGGATTGCCGAAGCACCTAAGCCAAGTCTTGCTCGATCGAACGCTCACTCGCTCGCCTTACCCAAATCGTAGAGAGAGAAAGAATCTAGAGAGAAGAGCTCTGGAAAGAAGTTTTGTTTTGTATTGCGAAAGTAGTGGATGTTTACAAATGAATGAGGACACCCATTTTTATAGTTGAGAGCCTCGGATTACATCCATTGATCTAGAATTTTATTGGCGGATGAGATCGCATCGCCTCAACTACCAACATAATGTTAACTACCATCTACCGACATAAATAACGGAACAAACTCCTAGAATATGACTCAATAACGGTTTCGCCCGCCCTTGGCACTTTCGGGGAGAAGGCTTGGTGGGAATCCGAGTGAGAGTAGGAGGTCCACGGGTGAGTCGCGATCGCCCTCCAAGAACCTCTTGGGTCGACTCTCTTTAGGCCCGTGACACTCACATGTAACGAATACGTTTAAGATTTTTCTCACTACTAGGGCTAGTGCCCAATGACCACTTGACCTTGTCCATTTCATGTGCGACTTTTTGTGTATCTTAGGAAGTGTGAAATTCCACTTGACCCTATCCATTGTCATGGACTGTCTCAACCCTAGCGGAATGAAGACCAACACACCAACTAAATCCCGGAAGTCACAGAAATCACCCACCAAACTCGCCGGAGCTCCATCAGTCCCGATTGCAAATTCACAAAGCATGCATCACAGCTTTAGAGAGAGACAATTTGACTGAACTCTTATCCTTTTTCAATTTTGTTTCGATTTTTCTAGTCATGTTAGGACATAGACGGTGGTTGAGAAAATGATTGGAAAAGAGAAGAAAGAAAAATATGTGTGATAGTTAAAATCGTTGGCAGAAGAAGATGATCAACTCGAAGAAGAAGAGACATGACAATTTTCGATGAGGATTAAGGGATTTGTCCATGACTAAGGGATTTTTCCAAGTTGGACTTCAATTTTTTTTAGAAATGCCACATTGGACTCCAAAATTCAATGAAAAAAGTCACATATGATGAATAGTTGGTATATATCGTTGGAAGCATTGAAGTAATGATTTTGCTCAAAATTGATTCTAAAGTGATTGCTCCAAAAGTTTTAATATCAAAGAGAGTGCCCTACTAAATTGACCGTTCAAATTGTCGGTCATGATTAACAAAAATTAATTTTCCATGTCAAAATGATAATGTAAGCAAAAATGGCCCAAAGAGACATAAGCATATTGTACATACATGATTGACATGCTAAGGCCACATATGAAAAAAATTTTATTTCTCTTTTTTTTTTTTCTTATGCCCCTGGCGGTGGGTTGTTGGGCTTAGTCTCCTTCGAGGTATAAGGGCCCGACTCTCAAGAGCTGTTCGGGCAAAGGGGGTTCGTGGTGAAGTCCTCAGTTACCAAAAAAAAAAAAAAAAATGGAATAGAAATCTGGTTGATAACGTAATTTTATTTTTCTATTTATGGAACAGATTTCTATTTTAGAAATAGATTTGAAGTAGAAATCAAAAGTTAAAATTTTTAGCTTTTCTATTTCTTGAACAAAAGTGAGAAATGAAATCTCTTTTCATCGTTCACTCTTGTTATCGCCCACCGCCCACCCACCACCCATGGGATGTCGGATGCCCACTGTCGATCGTTGGACGATGATTGCCAGCCATCGAATGCTAGCCGCCCATCGGATGCCTGCTGCCGGACACCAAACACCCGCCGCCTGCCGCCTGCATCAATCATTGTTACCCCTAGAAATAGAAATTTTATTCTGCTATCAAATGAATTTCTATTCTAAAACATAAATTTTAAGTCGTTATCAAACATGTTTTTTTTGCTTAAAAACTCATTTAGGGAATAGAAATTGAAAAATCAATTTCCGATCAAAAATTGATTTATATTCGAAAATTTTTGTCATACATCTCCTAACAACGTAGGAAAATCAATGTCTACATGTGACTGGCGAAGGAAGGTCAGTTATCAACACCCGGTGTTGAGACCTATATACATATATAAATAACACAAAAGACCAAACGTATTTTCTTTATTGAAAATAAAGGCTACCGGTTCTCTCTCTCTCTCACTAATTGGGGCTTCATCCCACCAAGAATGAAGTTCAAAAGAAACCCTAAACAAATGGAAGTGGGGGAGTGAGGGAGATTTTACAAATTGAAAACTGAAAAGTTAGTATGTTTGGGCATCCTTCTAAACAATTCATTTTGGGAAAAAATAATTAATAAAAAAAAGCAACATCGATAACTATAGTCTGGTTACGGTGCTGCCCGTTCGAATATTTCACTTTCTCTGGATTTTATTACATTGTTGATTATTCTAAACTCAGGTCGCATATAGCCAAGAGTCTCCTTCCAAGAAAAGACCTCATTCCAGATCAGCTTTCCTTGACATGATTTCTATGTCCCGTATCAACAGTGCATCGAGTGTCTTGTGGGCACCACGAGTGCTACTAAAAGTTTCCACTTCCATTCAAGTAAGAAATTTATTTGCTAAATTTCCAATCAAGAATAATCATTTTCTTTTGTTTGGTTCTCCCCGTAAAACTCACTATATTTGCATTTCATGACGTCGGTTATTGCCGTCCCAAAAGAAAACCCTAGCCTAGTATAATTAAATAGTAACAAATTAAAGAAAATAGTCTCGTTTTTAATCTGTACACAGCAAGCTTTATTTCTCAGTCTTGTCCCTCCTAAATCTCCACATAACAGCCAACTTGAACATGACCGGAAAACTTTTCCGGCAGCTCCACGGTTGTCCAGGTACACGTACTCATGTCCAACATGTAAGCCTTCAGGGGGTCACCGGCTGTCGGAGACCCGATCACCAGTAACTTCCCTTGCCACTTTGTCACGTGACTAGGATTGTACACGCCGCCGGGGATCTTAGCCTGGACTCGCCACGTGGTTCCTCTGAGGGCCAACACGTCGCCGTCCCTACACATGTACAAGCGATCGTCCGCTTCGCCGTCCACGCAGGTCCTCGGGCACGTGCTCGCCATCATCGCGTCGTCTTGCACTGGGCCCCACTGCCACGTCGCAGGGTCAAACGACTCGCGACTCTTCTCGAACTTCCCTTGCATCTCGGTGCCATACCCGCCGATGACGTGGAACTTGCCACCGTGGAAGATCCCCTTGCACTCGTCGCGCTCCCTAGCCATGTCGGGCAAAGCCGTCCACTCGTCTTTTTCCACATGGTACAGCACGGCGGACCTCAGCGCGTTCTTCTCGCGGCCGTGCCCTCCGGCGACGAACACCATGCGGTCGCCGTCCGATGCGCAGCCAAAGAACGAGCGCCGCACGCCCGGCATGTCGGCCCCACGCCGCCACGTGGCGGTTATGAAGCTATAGATGTAGACCGAACTCGAGGCCTCCCACGAAACCGGGTCGAGCCCGCCGATCACGATAAGATCCGACCCGGCAGCGGCCAACTGGCAAAACATGGGGAAGCCCCTGGAGAACTCGGGAGGCGGTGACAACTCGCTCCAAGAACCCGAAACCGGCTCGAAAGTAGTCAGGCGGTAAACCGGGACATGGCAAAGCTTCGCGAATCCGATGCTCCGGGCCGGGTCAAGAACGGCTTGAGCCATGACGATGATCGTTTGGCTGCGGCCCGCAGATTTGCGATGCGACCGGAACTGCGGAAGTTCGATCTCAGCCTTCCATCCCTTGCATGTGGACGCGACGGCGGAGAATCCGGCGTAGGGGACCCGGATGAGGCACTCTCGGGCTATGTCGTCTGGAAGACCGGGAATCAGCTCCATGTGTAATCGAAAGTCTGAAGCAAGATCGAGATTTTCGGTCGAGAAGATGAGATAAAAAAAAGCCCAGAAGAAGTCGGATGAATTGAAGAGTTGCTCGAGAGCGTCTTTGGTTTCTACCATGGGAGAGGATTATTTTGCTTTTTTATAGGATTTGAGTACGAGATTCAAACTGGTGAAGAGATGCGACGATAATTATCTGTTCTTCTTTTTGTTTTCGTTAAAATTCGATTAATTAATGAGACAATCGGTTTAGGAAACCGCAGGAGCAAGCCGGAACTAAAATTTTCCTAGGTACTTTTGTCCTACTGATGATAATGTTCCCACTTGCGGCAAAGCAAACAATAGAATATGACATTAAAAAGAAAAAGAAAATTGCTTATCTAATCATCCTCCATCAAGTGACGGAGCGACGTTCAGCTAAGGACCGCTTATTTTGTGACGAAACCAGTTGAATTTTTCAACCGCTTTCATCTCACCCAAGTATTTTTTTTTTTTTAAGGTTTTTCTATTGCAAGTGTAAATTAAGAAATAAAATCCCAAGAGAGCCCACACAATTAATTTTCATAAATATGATAAAAAAATAAATTAGACATTAAAATATAAATATTATAAGTAAAAAATATTATCACCTACCAAAAAGAAATCGTTAATATCATAATATAAATCTAATAAATTTAAAAGATGAAAAAACACTTGAGACTAAGATTGATTGTGTAATGTTTTAAGCCAGCAGAAATGTCAAAACTTGGCACGGGAAGACATTTAAATGCTGAAAATTACAAAAAGTACACATAAGTGCAACTTTATTTGAAAATTTGTATATTTGAGTATCAAATCTAGCAAAGGCTCCTAGAAAGCCTACGTGGCATTTTTTTTTTAATAATATAACTCGCTTACATGGCTTGTCAGCCCTTCCCAGTGACAGTGGGGAGGTAACAGCTAGGGCTTGCACAGTCCTCGCCAACAACTTCTGCAACTTTTTTAAAAAAATAATAATAATTTAGTTGTAAACTTATTTTAATTAATATTTGCATTAAAATTCAAATCCGAGGCAAAATAACGTTGTTTTTAGCTTATCTAGTTAAGGCAGCTTGCAAAATGACGTCATTTTCGACTTATGTAATAGCCACGTCAGTATGTAAAACTTACGTCGTTTTGCACTTGTTTCCTGAAAAAATGCTATGTTAGGCTTAAAATGAGACACGGACACCTAGGGTGCTAAACCTTGTACGATAGGACATTTAAGTGCCAAAAGTTAAGAAATTTACAATTAAGTGCCAAAATCGGAGTAAAATAAATCAGTTAAATTTCAACTATCAAAAAATCAAATTAAAATGCTAACGTGACGTTTTTTTTTTTTTTTTTTTGGTGAGACAAGTGCAAAACGATGTTGTTTTGCACGCTAACGTGGCCACATAAGTCGAAAACGACGTCATTTTGCATAATGGCATGGCTAGATAAGCCATAAACGATATCGTTTTACCTCGGATTTGAATTTTAATATAAATATTAATTTAATTTAATTTAAAACTAAATCATTTTTAAAAAAAAAGTTGCAAAAGGCATTAGGCGAGGGCTGTGCATTGTGCAAGCCCTCACTGCCATCCTTCCACTATTGCCGAGAAGGGCCGACGAGTCGACGACCACATAAGCAAGTTATATTATTAAAAGAATGCCACGTAGGATTTTCAAGAGCCTTTGCCAAACTTGGCACTTAGATGCCTCAATTTTTTTTTTTTTTTTTTAAAAAAAGGTGCATTATATGTTCATTTCGTAATTTTTAGCATTTAATGGCTCGTTTGATAACTCTTTTGTTCCCGGAAACAATTTTTGTTAAAAAATGATTATTTCTTATTCTCGTTTCCTAAGAATAATTTCTAAGTATTTTAAGTCATTTGTCCAAAATTTCAATTCCTAGAATAGAATTGTGTTTGGTATCATACTCAAAATTTCTGCTCTAAATCATTTTCTTTTAATTTATAAATAATTTTATTTCTTTTTTTTTTTTTTCCCTTTCTTTCTCCTATTCTTCTTTTTCAAGTGGTCAATCACCGCAGGCCGGTTATCGATCGGCTAGACGAGAGCCAGCAACCTCACTGGAGCGTCGCCGACTCTCGGCGAGGCCAACCCTTGTCAAGGCAGTTGGGTGAGGCTTGGCTGAGCCTCACCGGGGCTAGGCGTGCCTCACCGGTGGCCGGGCAAGGCCTGCCTAGCCACCGACAAGGCTCGACCTTGCTAGATTGGTGGCTGGGCTTGCCTCCGACGAGCTCGCCAAACCTCACATTGGCCTAGAGAGCCTCCGGCGAGCTCGTCAGACTAGTTGCCGGTGACTAGTGGCGGTGGGCGGCAGACGGCAACCACAGCGGTGGTAGCAGATGAAGAAGAAGAAAAGGGAAAAAGAACAAGAGAAAAGAAAAAAAAGAGAGAAAATAGGTTCTTGATTCTAGAATTGTTTTTTTTTTTATAACCCAGGGAACCCCGTAAGCCGACAGCCGGCGAGCAAACCCTAGGGGAGCAACTGCAGGACCCACCACCACAGTACTCCAGGTAAGAATCCCTAACGACGCCTTTGGGATTCAAATTCCTCCCCTTCGTGAGGGGGAGAGAGCCCAAGCCAGCTGCACGCTGCGAGCGGTGGTTTGATTCTAGAATTGTTCACGAAACAATAATCAACTTTTTTTTTTTTTTATTCTTGATTTTTTTACAAATCTACTTCCGAGAAAAAAAAAAAAATTTATTCTAGGGAACAAAATTTTACCAAACACATTTTCGTTCCAAATCTACTCCTAGGAACAAAATAACATAAATGAGCATTGTTTGGCAAGTTGCCAAACATGGCATGTTTGTTAACTGGCCAAACAATGTTTATTTCTATTTTTTTGTTCTTGATAGTAGTTTTGAAACATAATCGCGTTTGGTAAAATTTTTGTTTCTGGGAACAGATTTGGAGTAAAATCAAGAATAACAAAAAAGTGAATTCTTTGTTTCTAGGAACAATTCTAAAATCAAGTCTACCTATTTTTTTTCTTTTTCCTCTTATTTCTTCTTGTTCTTCTTCCCTCTCTCTTGTTCTTCAAGTGCTGCTACTGCCGCCATTGCCGTCTGCCGTTGTCACCGCCCCTCGCTGAACGCCGCCACCCACCCCCGCCAGTCGCCGACGAGCTTGCCAAATTTGGCGAGGCTAAGCCTCACCGGTGGCCAGGCGGGCCTCCCCCGACCACTAGCACGCCTCACCTAGCCGAGCGAGGCTCAACCTCGCCTAGATCTAGCAAGGCCAAGCTCGCGCAGCCAAGGCTCAGCCAAGCCTCGCCCAGCTGCCGGCGAGGCTCGACTAATGAGGAATGCCCTCACCAAGGGCCAGTGATGCTTCGCTGAGGTTGTTGGACCTCATCTAGCTGGTCGCTAGTCATCCCAAGGCTAGCAACCGACCACCTTGAAGAAGAAGAAGAAGAAGGGGAGAAAGAAAGGAAAAAAAGAAAAGAAGAAGAAAGAGAAAAAAAAAAAAAAAATGATTTGAAGTAGGAATTGAAATTTTGCTATATATAGAATACATATTTAATTTTGTATTTTAATTTATTATTTACTATTTAATAAAAATTTAATTAGTTAATATTTTTATTACTTAGTATAAATATAATTAATCAAGAGAATTTCTATGATTTGATAAAATTTTAGAATGGAATAGAATTTTAAATTCGAATTCTTTTGAAATTGAAAATATAATAAAATATAATATGATTTCTTCACTCATGAGAAGATAATTATATTGGTGAGTTGTCCATGAGATTTCAATATCAAATTTACACTCATTTAAAAAGGTAATTAAAAAAGAATTGGAATAGAAATTTTATGTAATTACTAAACGTATTTATGTTCTTTTTTCTATTCCGAATCGAAATTTTATACGCTTATCAAACGCATTTTTTTACTCGAAATTGTTCCTGAACAAAATAAAAAAGAATCATTTTTAATCAAAAATTGTTTTTAAATGAAATGGTTATCAAACGTCTTATAAGTGTCTTCCCACGCCAAGTTTTGACACTTCTATTGTACTTCTACTAGCCTAAAATATTACAAAATCAATCTTAGTTGCAAGTATTTTTTTTATATCTTTTAGATTTAATAAATCTATATAATGACATTAATGATTTCTTTTTAGTACGTGATAATACTTTTTACTTACAATATTTATATTTTAGTAACTAATCTATTTTTTTTTATCATATTCATGGAAATTGATTACGTGAGCTATCTTAGAATTTTATTTCTCAATGTACACTTGTAATAAAAAAACATAGAAATAAAAAAAAAAAAAAGGATGAGAGGAAACCAGTTGAAAAAGTCAACTGGTTTCCTTAACAAATGAGCGGTCCTCAGCTGACCATCACTCCGTCACTTGACGGAGGACGGTTAGCTAAGTATTTTTCTAAAAAATAAATCAATGGTCGCAAAGAGAAATTGATGGGCACATATCATCGAACGAGATTTGAGGTAGGATCTCTGAGGATGTCGCGTTCAAATCGACGTAAGAGTTCTTTTTCATTTATTACCGCAATGAGATTTCCTTATATATTCTAAAGTTTGACCGCTAATTTTTCCTCTTCTCCAATTCTTTATGCCCCGAAAGAAATTAATTCCAAGCCCGTCATCCATCGATAAATTTACAGAATTATTAACAGCACTGACGTAAATCATTATTAAACTCATTGCAGAAATTACCATCTATTAAAATTACTGATTACGGATCTTGTCGACATCTTGATATGAAAATATACATAAAAAGCTATTGTGATACCCAAAAAAAAAATATATTCCGAAAGAATTCATTCATCTGCATCATTGCACGATTCATGGAGCATTAGAGCATGATTTAGAATTTAAATCTTTTAATATAACTAATCGTTTATAAACGAAACAAAAATCTTAGCTTTCGTGTCGAAAGGGTGAAATGTGACCACTTTTTTTTTCTTTTTTTTTCAAATTAGCGGTCAACTTGGGCATGATAGCTTCCATAGAAAGTGCCGTAGCCTGTAGCTCATAGTTATCCTATAGAATATGGACACGAATATCGTTTATGGATAACCCTAAAGTCTCAAGCAATTAGAGTCGAAGGGATAAGCGAGACAATGACACTTAACTTTAATTAATCGAATCAAAAAGAGATTACGTGACCCCCTTTCGGTGGGATAAATCCAAATTCCACGGGCTTGGAGCTGCTTGATTTCGTATCTTAAAGGGAAAGAGAAAGCCCAGATAAATAAATAAATAAATATATCGGAAGGAGCTTCGTTTTTTATCCAATTTTTTGTCCTCTCAAGCTCATTTCAACGTTTCAACAAGAGAAAACAACTCCTTTTGACGAGATGTATAACAAAAGATGGGTTCTAATAACTTGACGTCTTTTTATTTTCTAGTGATTTCCTACTTGTCAAGAAATGCCTGTCGGAAAGTTATGTGAAAACAGAAAAATAAAAAATCGCCCGAACCAAATGTCTAGATGGTGAGATATTGTCTCTTAAAATTATGCTCTCTCAAAATCTTCGTAACAGGATATATAACAGGAGACGTGTTCTAATAACTTGATTTCTCATATTTTCTAGTAATTTAGTTAATAAGAAGAGGATTAAGGTTCTAAAAACGGGCAAGAATGTTGGTTAGAGGTTAACACGGCGAGTTCATTGGGAGAGAATGCCAACTCGGTGGGTGATTTTTTTTTTTTTTATTTGGTGCCATTTTGTTCATTCTCTGTTGATTTATTGCTTTGGATGCGCCTTTTGAATATTTTCATAAAAGGCGATATATCAAATAATATGGCGAGGCTTGATATAGAAAAACTACCCTCGATTTTGCAGTAAAGGGCAATAACTTGCATGGATCGATAGTTATTAAAATCCAAATTGTTTCTCCTTATATGATCACTTAAACTTGTTATGAAATGCTTAGACGTGATTCACAATGGCACGCTCAGATAACTGCAGGTAATCGCGTTTCCTTTTATTCATTGCCGTCTAAATATGTTATGGTAATGTATGCTACACACAAATAGTCTGCCTCCATCTAATTATTTCATTCCTGGGTTACACTTTCTAATCTCTAATTATACCACATCCGATATTGTTTTAATTATTTTAAGAAGTTAAGCTAGACTTGGCTTCCTTAAAGCTAGGTTTTATCCACAAACTCATGAAACAAGAAAATACCCTGCTCTAACCAAAGTCCAAATAACATTGGTTCAATGAAAAGGTTAACTAGCTAGTGTGTATCGTTCAATCTCTACCACGTGTTCATATGACAATCTTCCAGTGTGCTTTACATTCCACGCCATCATCCAATTTGAAAGCAAGTTATACAGATAACGTTTAACTAGGGCAGGCAAAATCAAATCCCTTCTCTTTCTAACGTGAAAATGGTGGTGAATGTCATTGTCAGGATAGTGATCACGGGGATGCTGGCGACAATGCAACCTAATTTCAAGTCTTCTTTTGACCTCTTGGTGGAGGCAAACGACATTAATCAGGACATTTGACAAACCATATGCGATGCGACCGAATTTTCCGGTCATGATGCTGTCGGCGAGAAGCTGGTCCACCAATTTGACGAGGAGAACAGTACGATGTAAAGTTAAACGAGCAGAAAGCTGAAGATGGATAGTACGTGTCAAAAGAATCCACAATGCTTTAAATTAAGCAGGATACTTCCAAGGAAGATGAACAGTACGATGTAAAGTTAAACGAGGAGAAAACTGAAGATGGACGAAATTTCCAAGAAAAAAGTTCAAGAAAGTGGATCCAATGGAGGATTAGATATTCAACATGTGACGCCATGGAAGAACCGATGAAGAAGAAACTTGGCTTCGTGCTTATTAGGATTCCACTAGTATCCCAAATCATTAAACAATCTTGATTCCATCTTGTTCGTTCAGATGCAGAAAAACAAAAGGCTATGCTTTAAATTAAGCAGGATACTTCCAAGGAAGATGAACAGTACGATGTAAAATTTAGTAAGCAAATAGAAGAGATTTCAGTTAATGTGATAGCAACATGTCTCATTAGCATTTTACCAAAAATAAAATAAAATCTCTCATTAGCAAACCCTACCGTACAAGACGGGAGAATATACTCAGTATGTTTAAAAGAAGGAAATTGCCAAAAAAATGTCTTAAACATATTATACGGATGCTAATTCAATTCTAAACTTTTTAATTGTGTCGACTTAGTTGTAAAACTTTTGACGATTAGCCTACGTAATTATTCCAGTTAATTTTGACTGGAAAACGCTAACATAACGGTCTAGACAGTATCGGTCATTCATGTAACATGGCTGGCTTTAATGGTCAACGCTAACATGAACAATTTGTTAAAAAATTTCTAGTTTTTTTTTCCTTTTTTTTGTTGGAAAATTGTCCAAAAAGTCCTAAATATATTGTATTTTTGCCAATTTGGTTCTAAACATTTTCGTTTCTTGCTAATTGAGTCCATTATGCCAATTTTAACTTGAAATTACTAAGGTAGCTAGTTGGCGATGACGTGGCATTTTAAAATAAATTTTAAATAAATTTTAATGTTTTTTTTTTTTTTTTTTCTTCATTTTGGGGGGGGGGTTTAGGGTTAGGGTCAACGAGGGTTGCCAGGTGAACCCTTGCTAGCCACAATCATGGCCCGACAGCCCTTGTCGACCATAGGCAAGCCGGCGACCCTTGTTAGCCTTAGGCAAGGGCGTTAGCGCGGCAAGGGCCCCAAGTGAGTCCGTTGCCCTCACCTAGCCAAATCCAACGAGGGTATCGTGGCCCTCACCGATTCTATGTGAGGGCTCGCGAGCCCTTGCTTTTCATCGACAAGGGTGTCGCAGCCCTCGCCTAGGGTCGGCAAGGGTTGGCCAACCCTCACTTGTGGTTGGTGAGGGCTTTTGACCCTTAACTGTGCCGAGCAAGGGTCAACAATTGCTTACCTTAACCCCAAACCAAAAAAGAAAAAGAAAAAAATAAAAATATATATATTTAAAAATGCTATGTTAGCTCTGGCTGACAACATTAACAATTTCTAGTCAAAATTAGCAGATTGACTAAATTGGCAAGAAGTGAAAATGTTTAGAGTCAAATTGGTAAAATTGAAAGTTTCAAAACTAAATTGATGAAAATGTAATTGGATTATGACTTTTTGACAACTTCCCATGTTTTTGTTGGTAGCGGCTCTCGAGCCAGGATTGAAGAAAAAAATAAATGCATGAGTGATAGTATATTATCATTATTTCATTTTATTAAAGCACTCGCAGCACTTCAGCACCGTCATCAAAATAACATCATCCCCTCTACCGATTCACACTACTAGAGAGAGTGTTTCGTGCACCTGGATTATATAAGTTCAATTTATCGAACCGTTAAATCCACAAGAGTGCATCTAACTTCTACCCACAGTAGTTTGACTGGAGATATAGGCGTCATAATTTAAAAGTCTATGATATGTAAGTACCCTATTATTGATAATAACGTGAGACTTACCTTACATAACGATGTTTACATGTATCAAATGCGTCTAAATTGTGTTTCTACTTCTAAGTCTAATGACAAAGACCAAATTGGAGATATAGGCATCGTAATTTAAAAGTCCGTGATGCGTAAGTACGCTATTATTGATAATAACATGAGACTTACCTTATCCAATTTATATGTATCTTAAAAGTCCATGATGTGTAAGTATGCTATTATTGATAATAACACGAGACTTACTTTATCCAATTTTATATGTATCGATTGCATCTAAATTGTTTTTCCACTTCTAAATCTAATGACAAAGACCACTTGACCACTGTAATTCGACCGGAGATATAGTCATCACAATTTTAAAATCTATAATATGTAAGTACCCTATTATGTCCTATTATTGACAAAGAATTTTTTTTTTTTTTTTCCTTTTGAAAGTAAAAAATTAAAGAATAAAAAGAAAAAGAAAACGTGAACGGCAGGATTCGAACCTGCGCGGGCAGAGCCCACATGATTTCTAGTCATGCCCGATAACCACTCCGGCACGTCCACTTTGACATTGTAGTATTGACACTTTTATAATTTAAATAATGGTTGGTCTGACATCAACCTACCCACTAGATTGGATTAGCCAACTCGCTTCAAGACCATTGTTCTCCGCCTGTTCACTTGGCAAAACTAAATTGGCTAGAAATTCAAAAATACATGAGACTATATATATATATATATATATATATATATATATATATGTATGTATATAAATTATCATTCGGTTGCTTAGGCAATCTCTATAAGTTCGAAAGACAATCATCATTTAGACCCCTAATTTGCGGACGTTCAAAATCTGGAGATGGATAATCCAACTCTGTCCAAGTTAGTATTACAAGTAAAATATCTACCACCGTACGCATGCACATAAGTAATTACAGTACCACATTGGACTCTCTTTTCTTAATCATATATCACTCTATATTGTCAATCTTGCATTGAATTCAATTACTGAGTGGGCTGGGCCTTACTTGGATAGCTATGCAGGCCTTAGCCTATCCCATGAAGCCCAATCATCATTTTGAGACCGGTCCCTGGTGAGTGAGGCACGGCCATTATTTTTCTCTCGGCCGGTCTTTGGAACTCTTGGAGTATCCGACAATATTCGACATCCCCATCCATGGGGTACTAGATGATTATCGGAGTACACGGTCACTAGCTACTACTTCGAACGACCCTATGCGAATGTGGACTTGGTTTGGGTGGAGGGAGGGGGATACTATACGTATGCTTCTGGCTCATCGGCTCTAATACCACTTGTAACACCCTGAGTCTCCATTGTACATATATTGTTCACTCCATTATACATATATTGTTTACTTCCACTGTACACATATTGTTCACTTTGGACATTAAGTCATCACGGTTTTATTCTTCTCGAGACAGCTCATACTACCCTAAGAAAACGCGTATGTATAGTTAGAGGGTTCATTGCCTTATAAGCTAGCCTAAGCGAAATGAGACAAGAGAGGAACCCCTTCCTTGCGCACGTTCGGGGACTGAGGCACGGACGCACCACCATCCCTCCTCCCCACGCACCGCCACTCGGGCCGTCACACTCTCCTCGCCTGTGTACTGCCGAGGTGATCTTCGTTCGTCCCTCCGTATTGCCCCGGGTCTGGGTCGTCATAGAGTGGGGCGGAGGTTGGCTCTTACAAGATGCGCATCACCTATTCACACGATACATACCCTTGAAAAAGCTTCTAGGTGTGACGGTAGGTGGGGACCATTCATGCATATAATTCTTCTCCCCTTGTGTGTTAAGTTTTCAAGCGACATAATCAAAGTAAGGCAAAGAAAAAGAAAGAAAGGATTCACACCGTTCTCAAAGGTGAAACTCCAGATTGGACGCTTTCTTTTTGAAATTTGTGCCGTGTCATCTAGGCTTTTACCCCATTCATTACTCCCACTAATCACCATCATTACTACTAAAAGATGATTTGCTTTGCTAAAACGCTCTTTCCCGGTACAGAGTGGCAGGATTAAGATAAGCTCCAAACAAGTCGTAAACGTAAATGCAGGTACAAATCACTTGTCGACAGAGAATGACGCGCTCGAGGGGGAAAGAACCAAAGCGAGCGAACTTGCGGAGAAAGAGCATTCGGCAAGCTGCCACGAATCGGTACCCTCGGCCACTCATATAAAATCTGAACTGATGGACCTGATCCCACGACTCCTACCGAAAGGACGACTCGAGAAAACACACGTTGCCGGGCATTTTCTTATCACAAGCGTGGTCGTACGAACATTATTGACTTCGAAGCTTCCTCGACTTCACCGTCGTTCTGTCTCCTGAGAGGAGACACTTCAACCCGAGATGTTAGAATATTCAGAGGATCGGAGAAGAGGGGAGGCATTGACAGGAAGAGCATGACCCGGGCAATGTTAGATCCTAGGCGGTCAATAATATAAGAATATATAAGCTCGGGTAGACATAGTCCACGCCATAAAGATTGACTAGTCTTGTTAGATGGATTTGGACAATTTCATTTCCAAAGAAGATGGCGACATGGATTTTAGTCTCTACTATCATCACCGTCAAGGTGTTTTCTTCACTTTCCCCCTTTTACCTAATCAAGCACTTGTGTGGTTCAATCGCCGTGTTTTGACCCCACTTGAGACCGGTCGAGATTATCCAAGTTCCACGTCAAATTAGTTGTCTGGAATGGGGTTTGTGTAAGGCAAATTGAACAATTCTAATAAGGTATTGAAGAACATTATTCAAGCATCAATTTGAATCACATATGGAAACACGGACACAAATAGATCTAACCTCCAGCCATTATTTGAGTTTGCATGCAACAGAAATCTACGGAGATTCGATGGCAATTTGACAGCAATGATGGGCAGGCTCTATCAACCCAATCCCCTCACGTACGGTGATGTATTTGCTAAATAGAGGGTTTGATTTAGATCTTTTCATGCCTTTATGAAATTGATGGATCATCTTTTATAAATTAACTTCCATTAAGGCGGTTTTCAATGGGCGGTTGTCATTGAAAAAGAACAAACGTGATAAACTACACAATGTAATAGCCATCACTCAAGAGCGAAAATGCTGATCAATGTCAAAGGGTGAGTTTTTATTTTAAATACCACGTCTCCAAAAAATGTGGGATCACATCAGTTTGAATTCATTCTTTTGGCATCGAATTATGTTTTGAATAAGTACCATAAGTGGTTCATTGGAGGAGCACGAAATTTATAAAGGTTCAAGATCAACTTGACAAACCGGCTTTGATAATCACTTGCTTTTCCATATTTTCAAGTCGGACCTAGCTTTCTCTACCGAAGATATCGCCTTTCGTGGCTCAGATCTCGTTCCCATGTCTTTATTTTACATGGCAGAAAGTTGCACTTGGAATTGTTCCTCGGGTCCAATTTTTTTCCAACCGCGATCTCTTTTGCAAGGAAGCAAATCTGCCGAATTCGTGGTGGTTCCTAGCTTTTACACACGCCGGTCTCTTGTTTTTTTTATATCTTCTTTCTACTTTTTGAAAGTTCTCGGTGCCCTCCATGTCCTTTTTCTCCAACGAGTAGAATTGTCTATCCTCCTTTATTCTAGAAACTCACTTTTCTGTGTCGAATATACATATATAACTGTTTCTTTCTTTTCATTGGGCAATTAATTTATCCATATTTCTATGATAATCTAATGAGAAGTTTATGAGATTGCTCTTTATTCTTTATACTTTAATTCGGGATATTTACAACGGAATGTGAGATTAAGTGATGTTAACACCGAAATGAGAAAAAATCTGAATTTTCAAAGTATTAATTTATTTTTTTTTTTTTTTTGCTTATTGATGTGTGTAATTAATGTGCTTTCTGAGATTTGAAACTTTCCTAGTAAGGCATGATAACGCACCCGAATCATGATTGACTTTGTGGGGGCAGCTTAGCTTAATTATGCTTCTCGAGCCAATTAGGAAACCCATTTTGAATTTCTTCCAAAAGGAGAAATCATTACCTCAATGCAAAAAGAAAAAAAAAATTGAAAAAGATTTGAAGCGTGCTAAATGTCCAGTAAAAGTCCGATTTAAAGAAGTCAAAAAGGTAAAAGGAAAAGGAAGGAGGAGAAGAAACTGATGAAATTCTTTCAACAAAGCTTCCGCCCTACCCGCTCGAAAGTCGGAAGTTCGACGTGCTATTCCAAGGAAACTACAAGCAGATCTTTCTCTGACGATTTTGTCTTGTTCCGACCTTGTTCTCTCCACGTGCTGCATCGGCTGACACTGTTTCTTCCCTTACGAACATGCGCTTCTCCCACGTGTTGATAATGACAGAGAAAACCCTAGAAGCAAACGAGCATGCAAGCAAAGGTTCCAGATGAACCACGATGTCGCGACCGGGGTTAGTGTCCCGCTACAGACACCTGAATTTTCCCGTGAATCTGTCGAGAAGCGATTCACGGACTTGCCCTTTCTTTTTCAATTGGGTCCCAGGCGAGGTATCGATTACGGGGAGGAAAAAAAAACCCTAGAAATTGTTGGCAGATGAAGTGAAATGACGCGCTGTTCACATGCATATGGGGTCGGCCATCCTATGTCCGACGTTTCCCCCACCATCCCTCTCCCCGCCCGGTTTAAGTAGTACGGACCGGTGATGGTGCGCGTCACGATCGAGTGACAGTTTGTGGATTGGCTTTTGCGCATTGGATCGAACCACTCGAAGGGTTATTGTGTTGTGTCGAGATTAAGAGGCATATCTCACGGGTTGATCAATTGGGATCGTGACCGTGCGGTAACTTAGATACTTTTGGATGATCTAAGCCAAGCCTTACTCGATTAATCACATACTCACTCGTTTTACTTGGATTGTAGAGAGAAAAAGTTTGCTCTGAAAAAAAAATGAACCTTTATATTGCCGAAATGTTTGGATGATTACAAATGAGGGAGATGGCACCCTTCTTATACTAGAGACCTCTAATTACATTAATTGATTGGCTTTTCATCCGGCGGACGAGATCACACTGCCAAACCTACTAACTACCGACACTTCTGATGGGAAACTTCTAGAATTTGTCGTAATGACCGTATCGCCCGTTCTTGGAAAGTTCTGAAAGAAGTCTTGTCGGGAATCCTAGCAATCACAGGAGGTCCTCCGCGGAAAGGCACAGACCTTTAATTGTAGAAACCTCTTGGCTGTGACACATACACGTGAGGATCGGGTGTTTATCATGACCCGAGTCTAGAAAGATTATGCCGTGGCTCAGATGACACTCAAAACGCCACTATTATTTCATCTCAAGATGTGGGGAGTCATTATTTTCTTGTGTTGCAGTTGGGAAATTTTATTAGGCCAACGTCTGCTAACCAAACTAGGTTTAAAAGGCAGATCATTCACATGGGAATTGACAAAAATCGATTTTTGAAACTCGGCATCGAGAAATTGAGTCGAATGTCGAGCTCAACATCTCCCAACTACGAATATCTTTCACCAAACGGCTGACAACTCGGGACTCATCGAGGCTAAATGCAAAGTCTTGGTGTCCAAAAGGAAAGGAGGAAGAGGAATTATGTGCCGTTTAATCTCAGTCACCTTATCAACCGAAGGGAAAACATGCCAGGTCAAGAAGAAACCTTGGCTTTTGAATAACGTCATGGTCATCGAAGTACAATTTCAGCTGCACTAGAGATAGACATGTGCATATTGAATATACACATGCATGTACGTGATTATGAATCTGTGTATATGTCCAATGGCATTGAACTGCTCTTTCTTAATAACGTAAAACAGTTTTAACCAGATTCGATCTGCAAATCTTCACAGGATTATACGATGTCGGGGTCAATTATCCGGGCCAGATTAAGCTTGATTTGTATGTTAATGGCCTGTTTATGTGTTTCACGATAATTATATTGGGATCCACGCTCGATTTGTCGGTTGTTTTGACTTTCTGTTTAGAGCAGGTTCTCGCATTACATATGGCTAAGTCAATGGTCGACCTCCTCATTCTACGAATCTGACTTTCAAGATTAGGCGATGCACGTTGACAAAGAAGAGTTCCATTCTTGATTGGTCTCTCAGTTTTATGTCGGGTTTTGAAATTTCTTGTGGTCTCGCCTTTACTTCGTCTGCGCCCGTATCTAGCGTTGGATTATAAGCTTAAATCACATCCGAGGCGATGAAATGAGATATAAATTCGCAAAATTTCACGAGAAAAAGCGAAATAGTGATGTATTATCTTGGCTTCTGCGTATGTAAAACATTGGAATCTCTCTTATGTTTATCGTCCTCACTAAGGAATTGATGCAGGGTCCGATATTCATCAAGATTGTTTATTTCTTTATTATAGAATTTGAGCTGACATCTTAGGCAGTTTAGAATAATATATACTCAATATGGAAATTTATATAGTTATCTTGTTTCCTAATTTTGAACCGCAAGTTCTCTTGAGTTTGTTAGAATTTGAAGTTCATACCGGGTTTTGCTGCCACTTTTAAGATTGAATTTTGAGGAAAATATCGAGTTTATCTTTGCGAGTTCCGAGCGTGTTGAGCGTCCGTGCATGTTTGCAAGTTTTAAACGTGTTGCCAATCGCAATTTGCATAATTCCGGTTTCCCCTATGTCGTGTGGCATGTATTAACAACTATTGATTACAAAAATCCCGAAAATCAACTGGGGCATCAGTTGAAAATAGAAGCTTTTCTTATCCGGTTGTATTAGCAAGTATCGCACTCCTCAAAACACTTACTTTTCAAAAATTATATATACAGAGAAACAAAGTTTCCTTATTAGGGTTAAGTATCATAAAATAACCTATCTCTAATACTCATAGGTCACGAGATACGTAATCGAGACGGAGACATAATTCCGAGTGATGATTGTGGCTTCTCACTCCCAATATATATATTATTATTTTTTTTTGTTTAAGGACTAAAGTCACATATTGCTAGAGAAAGCAATTCATTCAAACCGACATAAACTACATCCTTGGCATCGATTAAAAAAAAAAAAAAAAAAAGGAGTTATTTTAAAACCGAGACGACCGGCTAATCCGGTGGCGCGCGCGATCCAAAGCCGCGTGCGGGGAGAAGGGAACCGTCGGACCGCGAGATCTGAGCGGGGACAATGCGGGACAGCGACGTCGGGGACGACAAGGAGACATGATCACATGGGCCGCGCTGCGTGGGGCCCGCCCCGCCCCCCTTTCCCTCCCCGAAAAGCAAAGTTTTCCAGTACCTCCCGCCCCTCCGCCTTCCTCTTTTCCCTTGCATTTGAAGTTGACTTATGCCGCAAGAGCCCAAACATGTGGGCCCCCCCCCCCCCGCCTGTCCTTTTCTCCCTATTTTTATTACCTCTTTTTCCTTTCTCAACCTTCCAGAAAATCTTTATACACGAAATAATATAAGAAAACTTGAAGCAAACCCAAAGCGCTCGCATTCGGAAAATTCTTAATTTATTTATTATTATTATTATCATGCACCAAAGTCATGTTTTCGTTTCATGTTGAATAAGGTGACTTTCTTCTCGAAGTTTTTCTTTTTTTTAAATTCGCAGTAATGATATTTATAGGCTATGAACAACGCGTAGCTATAATTGAAATCACAAACTCATAGTGATTAGGCTTGTAACGAGCTGTTCGTGAGAAATTCGATCATTTAATGGACTAGGAGCCAACAAGGGGTTGATGTGGAAGCAATGAAAAAGAGGGATGAGAAAATGGACATTTAGTGATCAAAGAGCAAAAACGGCTGTATCAATTAACGATACAACATGTATTGGATCGACAGGGGAAGGCTGGAGCACTCTCTCGATGGGGCCTAAAGTACTATAAGACTTAGCTACGGAAAAAAAGTTTATACACTTGCTCGCATCATTGCATAATTAGTATATTTGAACTTGATTTTCTAGAAAATTTGAAGTCTTTATCCTTAAATCTAATACACTTTATGTCATACCTTGATCTTCAGTTTCGAAAAGAAATTGCTTCAGTGGGTTCAATAAAGCCATTACGATGCGGCCACTGGATATAATTTTCTTTACCATCAAGTGCAAATAATCATATATTTATGAAATATATCACTAGACTCACTTTGGCTCACATCAAATTTATGATATTTCATAAGTCGTGTATCTATTTACGTACTTAAGTTGGGTGCTTTTTCACGAAACAAAAACCGAAGCTTTAGACCGTCGTAATTGGACATTAAGTAAGGTTGATGAGAAAAAGGAGTGGCTGCCAATGTTGAGAATGACTTGGTAAGATGGTAGATCGACGTCAGATTTTAAGCATTTACTACTGAAAACGCTACTTAACCGTACTCCTTTGAGAAACAAGACTTAAGTACACACCTTTAATATATATATATAATTTTTTAGGGATAATATTTAATCAAGTGACTGCATTGGATTTAGTCCAAGTATAGTCATTATTCTATATCATGTAATGAATATCCTGAATATAATGGAACGGCAATTTGAATGGGTTGCCTTCCAAAAAGTTCTTTTCTTTTAGGAGTTCTTTCTCCCCAGCAGTAATGGTTTTACTATAATTACAATTATAACAAAAATTATTTTATTTATTACGATTACTATTACTATGAATATGTTGAGCAGTTAAATTTACATGATAATATTTACATTTAAAAGCTAGACTTAGTTAAGCTATTTGATAACAATTATAGAGAAGATTCGTTAAATTCATTTTCTAAGTAAGGTACTTGTGAGATTTATAATTTCAAATATTGACTATGTCGATCATGCATTGAAAATATTACGTATGTCCATACTTACTTCGTGATTGAAAGTATTTATCTAATTAATTGCAGGTTGTATGAGAAACTTTCTGACTTTTTGTTATTTTGAGTTTGTTGGTTACATCATTTGTTGTCTCCAATATGCTAATTGAGAAGTCTTATTGTCATCATGGTTGCAAAGTGTTAAAAATATGAAAAAAGGTCTTTCATAAAGTCAATTTGTCCAGCTGATTGTCCTAGTAATTTCTTTTGATAAATAGTTTTATCTATTTCCCGTATTTAGGTGCATATTGATTGCTTTTTTTAAAGATTGTTTGGTATCTTTAGAGAGCTAGAAAGACAGGTTGTCTGGGATTTTCAGAAAGAAGACAATATGAGCCAAACACGTTTAAATTGTGGCGGAGGATGAAAAGGGATGGAAAGCTAGAAAAATTGCCTATAAAACAAAATGGACGACTTCCTGCGTTAATAATATATATTCTACTGGACGATGTCAACTTGAAGTTACGTGGTGGTGTCCATCTAATGGGTTGGTGGGCTAGATCCTAGATTTGTGTAAGCATCGTGAATTTCGAGAGTTGCCCTCCGACATGTCTAATTGCATGTTTTCAGCGCAAGAAAGAAACAATTCATGTGATGATAATGTCTTTTCTTGAGGCCTCTTTTTGGCCTCTTTTTACCCCCCAAATAACTAGAAAAAAAGAAGAAATGGAGAAACAATTCATGTGGAGGAGGCCAGCGAGATTCATCACATTGGTTCGAGTACTCATGAACTTTCCTTGCTAGGTAGGCATACTGCGACCAGTACATTTATTACATTGAAATATAAGAACACTCAATTAATAGCCTGCTTCACGTTGGCATTTCTAACCAAAAATACTAGCTCGGATACAGGTAATTGAATTTGCATGCTACAATAGCATGTGATGCGTAATACGTATGTCTAGATTTTATCCCCCCCAAAAAAAAAAAAAAATCCAACTAAAGTAACTTTACAATTTCCAATGCATGCATTTTATTATTCTTTTGTGATATCAATAGATTGAAATTATATATCATCCCATGTTAAATATGATTAGAATGTATGTTTATTAACACGACTCACGTGTCTCGTGTGTATAGCTTTTCCCACATACATACCCACATCGCAAGTATTACGTCGAAACATTAGACTAACGTTTGAATTAAGGCCTCCTAATTGGAAGATATATATATTGATTAAAGTGGATTGAAACATTGCCGAAAACAAGGCTAACAAGTGCTCTTCGGTTGGAGCGATGAATGGAGCAATTGATGCCATCGGTCCTCAGATCAAGCAAATTAAAGTTGGTTCAACTACCAAAAAACACTAAAGACTACTCTTAAGCAAAGCCGAATATGATTAGACATGAGAACCCATCGAAAGTGACCCGGTCGAACCGACCAAACGAGGGCCCTAACTTTTATACCACTCACATCATAGTCACACGCTTTGCCAGTCACACGTTGTCTTGTCGCCTACATGGACGAATCACAGCCGCTCCTCGAAGCACACGTGTCCGGACGGGACTGGCTCCATCATTTTGCCGGTCATACGGCTTCTCTCGAATGATATAATACTAGACAGCGGGATGGAAGGATTCACATTATAAACTCGGGACGCGTTTGTCAAATTTTATCATTTCCTGCCTTTATACTTTATATTGCTGTCTAAAGGCGACTCGACAGGAAGAAAATTTCATTTTCGAGCGTAGCCTGCAAGGTCGAGAAGAGAGGAGATGGGGCTGGAGAAGGCGAAGGAGTCGCCGGAAGTCGACGCTAACCCAGGCTCGAGCTTGGAGGAGATCACCGAGCTCCGGCTAGGGCTACCGGGGGAGAACCGGGGGAAGTCGGGCACAAAGCGGGGATTCTCCAAGACTGTCGATCTCGATGCACCAGCCGTCGGTCGCGACGATGAAGCCAACAATTCTCCTGTGGGCGGTGCACGGGTGAAGGATGAAGTTTCCGGCGCAGCTAAACCTCCTGCAGCCAAGTAAGATATTTGACCCAGACCCCTTTCTTGAACAGTGATGTCTAGCGCGAATTTCTCCTTAGTTTTATATCAGTCATGAAGAAAACACCGTTCACATATAAATTTCGCAATTCGGCACCAACAGCGACGCGATCTGAGTATCGAAATGATTGGGAGAAAGAATGATGTGTGAGCACACGCGGGATACGACATGAACACGTCGAATCTCGATATTTAAATTACTGTGATATAGTTCTTGAAGATGGACTGCACGACAAGAAAGAATTATAAGGACTGCGTGTTGTGTTTAATCTATAGGACGCAAGCCGTGGGGTGGCCGCCGGTGAAAGCGTTCAGGAAGAGCGTGATGAAGAGCTGCAAATATGTGAAGGTGGCCGTGGACGGAGCTCCGTATTTGAGAAAAGTGGATCTGGAGGCGTACGACAGCTACCAGCAGCTTTTGACTGCTCTTGAGAAGCTCTTCTCTTGCTTCTCCATCTGTGAGTTACTTTAACACAATAATCGAAAAAGTAGTGATACAATTCAGCGTTTTGTATGTATCGATGAGTTCTCATGGGGTTCTTGGGAAACTGTTGCAGGCAATTATGCAAGCGAGAGGAAGATCGTTGACCCGGCAAACGGTGCTGAATTTCTGCCTACTTATGAGGACAAAGATGGCGACTGGATGCTGGTTGGAGATGTGCCTTGGAAGTGAGTTTCCAGTCGTTTTCTGGGCCTTTTCCTCTCATTTTATCTCGCTTTTCATCCTGAGATATCGCGTGCTGAGTCGTCGTCGTTGTTGCTTTTTTCTCTGTATCAGAATGTTTGTCGAATCTTGCAAGCGACTGCGGTTCATGAAGAGCTCGGAAACCACCGGTCTAGGTAAATCCATGCTTCTACTTCTTCCTTTTGACCAAACCTACTGCTAAACAAAGATATTAAAGAAAAGATTGCATGGACTTTTCTTGCTTATAAATTAGATTTCTTATTGATGATTGTGGCTTTGTGTGGAATGCAGGTCCAACGACCCAGTCTGCGTGCACAAGTTCAAGTTGAAAAGAAGGGACATCAAGCTTCCCGTGAGAAAGAGAGAGAGAGAGAGAGAGAGAGAGAGAGAGAGAGCATCCTGGGATTATATATGCTTTGATGTACAAAGAGTTTTAGATCTCAGCTCCTAGGTTTAGGGTTATGCCACAGTTTTTTGTATTTGGAATGACACGAGAACACATAGAAAATAAGAGGGTTTCAATCTCTCTATCATTCATTATCTCCGATCAGCTATTTTTCTTACTATAGATATTCATATAGCCCGTTTTGTTGGATAATTTAGGGTTTTGAATCGAAGGTTTTGGTGTGCTTTTCGTCAGAATACATCGTGAAGGCTACTCTCGCGAATTGCGAATTAGTGTAAAATAATAGATTGAGATGACAGGGTCTTTGCGTTTTAGAAAAAGTGGGAACACTTCCCCGAGTGGAGGAATATGATTTGTACAGCCTAAGTGTTTGGGTTAGGTAAGAATGAAATTCACATCTCGGTAGAATGGATCGAGTGGACGAGTTCAAGGTGCAATTCCTATTTTTACCTGCTGACGTTATGATGGCGACCCCCTTGAAAAGGAAATTTTCCTAAATTGGTGATTAGGAAAGCCGTCTAGGCTATCCCTTCCCTCTCTCATTTAGCACGCGTGCGATGACGATGCCGACGAATAAAGCAATGTCTATCGCGAAAAAAAGCAAACATTGTCGAAGCATATTTCCATAAATGAAGGAATCCTGATCGATTGGCGAAAATGTGTATGTGGATAAAGGGCTAAGGCATCAAAAGCGAGGTCAAATGCGGAGAATTTCTTTTTAACAGTGTCGTGTACCGTGTAAATCGTGATGCTAAAAAGAAAGAGAAAAACAAAGACAACGACATATTCCTTATATGCCGACATAGTTAGCTTTTTCTTTATATATAAAAAGAAGCCAAAGTGATAACATGCCAAATTGAATGAGCATTTAAGTGTAAATAGAAGGAATATAATGTGAATTCGAAAGTACCGATCTTAAATCAATGTCAAATTACATAAATTTCATGGAGGGTAAAATTTCATGGAAGCATTCACTATCAATTCTTCATCTCTCCCTTTTTTAATTATATTTTAATCAAATCAAACATGGTGATGAGAGGCTTCTACGTGGCTTCTTCAGCGTAAATATAAAAGAGAAAGTGGTCCTGTCGGATTTCAATTTTAAACATGGATCTGGGCCTTCGGCAGTTAGGAAAGGCGAAAGGCGGACCGTTGGGGGCCCTGCAGATCCAACGGTCGACAATCTTTTTCCCCCATCAAAAACCCCTCTCGAGGCCCAACTGGAATTCAAAAAACAAGAAAACAGAACTCTCGAAGCGGCGAGGGCAAAGGAGTCATTGCGCGGGGCCTTCTCCCTTCCCTGTTCCCAACCGTTGAAACGTCGCCGTCGCGGCCTCCTTCCTGCTCCGCCACAACTGCTTGGGGAGGGAGAGAGAGAGAGAGAGAGAGAGAGAGAGAGAGAAGCTTGGAAGCTCTGGTTTTAGAGAGAGAGAGAGAGAGAGATTGAGGTGAATCCGATCGAGTACTGGAGTTGCAGAGAGTGCATTAGAGAGAGAGAGAGAGAGAGAGGAGGATGGTGGGGAGCAATGTGGCGGGGTTGCAGGATCACTTGAAATTGGCGAGGGAGTATGCCCTAGAAGGTCTCTACGACACCTCCACCATCTTCTTCGACGGCGCCATTGCTCAGATCAACAAGTACTCCTCCTCCCTTCCCCCCCTCTCCCCTCATTTCGGTTCAGTTAAGCTCGTTTGATTTCGTCGATGAGAAAAAAAAAAAGGGAACTTTGCATCGTTCGAAGTGAAAAGGGTACTTCGAATTCGTGGATCCTTTCGTTTTCTCATCTGATGCGTGGTTGTAGCGTTTGGGGCGGTGGGATTCGCGAGATGATTTGATGGCTTCTTGTTAATCGTTGCTCGTCAGGGGAGAAGTGATTTTTCTCGAGGTTTGATTGTAGTTGTGGACACGAGCTGAGCTGGAATTTCGATCCGTTGCTTTCGGTTTTTGATGATTTCTGCCGGAGATAGAACTGAGCTTTGGATTCGATTTAACGGTTTGAAATTCTTATGGTTTCATGTTATGAATGCGGAAAGCTTGGGTTTTTTTTTTCTGGTCCTCTATGCTGTCCCTGTCGTTTGAGGGTTGCGCACTCTTTCCACCACGCGAGATGTAGATAGCAAAGGGGACGAACAGTTCCCTGTTGTCGGAATGAGGTGGTCCTTATGATAGTATTGGTCCAGAAATTGGTGTCTGAAAGCGCGTCCCTTTTTTTTCTTTCCTCCAAATTCTAACGTGCGTGTAATTCTAGGCACTTGAATACGGTCGATGATCCCTTAATTCGGGCGAAATGGATGAACGTGAAGAAAGCCTTGTCTGAGGAAGCGGAAGTTGTGAAGCAACTAGATGCCGAGCGAAGGGCTTTTAAAGAGACTCCTGGTGGTCGACGCCCTTCTTCACCTCCGATCAATACCAAATCCTCCTTTGTTTTCCAACCGCTGGATGAATACCCAACTTCCTCTGGGGCTCCCCCCATGGATGATCCTGATGTGTGGAGGCCGCCTAGTAGGGATCCTACTGGTAGAAGACCTGCAAGGGCTGGTCAAGTGGGCATGAGGAAGTCACCACAAGATGGGACATGGGCTCGCGGTGCTACTGCTAGGGCTGGTGCCGCTGCACGTGGGGCAAAGGCTGGTGGTTTGAGCAAGAGTAATACAGGTGTCCGAGCATCTTCCACTGGAAAGAAGGGCACTGCTTCTGGCAAATCTGCCAAAGCTGATTCTGGGGTAATTCTCTTTTACAAAACCTTTAAAACAATGTGAAAGCAAATAAATCCTATGTAGTTGGTAATATAGTGATATATATGTGGGGAATTTGATGTCTGTGTGACTGTAGGTCTGGGCATGCTTCCATGCATATCCCATAGGCTTTTAGTTGTTTCATCTTTCTTGCTAAAGAATTGCTGTAGCTTAGTTCACTCAATTCTTGCATTAATTTTTGGGAGGGGATTCTTCTATTAATTTGAATTTCTTAGCATCTATGAATCACGAGTCGCTAGAGAAACTCAGTGTTATATATCTGCCAAAAAGTTGATTGATGATTGGTTTGTGTTGTAAGCGAACTGCTTACTTATCCTTTTACTATTCTCAGCTCCTAGAGATTATGTATTTATATTATTTCACAAATGAAATTTGATTTACTCTGTTTCCTTGAAGTTTGATTTAAGATGTTTTCATTGTGCTGACAAATTTATGGTTGCAACTTAAAGAATGGTGATGCTGAAGATGGAAAGTCAAAGAAGGGACAGTATGAGGGACCTGATCAGGACTTGGCTGCAATGCTTGAGAGGGATGTCTTGGAGACTACCCCTGGAGTTAGATGGGATGATGTCGCTGGATTGAGCGAAGCAAAGAGACTTTTAGAGGAAGCTGTTGTGCTTCCTTTGTGGATGCCCGAATATTTTCAGGTACTGCTTGACCTCATGAAGTGCAATCTATGTGCTACTTTGCTTTGAGTAGGATCTGAATCCAAGTACATATTGATGATGCTAGCAGTTATTTTTGTTTCCAAGTTTCTGTAAAATTATCTTTTGAAAAGACTGAATTTGAAATCCAGTTTTATTGCTCCAAGAAAAAAATTAGTTAATACATTGAGCAGAGAGAGCAAGCTGTAGAATGGCCACTGGCCATTATAGATGTTCTTAACAGCATGGATTACCAAAGATTGAGGAGCCTAGAACTGTGGTACCAAAGGTGATGGGTGTCTGGGGGAGTCTGTTGGGTGGGAAATGGATAATCAAGCTGAAGCAATTCCTGCTATCGTTGTCTAAAAATTGGAAATTAGTCCTATGACTGGGTACTATGAGCTCTATGCTTACGTTGCTTTCATTCACAGGGAATCAGGAGACCTTGGAAAGGTGTTCTAATGTTTGGCCCTCCCGGAACTGGGAAGACCCTTCTTGCAAAAGCTGTAGCTACTGAATGTGGTACTACTTTTTTCAATGTTTCATCTGCTACGTTGGCTTCTAAATGGCGTGGGGAGAGTGAGCGCATGGTACGGTGCTTGTTTGATCTTGCTAGAGCCTATGCTCCAAGCACCATTTTTATTGATGAGATCGACTCTCTCTGCAATTCTCGGGGGTAAGTTCGATACTTGGATTGAGATAAGATTCTTAGCCTAATGTCGGAAAAAGGAATAAATCCCTTGGATCTTCTGTGGCATTTACTTGTATCTGACTTTCTAAAGTTCCTCTCTTCAGGGCTTCAGGGGAGCATGAATCATCCAGGAGGGTCAAATCTGAACTTCTTGTTCAAATAGATGGTGTTAACAACAGTTCGACAAATGAAGATGGTACTCGCAAGATAGTGATGGTTTTAGCTGCAACTAATTTCCCGTGGGATATAGATGAGGCGCTCAGGTTCTTCTTGTTTTTCATTAATTATTAAGCTGTGTTGCCATTTTGAAATTTGTTATTACTTCAAAACCCATTTCCATAAAGGCTTGCTGTTCAGGTTTGCTTAACCTGCATTTGTTGCTTCTTTGCAGGAGGAGGCTTGAAAAGAGAATATACATTCCTCTTCCAAACTTTGAAAGCCGTAAGGAACTTATCCGTATCAACTTGAAGACCGTTGAGGTAAGCTACTCAATCATGGCCATAGTACTAACTTGTCAAATACTCTATTGATTTTTCTTCATACTGATGTATGATATTGCTTGAGATCATTTCATATGAGGAGCGATGCTGTGGAGTGTTATGCATTATGTGTCTTATTTTTGACATTCTAAAAAGAGTGAACACAAAGAGATTAATTTGAGTCATGCAGGAGTGTTTAAGTACAAGCATGTACTATTAGTTGTTACTCGAAGCCGTTTGTGACTGAATTTTTGTAAGGAACAGTCTAGATTTGTCTATATTAGCCCAAAATCACTTTGAAAGTGTGCTTCATGTTTCTGTATCAGGTGGCTGCCGATGTAAACATCGATGACGTAGCTCGACGGACTGACGGATACAGTGGGGATGATCTTACAAATGTTTGCCGGGATGCCTCCATGAATGGAATGAGGCGTAAGATAGCTGGAAAGACTCGGGATGAAATTAAGAACATGTCCAAGGATGAGATCTCGAAGGACCCTGTGGCAATGTGTGACTTCGATGAAGCCTTGGTGAAGGTACAGCGAAGTGTTTCTGCAGCTGATATCGAGAAGCACGAAAAGTGGTTTGCAGAGTTTGGATCAGCATAAAGAATGCCACTGCAACTCAAAAGAAATCTTGATTTCTTGGTGTTTGTGTGATGGTTCTTCTCCTGTCCACAGAATTTGTCATATATCGAGTCAAAAACTTAATCACGTTTGGTGTGACGTGCATTCGATTTGTAAACAGTTATGTATTTGTAGCATGACGGTTCTCCAGAACATTTATCAATCTTACATTGGTTCATTCCTTGATTTTTATACTATGTTGCAACTATTTCCCCTATCCCATCTCGTTTAGCTGGGAGTGCTTTAGGATCTCATGCCCCCAGACGAAAAAGTGTAGATGGTGGAGAGAACGCGTCTTTACCAATTTTTCATGTCTGCTTTTTTTATATACACGGATATTACTTCGAATGAATCCAATATGTATGACAAACAGATAGTTCGTTGAGAGGTCACAATCATCTCCAGAAGCTTAATTTCATAGGATATGTTATTTGGAAAACATCGAGGATTGACAGTTC